>OY998156.1:7874202-8038642 GCA_963921925.1 Sphagnum tenellum
AATTCATCCTTTATAAATCTCTTGATTAGTTTGGATCATTTAGTGGCATTTAAGGAACCTATTAGTTACTTTGCTTCCCTGACAACTTCACTTACTTAAACGGCAACACGCCGGCCCATTCAAACTAGAGATGAATGAATTCACCACATCGTTTTAAGTAGAGTATATTTTAATAGAGATATACTGAAAGTTACCCACTTTTCACCCCATCTTTGAGCCTCCTTTCACCCCCAAACCCCTCTTTCAGTGGTATGCGCATTACCTAGTAAGGGAATTTTATTGAATCTGGATACGAAATGCTGACACTCAACATTTAATAAGCAAGGATCGAGCATAACTATAGTAGCTGGACAAGTAGGAGCAGTGAAAATATATGTAGCAGCAGTGGAGGCGCTCAGGAAAAAGGAAAGATGGGATGAAACTCAATTACCACCAAAATTGATGGTATTTTGAATGCTAAGGTACATTTTTGCTAGTGGTTTTTTAATACCACCCCGTTTATGACCAACCTCACCAACCTCGGGGTTCTGGTGCTGTCTTTCCCTTACTTTGCGGATGTCTCTATTATATTAACAAAGTTAAGCACTGGTTATGCTCCCCTGCTTGAATTGAAATACAAAATTGTTGAAATTTCCTAATACGAAATCAATGAATTCTAATACAAATTCATGGCCCCTTATAACAATTGGGTTATGAGTACTTGGTGTTGTGTACAACTTTGATTCATGTAGAATGGTCATTACTTTTGGTTTTTTCTGCGCTGAATTGAGTCTTGTAGAATTCAACTTTGCATAAGGCATTTCAGTGATTGATTGAATTGAGTTGATCCTTTGACACGCTATTACTGAAGAAACAAGTTCAATGACAAATAGCATGCATACAAATTTATGTTTTAGCAAAGTATTGTGCATGCTATGTTCAATTCAACATTAGATCACCCGTTCAGTTTGATCTTCCTCTTTGAAGAAGTCATGGTAATAAACACTTTCAACAAGTGGAAAGAGTTAATGGTTTTGTTGAGATGGAGCAAGACATTTCCAGTTATGATCAGCTTCACTTGGGTGCTTGCTGCTCTTGGGGCCTTTGACTACGTGACTGATTTGCATCCGAGCTTGCCATTTTTCAAGTTAATGATAACCAAATTTTTGAAGTGCAAGATTCGTTTTTGTGTATTTTTGCAGACAATAAAGTTATCCCTAAAGTCATCCTCTGTCTGCCACCCAGTCTGAATCCTCTGTACGATCCCTTGTTTTTGTTATCTGTAAAGTCACACTAGATCTAGAGATGAAAATTAAAAAATTGGGGATCAGTCCAGAAAAGCAGGGTTCAAGTAATTTTTTTCAATTTATTTTTTGAAACATGTCGGTTTGTTTGTTTATGGATCTGAACAAAATCTATAAAAACTTGTCTTTTGTGCACTTTTAGCACCTTTTTTTCTATAGATTCCGCTACAAACATTGTTGTAGAGTTTGTTTTTTTTTAAAATATCATTATGGGCTTACGTAGGATGACTTTTAAGGTTTCTTTTATATCGAACTATCTTCATGAAATTCTTTTCACTTAGTTTTTCGTTTTCATTTGAATGAGCTCCTCTCTCTTTTTTTCCTCACCTATTCATGTGACTCGTTTTTTCTTATTTTCACTTGTGGGAACTCCTTTCTTGTTCACTATGGGGTTTCTCTCTTCTTCTTTTTTGGGTTTTTTATTTAGAGTTTTTCATTTTTTCTTACTTTCTTGTTTATAGGGTTTTCATTTTTATTTATGTCTAACACCATGTACATGCAACATCACATTGTGTTTGTCGTTATAATGACAATTGTTAACACAAAAGATCTATTCAATGCAAATGAACTAGAAAAAAAGGTTGGGCAATCAATGGATTGAATTGCAAAGTGTCCACAACATGTTCGGCCCAATGTGAACAACTTAGGTTTGTTCAAAACCTTGACAAATTGTCAACATTAAAATATTTCTTCATATTTATGTTAACTTCCAATTTACCCTTGCTAAAGTTGTATGGTTTTCAATATTGAACTCCATTTTTTACATAATGGTAACAATGTTTTTGGATTGCACTTGCAACAATATCACCTTCATCATTATTTTCTTAGTTGGAATAATTGAAAAGCTTGGGCTTAAAATAAAACACAGGGTTGAAGCAAACCTCATCTATTAAATCAAAATGTAAAAATAATTAAAAGGGGTTGGTTCAATGGGTGGGCAAAATGTATCATCAATTAAATTTTACCACATTTTGAGAACATTTGGATGTATGTCCATATTTTGTTTTTAATCGTGCTAGTGCATCATCACACTCCAACACCACCTTTTCCCAAAGTTAATTATTCAATATGTCCTTTTAAAACAAACTATCAAGATATGCACAAAATTAGATATGAGTTATGTCATTTATTTCTTGTTTCTTGAATACAAAGCAAAATGACTATTGTAACTTGTGGCCATGGTGTTCAAATGGAAAAATTCCATATTCATTCATGAAGTTTTTCCTTATGTGACACCTTCGCCCTTCGATTGATTGACCACAAAGTTATCTTTTGCATCCAAATCAAATGAGCTCCCTTGCACCATCATCTTCATCTTTCCATGATCATATGCCATGCCTAAAACCATTTCCACACAATCCTTTCTTTGCAAAATGTAGAAAATAGCCTAAAATAAAACTTTATGGATTCATTTACCTAGATGCATAATTATTTTAAGACATTGTCCTCTAAAATTTCAATTTCTAAAAACATTGCTTTTATAGTAACATAAGTTTTAGAAACTTTGCTCTTTGGAAACATAATCAAGATTCATAGCAAAGAACTTCTAGCTTGCAAATAAGGTCTACAAACCTCACAACTTTGTTACATAGCCAATGTAGGTCTATCCACATGTTAAAAAGTTAGAATTCAATCATAAAAAAAGTTTGCAAACCTCATAATTGTATTACCCAATTATGGACATTTAAATAAGAAGGTCAAAGTACATAACAAAGAATTAAAATTCAATCACAATTTTAGGGTTTCCATACTTCAATATTTAATAACATAGCCCAATTACAATTTTTTTGCACATCAAAAAGTCAAAATTTAATCACAAAGAGGGGGCTACATACCACCAATTAAAAGAAAAAAAGGTCTATCCATTCTACAACACCTTTACAAACCTATCCAAAACCTTCATTGCCTCTAGGTGCATTCACATTATTAGGAACCAAAAGTAACACAAATACAATGTATTTATAAAGAGTGGATTAAATAATCAAATTGACATGGTATAATGCAGTTGGTCCTCCATGGACAATATTCTTATATTCATGATCAATGCAATTTGATGAAAAAACATAAAAAACTATGACCTAAAAATATGTTGCATTATATTGTTGTGCAAAGGGCTTTTGAAAAAAATTCTTATAAATATGTTATTTTCAAATAAATTCAAGACTTTTTAGGATTTTTTTAATCATCAAAAACATTGGTTATAAACAAATATTGTGTTTTTGCATCCCATGTTTTTTTATTATCATCTTTTACTTTGGATTCTAACAACAATATACACAAGTAAAGGACCTATGGAAAAAAATTACAAGATTTTATCAATGCAGCAAATTTTGAACCATATTTTCCATAAACAAAGAAAATGGCTTTTAAAAATGTCTTTTAATAATGTGAATACACCTCATTTAGAAAACTTCAATTCAAAAGAAAAAATGTATGTCCAAGTTATTACATCCTAAGATGTATTATCTAAGCCTCTTAAAGGTTTATAAAGCTCCAATTCACAAGCAACAAGGTTTTTCCAAACTACTACATAATAAAAAATATTATTGAAAAATCATCAACCTTTACATAGTTCCCATTCACAACCAAGAGGGTATCCAAGCTATTCAATATACCCTGAAAAATATCCAAGACTCCTCAACCTTTACAAAGTTCCCATTCATGAGCAAGAGGATTTGTCCAACCTACTACACCCTAATAAACATTATCCAATATTTTTCAACTTCCACAAAAGGTCCAATTCACAAGCAAAAAAGTCTATCCAAGCTTTTACATGATGAAAAGCACTATTCAATTGACTTTTCAATCTTTGTGGAGTTCCAATTCACAAGCAAGAGAGTATATCCAAGCTATTACACCCTAAAAAACACAATCCAAGATTCCTCAACCTTTGTAAAGCTCCAATTCACAAGCAAAAAAGTTTGACACATCACAACAAAATGGGTATTTTCGCCACTCTTGACATATTGCAAACTACCAATTTTGACAATTGAAAGTGTTGTCCAAGCTACCACATCCTAAAATACTTATCCAACATTCCTAAGCATATGTAAATGACCAATTTTAACAATGAAGGTGTTGTCCAAGATATTAGTGCTTGAATTGTCATATCCAACATTCTTGACCATTTGTAGTTCCAATTTGACAAG
Organism: Sphagnum tenellum; assembly: GCA_963921925.1. Lineage (NCBI taxonomy): Eukaryota > Viridiplantae > Streptophyta > Sphagnopsida > Sphagnales > Sphagnaceae > Sphagnum > Sphagnum tenellum. The sequence goes on from OY998156.1 coordinate 7,878,635, forward strand.
TGGGGATGTTGTCCAAGTTATTAAAGCCTAAGATGTCATATGCAACACTTTAAACCCTTTTAGATGACTAATTTGACTAGTAAAGGTGTTACCTAAGTTATTACACCTTATTTAAAATGTTATATGCAACATTAATTTGAACCATCTACAAACCATCAACTTGACAAATGAAGGTGATGCCCAAGCTTTACACCATAAGATGTCATATGCAACACTTTAAACCTTATGTACACCAATTTAACAAGTGAAGGTGCTATCAACTTTAAATTGTCATACCCAACATTCTTGACCTTCTACAAATGACCAATTTGACAAAATGGGGGTGTTTTCCAAACTAATACAATCTAAGATTTCCTATTCACCACTCTAGATTTCAAGTTTTGTAAAACACCAATTCTACCCTAAAATATATATGTCCAAGCTACTACACCCTACAACCACCTTCCACCATTCCACTATTTGTAAATAAGGTCTATTTTCATGCATATATTTTATTTAATTATAAAAGATGAAATCAAAAAAATAAACAAATAATTTATTTTCACACCTTAAAATAATACGTTGTGTACTACTTGCAATTCACATGAAGGCCAAATCTTACAAAATTGAAGGTTCATAGTGCCTTCAATATACACAAACAACATTAGTGTGCATAACGATTCCAATCTTTGGGATGGTTTGGGGTTCCTTTGACTCATTTGGAATATTACAAATTATTTTTTAATGAATTGACGTGAAATTTCAAATTCTAAATGACTTTGGGTACTCTTATGATATAAATTTTGAAATAAAAAATCTTTTTAAATTGAGTCCTAAGTTGTCTTGAAGTTGAATGGGTCTTATAATTTTAAGGTTTAACATTCCTAATGGTACCACCAAAGGATGAGTTTGCCCATGGTCTATTACCAAGACATTTGTGAAACCAAATAACAAACATGCCACAATAAGAAAAATGAAATTTGCTAAAAGTTGAATTCCACAACATAAACAATCATAAAAAATCTTGTTGCCTTCATGAAAGGTTTATGTTAATGCCATAATGTGAATTGGAAATGGAGATTGGAAAGAAAATAAATTTCACCTTCAAAATTTGAAAATTTGTTATTCATTCCTTCTATAGATCATTTGTTTCATGAAACGCACTTGCCCGAATTTCTCCATGCCCACAAATTCACTAGAGCTCTAATCTCTCAATTGTTTTAATATAGAAGTCCAATATTAAATCTTGGGTCCTATTCCTTCTAAAAGACCTCTTAGCTATGTTCATGCACGTTATTAAACTCTCACATTCAAACACCTTCACATTCCTTTTGACTATTCACATAACCTCTTTGGGTCCCTTACATTTAGGTGTTCCTTTCATGCATTCATAAAAATTTATTCCTCAAACCCTCACACATTTACATCAACATTGTATTTAGGTTTGAAAATAATCGTGCTCATAATAACTCCTTTTTATGAACATTGGTTTTTTCATGTAAAAGCAAAAACCTAGGACAAAATTAATTTCACCACCAATTTTGGTGCAAAATGCAAAAAATGGTCCCTGATTATTTTCCTTTTTGTAGTAGTTGGCCCCTATTACAAGTTTCATCCCCAATTTAGCTAAAACTGGTCACTTTAATACCCTAGTTTGAATATTTTGGGGATAATTTTATTATGTACATGAGGGGGCAAATGCCAAGTCCAAAATGTTGCAAAAACTCCACAAAATTCATAACCAAACTCAAACCACCAAGTTGAACTTGTATAAAATTTGAATATTTACAATTTTGTCTATAAGGAATAATTAATGTCCATTGCCTACATGTTTAAAATTGAAACCTTTTTGACAAGCCACATTGTAACATTTTGGAATTGTGTGGTGTAGTTGATGTGTTATGAATATTTTATTCTAGATAGATCCAAAATTTGATTTATCAACAAACTTTGCCTAGTTCCAATTCCTCACCAATTTTACCAATTTTCTTTTTTTAAGCTTGGAAAATTGCGTTGATTCACCCAATTTTTATTGGCTTGAGTTAACAAAGGATGCCCATAGAAAGGAAACACTTCTTGCCATTGTGTGACCTTTGATTGCATGATAAATGTGTTCAATTGTTCCTCGTTAGGGTTAAGGTTTGTCAAAGTTTGTCATCTTGGACCTAAATCAAGAAGAAGGAGCCTCCATTTTCATTGATTCCAACCACTCCTATTGTAAGATTTGCCTACATAGTTTGACATGTCATCATGTGACTAGACTTTGAAGAGGTGGAGTCTAAATCACATGTTGTCATCCATAGTTGCTCATGCAAGCTAGAACCTTAAGGTCAATGTCAATTATGTGGTTGTTGATTTAACCCAAGTAGAAGATGGTGTGGCCATTAGTAAAGAAATAAGTAGGTTGTATCAATTGACTTGTCATTTCCAAGACACATGATGCACAAAGTTGCCTTGGGTAATGCTTGTTGTAGGTATTAATAGAAAGGTGCACCAAATCAAATGTAAAGTTTGTTATGTGAGTAAAAGGGCAAGAAAAAATTATGGTGCCAAATGTAGATTCTATATCGAAATATGTTGTTCAAAGGAATGCAAGGGGGGACATTATGTGTTATTTTTATGTTCATTAAATAAGGCATTGAGTGGGGGTTATTATGCGAAGGATTTTAGTTTTTCCCACCCAATTATTATTTAAAATTTTAAATATTCACATATTTAAATCACCTAACCTTTTAAATTTTGTCTTTGCATTGAATTTTGGCACCATGTATTTGTTTGAATTTTTAGTTTGAATTGAAGGTATGAGGAATGAGAAAAAAAGAATATGATTGTTTGTGATTAAATAAACATCATGCACAAATTGTTTAGTTTAATTAAAAAAACACATCAACAAACATTTAAGTACCAAATCACATTTTAAATGATGAAAGCCATGTTTGGCATCCACAAAGTCATTAGAAATAATGAACATTTGATTTGTTTCCATGGGAAAAAAAATGCAAAGGGAAAAAATCAACCATTTGGATTTTAAAATTGTGAACAAAATGTGCATTGTAACCCAACTAAGTGGACCACCAAGTTGTTATATCCAAACCTTCATTAGCTTATTTTAAAACTTTGAACCTACAATTTAAATTACACCCTCTCTAGCCTACCAATTGAACCTACTAACAATTAATACCTAATATGAATATCTTGTACACATATGTACATGTTATTATATTTATTTATTAATAAAAATTTAATGTGTACATCATATTAATTGTATTTGGATTTTGAGAAAATATATAATCATATTATAAAACTAATTGAACTATAATATTTACCCAACAGCCAATATATGAAACCTTATACAAAATTTTATTACAAAAATAATACACCAATATGTTTCCAAGTTCATTCTTTATTTCATTATATTTTGAGTGAATAATTTGAACAAATTTACCATGACAAAAATGGCCAACTCCCTGAGGATGAAAACCAATTATTACAAACAAATGAATTCATTGATATATAATTCAATTTTATTAATAATTAATTCACTATATTAACTTATTGATTCATAATTAAATTAATTTCAAATTATAGGGTACTCATTTAAGAAGTTAGGCTAAATTAGGCACTTCGAAACTTAGATCATTCAACCCATCAACTTAAGGTGAAAATGTGGAGGTTTAAACCTTTCACCTTCCTTCATTTCCATATTTAAGGAACAATCCTTAACCATTTGATCGTTATTTAAATAAGTGAAATCATTTGTCACCGCACATTATTATGCACATTTTAGGTTTTTTTGGTTAATTTTATTTATTCCACCTTAGGTTATTTTAGATTATCATACTTTAGTTTATTTTATATTATTCTACTTTAGGTTATTATTGGTTATTTCACCTTATGTTATTCTAAGTTATTTTTGGTTATTTCCACCCTATGTTATTTTAAATCATTTATTATTATTCCACTTTCAACTATTTTAAATTATTTCACCATAGGCTATTATTAAATATTCTAGGTTATTCCACTTTAAGTTATTTTTGGAATTTCGAAATAACTTTAAATTAATCCACCAAGTAGGATATTTTTGGTTGTTTTAAATTATTCCACCTTAAACTATTTTTGAATATTATAAAATAATTCACCTTATGTTATTTTAAGTTGTTATGTACTATTTAACCTTAAGTTGGTGTAGGCTATAATAGTTTAAAGTATAACCTAAGGTGTAATAATTGAAAATAATGTAAGGTATAATAACTTAAAATAACCTAAGATAAAAATAACTTATAATAGTGTAAAATATAAAAACTTAAAATATTTAAACAATAACTTCAAAAGAAACCTATATATTATAGTGAATTATTTCAACAATTCATGGATTATGTTAACTAGCAATGAAACATGATGATTATATAATTACATAAGTTTAAGCAAGGTGAAATGACTAGGGTGATGTGAACTCATTTCATTTTTAAGGTCCCATAGTGATTTAAATTAATAAATTGTACCCCACTTTTGGACTAATGAATTATATTTTTTCCACCCAAGTAGGAAAGTTATTACTTCATTTGCAAATGTTTTATAAGGGAGTATTACATTTTGAATACTAATCAACTTGGGTTCAATGAACATGTGTATGCATAAGGGGAACAATTCCATTATGCAACAAATATTATTGAAGGAGTTGTGATTTTTATATAAAAAAAATGTGCTTGTTCAATTTGTTTTCTCAAGGTAGGGCTATGATTGAATATGAATAAACAATATCTTCATTTGCTTTCCTCAAAGTGTCCAACCACCCATCCAAACACCATAATGATGGTGATGGTTATAAAAAAAATTGATCATCGAATTTTTACATTATGTGGTGTTGATTGCCATTAAGGAGGTTTTTTCAATTTCATTTTTCTTCTCAATATCATCAAATAAAGTAACAACAATTAATATTTATAGCTAGATTTAGGTCCATTGCTATGCGGTGACAAGTTGGAAATTATGCCTCTTATGCTCACATTTAAGAACAACTACTTAAAGGTTGGGTAGTTGTTAACATCAAAGTTACAATTTTCACATTTTTCATGACATACGGTGGTTTGTATGAAGATTGGATTGTTAAAACAATTGTGCATATGGGAGTTGATGGTGTCTTCATATTTCATCATGTGGTCAAATTTATAATTTTCAGTTCGATGAGGATCCAACAAGCACCTTACTTCATTGGGATCTTTTGCTTATAGAAACATTGTGTAATGTAGAGCTTGTTTATTATGCAAATAGTTTCCAAATGGAAGATCTTCTTCGAACATTTTATCAATATAATTTTTTTTCATTCACCAAAACATCAACTTGAATTGACAAGACTTGGTTAGACCATAAAAACATAAGGACTCAAAGTTTTTAAAAATGTGACAACAATGTGGATTGGCAATTTGTAATATCTTAAGCAGTTTGGGAAAAGTTACAAGACCTTGATTGCTAAGATGGCACCTAATAGGTGCTTTACAAAGTCAACCAATTCCAATTTGCTAAACTTGTGTGACATTGATCTATAATCTTGAAAGCTTGCTTTATGTGTTGTTTATATGTAGGATTTTATTAGTGTTTTGATGAAATTCACAAATTGGAAACATCTTCATCTACAGTTTGTAGTTATTAATATTTGCTAAGGAAGCTTATACATAGTGTATGGTGATTTGAATATCTCGTCTAATGTAAAAAATTTCATGAGTTCATCGATCTGATTATAAATTTATGTTTTATAGGGTGATTCACTTGAATGATGGAACTAAACTCTTGGCCTTTCACATATAAGATCGGACAATCCCATATGGTATTTTGACCCCTTAACTTAATTGACCGTCATCTTGCGTAATTATTTGTGAGATTTTGATTAAATTGGTAGAATTATGGAAGCCCAATATAGTGTTGAAAGTGACTTGTTGGTGATTGAATTGGAAGTCAAGTTTCTAAATAATGTGCCTATCATGACAAGGTTAAAGTAAAAGCTAACTACTAGATATTGTATTTACAACTTGCAAATTGCATGTGGTAGTTGTTTGTTATGTTGTTATAATGTCAACTTTGCAAGTTTCAATGTTTTATATTATGAACATAATATATATGCATTTTTCCCCCAATGTACTCCACAAATGACATGCTACCTTTTTACAAGTTGCAACATTATTCTCACAAATATTGTCTTTGTGTGTATCATCTTTGCATTTTGATATGGGCTTGGTTGTTGTTTTGTTTCTGCAATCTCATCCATCAAGGATGGCCAATGGATGTGTGTTCATAGCTAAACATAGAATGCAATTGTGTTTACCTTTCTTGCAATCCAATCATGTTTTGTAATGTGTTATAACTTACATTAATATAAACTAACTCTGTTGGTTGAAACAAACATCTTGTGTTATGATAGGGTTGGGGTCCTTGTCACCATGTTCAAATCCCACACAATGTGTTTAAAGTTAGTGCTTACATTTTCAAAATCTACCTACAAATGCCACATGTTGGTTAGTTGCATAACATAATTGTATGTTGGAACCTTTAAAAATGAACATCTCTATTGACTTGGAACTTGTTCTTGTACTCAAAGATGTGGATGCATGAATCATTCAAAACTCTCTACCCAATTTACACTTTTGTTGAAACACTTTTTAATCACATACATCACACTATGTTTTTGGGCAAGTAGCCATTTGAGCAGTTGTCACATCCATTGCCACTCATGCTACAAATTTAAAATATTAAAAAAACCCTTGCTAATCATGTCTCCATGGCTAAAGTGAGCAAAACATCCACCAACACCCTGTGAAGGATCGATGGTGAGTGAACAAAAAATGTTTTTCCATTTGGGTTCCTGTCCCCTATCTAACCATGGCAATATAAACCCAAAAAAAAATTCAACATTCCCCATCGAACCTTGCAAGGGGTGAAAAAAAATTTCTATTACATATGCGTAGCTTTGTCACAAGGTTTGACTACTAAGCTAACAATTGAAAAATTGAAAATTCTGCATTATATTTTGATTACCCTAAGCTTACCTTGATTTGTTGTTCCCACACCCAAGTGGAGCAACCAAATACAAAAAGCCTTGGAAAACTTTCTCCATGACTTAAAGCAAGCTGGATATGATTTGATGCACATTATTAGTCTTCAAAGTTCGGGAAGATTACACTTGTGAGACAAGTAAAAGTGTGCACCTGATTTGTAAATTTTGTCAATTGCTGGTCCCTTGGGCGATTTGGGCTTTTTTTGGACACATTAAACTTCTGTTCAAAATCTAAACAATTCCATACAGAGCAATCCATAACTGAAAGCAATTCATGCAAGGGGTTCTTTAATGGAGTTCAAATGGATGAGGTTTGAGGAGTTTTAGTGCATCCATCCACAAAATTATGAAGCATTTCTTACTCTTGTGTTAATTCATCCACTTAAAGCACTAGGAGAAATTTCCTGCGTTTGGAGGGCACCTTATAGCTATGCATATCCCTCCTAGAAAAGATAAGAGATATTATGGCTACTCCTCAAGAGTGAGAGCGAATCTTCACACCAAATCCTTAAGAGTGGGAGTGAATCTTCACACCAAATCCTTAAGAGTGGGAGAGAATCTTCACACTGAAGATTCATTCCCACTCTTAAGGATTAGGCATAAGAATACTCCCTTCCCCATGCCCTTGGGGGTTTTTTTTTTCTATTTTTCTATTTTGAAAGTTTGGCAAATTTACACCCAAAAACTAATCTCGAATTCTTTTGTTGCCACAAAGAAAAAAAAATTCTTTAAAACATTTGTGGATTCTTGTAATCTATGTGTGTTTAGATTCATGGTAACCTTTGCCTTGTGCTTTACAATGGGTAAAACCCTCAGGTGGGGGACATTCCCAAAATGTGGGTAGACTCAGCTACCACCTCATGCTTGGCCTCTTGTTTTGGAATGCCCTCTCCTTGGGGCGTCTTACTTGGCTTTAGGGTTTTAGGGTTTACTTACAATAGAAAAACATGACAATCCCCAATCCATGCTTCTTCCCCAAAACCTGAAAAAACGGCATATAATCAAGATGCTTGTTCTCTGTTTCTCCATTCTGTCCTCTCTAGTGTTCTCCCCCTCACTTAATCTCCTCCTAAAAACCACTTCTTCCAAGCATGCCAAGCAGCCCTCCAACCAAGCTTAAACACCAAGTTGCATTAGAGATGAAGTTCAGCTTAAAAACTGCAGTCCCCAATCATATAATGATTTGAACAATACTTCGGCATCATCACCCGCAAACTTTTCAACATGGTAAATTGATGAATGCATGAGTTTTGAGAATGGGTGTGTTGAGAAGACTGCTCTATTAGCAGAAAATATTCACATACCGAAGAGGAAGTAATTGCAATCCTACCCTCAGAAGTGTTGTTACAGTACTGAATTTGCAACTCTGGTGTTTTGAAGTGGTGGGGCTCTTCCAGTGATGTATCAAAAGGCTCTACTAAGTACCTACCTTAAGCCAGATATCCATGCACTAAAAAGAGTCTTCAGATTACCTAGTATTCCATGCCATTCAACATCAGTCGAGGAGGTCATTTCAGTACTCCACAAAGCCTACGACACTGGGAATCTGCATGCTTTACTTAATGGTAAATACCCATATGCAATAATCCTTGAGTGATATCCCGGAGTGTAGACTTACATCAGCTGACATGGTAGCTCCAGAGTCACAAGGAGCATACACTGTTTGGCCTGGCAACAGCCTTCACCAGAAGGTAGTTTATTGAGAAGCATTTTGCACATTCAAAGAACATCACTGTGTGAGTTCATTGAGGCAGCTGGAACCCCTGCAGAAAACTGAATTGTGTACTCCTTTCTGCACTATTAGTGGAAAAACAAAATGATGATGGACAGTTCTGAGGATCCTTCCATGTATGGTCATCATTAACCAGGAAGATTCAAACATATGGTGTCAACATGGCATAGACAAACCAGATCTACAAATTCACACACACACACACAAAATACAAAACACTTGTCTCTGTTTTACTTGCATTTCTTATGCAGTGCTGAAGTCATCATATTCTTGTCCTATTTTCCAAAACAAAATCATTGAAGAAAAAAAACCACATGATGACTAGCATTCAAGAATCAGCACCATCACAATATCATATCAGCAACTAATCAAGTTCTGCATGCAAAGCACCATGCCACACAAACCTCACCTGCCCTCTTTGTATAGAAGAATGGAAACACTAATACAGCACCTCCTGCTTAAGCCAAAACAATTTGCAATCTGACTGGGGGACAGATATACAGAATACAGTATTTGCATTTGTTACACCGTATTTCCCATTAAGAATTGTTCGGTGTGCAGGTCTGAAGAAGACAGTAATATGATGTTCACCACATTTTCCAGAGCAACCATGATATTGAATGATTTCTTTCCAATGATTTCTTTGCCTACTAGGACCACATCTGAGCGAATGAAAGAAGAGCATCACTTCCACCATCAATAGATTTGAAAGAAACCTCATTCAAAACCCATGCCCTAATTCAGACTTGTTCACGTCTGTTGTACAACCAGCAAAAGTATTTCACATGATATTGAATCAAATTTTGTATGTACATGCATGTACGAGAGAAAGGGGCAAGAAGATCCACAATTGTTGAGGCTGACATTAATGGCCCTGAACTAGAAGCTGCTGTGATCATGAAAGACTCTTGTTTCCCCTCCTACCTATACAAACTGCTTGGGAATAATTACCGCTGATGATGATGATGATGATGATGATGATGACCAATACCTGGAAGCTTGTGGTGTTGAAGCTTGTTTGTGTGTCTTGATGATTTTCCTGTACAAAGTTTCACCAGAAGTGCCGAATTTGGAGGCAACAATCCTGCAATTGTCAGCATTGTGCACAAGCCCGAGAAGCAGCTCCCTCCTTGAATACATAGAGTGAGGGTGAAGAGGAAGGACTTGGAAATCAGCCTGCTGAGCTGCATCTATGGCAAACTCATAATCTAAGTCTGTTGGTAGATTGTTTGTTTGTTTTCTGGGTGAGGAGGTGCAGTTCGAGATGGTTGAGGGAGTGAGATTAGTAAGGGGTTTTAGCCACAATAGAGGCATGAAAAGAGTTGTTGGAGGAGAAGGAGCAGGCACTCAACTCTCATGTCTGTGTCTGCTTACGATTCTTGGAGCGGAGTTGCACGAGCTCATCACGAAGCTTTGCAGCGTCGATGTACCTCTCCTCCACAGCAGCGATAAACATGCTTCTAACCAGGTCGAATTCCATGGCCTCCTCGCAAGCTCCTGTCTCCGGTTTATCAAAATCTGTGAGGATCGAAGCTGCTGTTGGCGACCTCAAACTCCGAGAGGGAAGACTCTTCTCTGGCTCACTCTTCACAATCCTGACCCCATCGCCGATGGCAAGCTCCTTGTTCACCTGAATGGGGATTTTACACCTGACTGCAAGGTTGATTGCATCCGAAGGTCGAAGATCCAAGCTCAATGGCTCTTGAGCTTCGTCTTCGCCTCCTTCACCCTCCCCTCCACCTCCCTCCTTCTTCACCAGATAGACTCTGGCATAGTAAGCTTCATGAACGCGTCTCGTCACTCTTACACGCGTGGCTTTGTAGCCCATGAGCTCCACCATGTCGCGCATCACCTGGTACACCGTGGGCCTGGCTACTTGCACATTGCGCACGGCTTCCAAGAGCATGGTACTGGGAAGCTCTAACACAATGATAGGGAGGAGGAGATTGGAGCCGTCGTTCATCTGCAGCACAATTGCGGGTTGCGGAGCATAGTCAGGGAGTCTACCTCCTTCCTCCACCTTGTTGTGCAAACACTTGACATAGCATCCGTCCCTCATCTTGATGAGAAAACCTTCAGGACCACTCTTGACCTCCACGGCTTCCATGATGCTGCAATCCACGTAGTCCTCATCGTTGTCGCTGAAGGCATCTGCTGTGCTCCCCCCGTTGTTGTTGAACGACATACTTGAATTGCAAACCGTCGTGGTGGTGGAGAGCTTGGAGTCACCGCCACTACCACTGCTGCTGCTACTGCACGGCCTTACAGACGAAGGGAGGGGTGCAAATCTTCCCCCTCCTCCAAGTTTCGCAATTCTCTTAGGCGGCGATGAAGCTCTTGTACAACTCATTGCCATTACGAAATTCTGATGCAACCCAGTGTATGTATGGCTGTGCATCAAGCTCACGGCTGCAGCAACCGCCGCCATCTCCTCCTCCTCCGCTTGCTCTCCCCCTTTTTCCTCCTCCCCTAACAACCCCTTCCAACTGAAGAAACAAGAGTCAAAACAGTTGCAGATTTCTCCAAACACACCAAAATCTTGCTCACAGCACAAAATCCTTACCAGAAATCTCAAGCCCTCAAGATCTTACAGAAAACAAACACACACACACACACACACATCCAAAGAGAGAGAGAGAGAGAAAAACAACAATAACAATAAAATTCTTACCCGAAATCTCAAGCCCACAAGAACTTACAGGAACAAACAAATACACACCCAAAGAGAAAAACAACAGCAAAAGTCTTTCCTTCGCTCCCGCAAACCAAATCAACCAAAATTCTTACCCAAAATCTCGAGCCCACAAGATCTTACAGAAATAAACACACACACACACAAAGAGAGAAACAACAACAAAAGGCTTTCCTTTGCTCCCACAGAACCAAATCAACCAAATTTCTTACGCCAAATCTCAAGCCCAAAAGATCTTACAAGGAAAAACACACACACACACACACAAAAACGACAAATACACACCATCCAAAGAAAAAAAAGAAAAAGAAAAGTCTTTCCTTTCCTCCCACACAACCAAACCAAATCAAACCCAAAACAAGATCTTCACCCACAGAAGAGAAGATTGATTCAAAGCAACTACTTTACAAACTAGGCTACTAATCCTACAGCAACTCCCACTCTTCCCAAAAGGAAAGCTGAAGCAGCCACAGCAGCAACAGAAAAATTAACAAACTTTTGCTTGAAAGAATCTACAGCCAAGACAGAATGGGGAGGGGTAAAAGAGGAAAATAAAGAGAGAGAGAGAGAGAGAGAGAGAAGAAAAAAAAGAAAAAAAAACACACACCCACACAAACAGACAAGAGTGTACAGAGATGATGAATTTGAGAATGAGAGATGCACCTCAAAATGAGTGCAATATTATGAAAGCCGATGATGGTTGTGTGGGATGTGTGGAAACAGCAAAATAGAGAGAGACACACACACAAACAAAGAGGGAGGATGAGGAAAAAAAGGGAATGGTAGGTCATAGTGATTTTTTGACAAATTTTGTTGTTCTTTTTCTTAATAATGAGATTTTTTTTCCCTAGTGCAAATTCGAATAATTTTCTCTAAATTATTTGGAAAAACCACCAAATTTTTTGATGTCACAAAATTGGAAATAAATAAAAAAAATTTGTTTTTTTATTAAAAAAACCCTGGTAGGTCCTACTAACTAGTAGTACAATTACTAGTAGTTTGTCGTTTTGGGTATAAAAGTCATTATTGGGGATTTCCATCATCAAAGGAAGGAAAGAAGAAAAAAGAAAGGAGGAGAGATGAATGGCGTGTCAAAGAAGAGTTTGGCCGACAAATGGTGCTATTATGTTCCTCTTTTGGAACAGATTCTCTCTCTCTCTCTCTCTCTATCTTTACTTTCAGGGTCTGATTTGTTGGCCTTGCCTACCAAGGCAAGGGTACTGTGTTTAGAATCATTATAGAGTATAGTAGCTTAAGAGATATGGGTAATATTATTACCCTAGGTAATAATAGGTCTATTTTTATATGAGGTTTTTTGAAACTTCATATTTTGGCTTGTGTGTTGAAACTTGAGATTAGTTAGAGTTATAATGACTTGAAGGATTTTGGTTTCTTTTAGAGGATATTTTTGAAGATTATATTTTTGGATGCTGAAATATTTGAGTTTCCATAATTCTTCTTTTGCCTTAAGATACTTTTTTAATGCTTAATGGCAAGGTTACAGTGTGACACACCCCCTTGCTAATTGGTTTAGCTTCGTCACTGGGACTTAATATTTTGGTACGCATTCCATCTCATTTCTTAGAGCATTTCATTGGTTAGCCACACATGGGAAGTACAAGGGCAGCTTCAACACAGGTCTGTTTAGAATAATAATTTCATTTTTTAAGGTTCCATGCCCAAAAAGAGAATATTCTCAAACCTCCCAAAAGATTCTTTATTTTTCTTGACAATTTATCTTCTTTGAAATTCCTTTTTTTGAAATTTTCAACATTTTTGCAAATAATATAATAAGTGTCTCACCTGCCAAGGTACTATCTCTATACATAGTTGCCATATGAACAAAAGCAAAACAAACAAACCCTGGTCCAGCCCAATAGATTTGGTGCAGCTGAGGCTGAAAAATGAGGGCAACCATGTTTAGGAATAGAACATACACTCAAGAAGGTTCATTTGGGGGGAGAGGGGGGCTCGGAATCTTTTCAGTCTTGTGTTCTCAGCTTGTTCCCAATGTTGTTCCCTAAGTTCTCAATGTCTTCTCAAATATCACCTCACTTTATACCATATCCTTTACCCAAAATTTTCCCCTTCTCACCGATATAGCTGACCAAAGGGTACACACTCCATCCTCACATAGAAATCGCTATTTTGGGGAGTTTCTCGAGTTTCAATTTTCTTTTGGGTGATTGGAGACATCCAAAAAGGATTCGGATGTGGTTAGGTGTTAGTTATCCATGTGTACGTGGGGGGGGGGAAGTCATTGTCCTCCACGGTTGCAAGTTGGGGCTTGGTTAGGCTTGTTGGTTAGTTGGAATAGTGTGGGAAAAAGGAAATCGTCATCTACTTTTTGCAAGATGGGGCTTGGTTTGGTTAGGTGGTATTCACAGCATGTGGGGAAAGGAAATTGTCATCCACTTTTGCGAGTTTGTAGTTTGTAATTGTTTAAGCATTAGTCATCAAAATGTTAAAAAAAAAAGGAACATTGTCTACATTCAACTTTGGCCTTGTGTAGTAGTATGCAAAATCACACTCACTTTGTGAGGGTGATATTGCTCCCATCTGCACTCTTTTTTCAGAAAGTCCACTTTGGGAAATGTTTTGGACCCCGGCCTTTTGTTGTTTCATTGGTTGCTTTTTTATGGATTTGTGACCTGTGAATAGAATACGATCAAGGTCATCAAAGTCTGTCCATCAAAACAGGGGAATTCCAGTCTTCGTTCTAACCTATCCAACACCAAGTAACTTATCATCCAAGGAGATGTACTCCATTAAGAGTTTGCACCTGTGTTGGGCCAGAGTGAACCAGCCCCTATGACTGCACATTGGCCGTTCTGTCCATAGGATGGGTTGGATGATTCACCTCTTTTTCATTCGCCCCTTTACCTTACATTAACCAACATTCTACCTCATTCAATCTTTTTTGGCTGCTGACCTTTGACCATTTTTATTTTTCGTTGCCAATTTTCTCCCAACCTGGCCCTCCATACTACTCACTCACCTAGCTACCCAACTGATCTAAATCTTAGCCCTCCTTACGAACTAACAATTAATGCCTTACTTAGCTTGGTAAAACTTTTATCTCCTCTCGGCTAAACTTCTCTCTTGGTTAAACCTATATATTTTACTAGCTAACTTCCATTTCTTGACTAATTTTATATATCTCATTGGTTAAACTTATTCTTTTGGCTAAACTTATATCTCTTGGCTAAACCTATATATCTCATTGGTTAAATTTTTTTTTGGCTAAACTTATATCTCTTGGCTGAACCTATTTTTTCTTAGCTAAACTTATATTTTTTGGCTAAACCTATATTTCTTTGGTTAAACTAATATCTTTTGGGTAAACCTATGTATATATTTTAGCTAAACCTATATTTATTCTTGAATTTATATCTCTTGGCTAAACTTTTATCAATTATTTAAATTTATATATCTTACTAGCTAAACTTTTATCCCTTAGCTAAACCTATATATTTTATTGGCTAAACTTATATCTTTTGACTAAACTTCTATATCTTATTGGCTAAACTTCTATTTTTTGGCCAAACCTATATTTATTTTTAGCTGAATTTATTTCTTTTATCTAAATTTATTTTATTGTTAAACTTATATTTCTTGGTTAAACTTTTATCCCTTGGCAAAACATACATATTTTACTAGTTAAACTTTTATCTCTTGGCTAAACCTATATTTGTTTTTAACAAAACCTATTTCTCTTAACTAAACCTATGTTTTTTCTTGGTTAAACTTTTATTTTTTGGAAAAAATTATATATCTTACTAGTTAAATTTTTATTTAATCATTATTCTATAAATTAACTAAGAGAATATATACGTTTTTTGGTAATGCCACTTTAATTATTAACAAAACATTTACTTATTAACAAAACCTACCTACCCACACATCATCATACCTACCTATGCCCTTGCAAATTGTGGACTTCAATTACAAAAATTATAATGTAAAATGTGGATATTGTAGTAGAGAATATTTTTAATGGCGGTCTTCTACCTCCACTTTGGATCATTCAATGCAAGATGTATTGAATTTAATTAAAGAATAGGATGGATAAATTTACAGTAAAAAAGAAATCAAACATTTATGAATATTACACAAATTTTAATATTAATCAAAATCAATCCTAAGTTAGATTTTGGGGGAAAATTGGCCAAATCTTCACATACAAATACTTGCAATGAGATTCATTTGATCTCTTTTCAAGGTGAATGAAGAAGGTGTCAAGTTGGACCCTCAAGTTGAAGTGACCACACTAAAGGTAAGAAAATAAACTTTTATTTTCATTGATTTGAATTTTTCTTTTCATTGTGTTTCAATTTTAATTCATCATTCATTCGTTGATTCTTAATTTTTATGACATTTACTATTAAAATTTGTTTAGGTTCATATATAATATTTTGGGCTAACTAATTTAAAACTCTAACACTAATGTTTCCATCCATTATATTTTTAGTTGATTAATTTTTGAATTCAAAACATAATTGTTATATTAAAAAAATGTATTCCATTTGTAAATTTTTATATAATCATTAGGTTGAGCATTTACCATTAGGATTATTTAGGAGTTTAAATTTAAGGTTTAATGAAATGTGTGTTGATTTATTGAAGAAGTGTTTTCAAATCAAGATACACCTCATTTGAATGTGACATCATCCTTTAACATCAACAATATGATTTTTTTAATCATTTTTTTTCCTAATTTAAGGAAATTAATCTCCTTGGATGATTTTAATATGGTCATCAAATTCCATTAAGCATGTTCCATGTTTAATATATGGATTTAACATTTTTGCTTCACATACATAGTGTTCTTTTTCTTTTAATTCTTCTTTTCTTTTCTGCCGCCTTTTATAACTACCATGCACATGGGCAGAAAGCCACCAGAAAGATAACAGGAAATCCATGCCTGTTTCTTTATGGAGGTGAAGGGTCTGAAAATAGTCCCTTCCAAATTTGAGTTTCTTTATGTAGGTGAAGGGTCTGAAAATAGTCCCTTCTGGATTTGAGATCCCAGCCTGAGGCCAGATTTTGGTAGGTAGGTTGAGGGAGGGAGGGAGGGATGGAAGAGGTCGCAAAATGTGGCCTTGGGCGGGGATCTCAAATCCGGAAGGGTCTATTTTCAGACCCTTCTCCTATACCTACCAAACATCCTGTGACACCTTTGGAGATTTGGAAGGTACTCTGCCACCTAAGCCCTAATTCTGAACACCCAAGTCAAGCACGTGGAGTGCCTGCTGTTGTGGTTGTTGGCGTTGAGAGAGGTCTTAACGAGCGTCGAGGAGGAGAGGGAGAGACAGACAGGAGAGACTCAGAGAGGGAGTGTGAGAGGCGCAAACACATATGGGGGAGGTAAGGGAATTGGAATTTGCGTTTGACATCGCCAGTCCCTATGCATACCTGGCTTCCAAGCAAATTGAAGGTGTGGCGCTGCGCACCGGTGCTACTCTGCTGTGGACGCCAGTGCTGCTTGAAGACCTTTACAAGCTCAATGGCAGAGGTTTTTTGTTTGTTTGTTTGTTTGTTTTTCCTTCCTCGTTCACCCCCTTTCAATTTCAACTCTTTTAAAAAAATTGAAGCAATTAGACTGTTTGCAGAAGACTGTTTTTGTTGTGAAGAACACAAATGTTTGGGAGTCTGCCATCATTCTTTCAGTCTCAAGAGAAAATCTCTCTTGTTTTTCTCAGCGAGGAAATGGAATTATAGAGCCCCTTCATTTGTCGACAATACAATCGGTGAATTGCATTCGGTCTTTGTGGTTTCAGTAAGTTTATCAGCAGGAGCTGAAGGAGTTGGTGCATCATGTTAACAGCGAGTTATTGCTAAGCACGACTTTGTTGATTCACCTTAATGTAGATCATAGTGAGTATTGAAGCTGCAGTGCTGTGACTGAGTCTAATTGTCTGAATTGGATTCTAATTGGTGTGTTTGATGATGGTTTTCTTGCCTCAATTGTCAGTTTTTGACATTGAATTAACACTAGCAGTAGCTAACAAAGTGACTCTCAATAGAGATAATTGGAAGCATACTTGGGAGGTTGTTTATGGTTTTGTATGTGGTGGACAGCTAAGGCAGGAGCAGCAACAGATTCGATGCCAAAGGAAAAGATTGAATTGATGAAGCAGGATCTTGTGCTTCAGGTTCCCATCTTACAACTTTGTGTCAGAAGTGAAGCATTGGAACCAAACTGTACATTCAAACTGCAAGTTATGCTATGATCCTGAAACTATCGCCAGATCTTGTTGACATCTTATGAATGCAGCAGAGTTATACTTTTTCCTTGTTGTGTTGGTTGACATGATTGGCTTTATGCAGGCCCAGCATATCGGTGTAGCACTGAGACAAAATGACAAGCATCCTATTCAGACTGAAGCAGCCCTGTGTTTGCTATTAGTGGTTCCTATCAATCTGCGTCCTGTGCTTACTCAAGCTCTTTTCCAGTTGAGGTGATCCTGAACACTTGTCTGCTTTTACACTTCTCTCTAGGGCAGGAACTTTACAAGACACTTACTAGAGGGGTGAGGGTGCAGGCATACTGGGAGCTGAATGAGGACATTGCAGATGAATCAGTCTTAGCACACATTGCTCAGCGCTATAGTGTAGCACTGCCCCCTGTATTTGATGACTCCATCAAAGATCAGCTTCATCAAAACACTGTAGGTGTTCAGAAATTGATTTAGGAACTAATTTATACCTTTGCATTCAGAGGATGCCCAGAGTTTGAGTCTGTTCAAAGTCCAGGTTGGTGCATTTGAATCAATGAGTTTAAGAGAACTTTGTTTGGGAATGTTTGTCCTAGCAGTGCTCCCTCCTCACATAGTGTCCCTGAATTAGTGTGGCAGTGGTGTACACAATCATGTGTCCCCCAACATCTTTATACTAGAGAATCAAGTGGTGCTCAGCATAGTTACACTAGTACTGGGAATGTAAAGAAAGTGACAGCATAACTTGAGATAATGAAACTGGTTAGGCCCATATTAAGCCTGTGTATGGCAATTCATGACATTTCAACCATTCAACAGGGACATCATCATTTACAGATTAATACTTAATCTATTAAGCAGTCTACAAACAGTGACTGTGCAGATTTATACAATAACCTTCAGCACTAAAAGAAATCATCTATCAAAACAGACTTGGTGTGAAGTTATCCAGCATCATAATGTGTAGAGATATATCACCACCAATGGCAAGGGCAATAGGGTGTCCTGAAGTTTGTGATTCCCACAAGTTTAATTGTTGTTCAATGTCATGCAGATACGACTGGCCACAATGGGTGCTGTTGGTGTTCCCTGCTTCATTGTCAATGAGCACCTCTACTGGGGCCAGGTGTCCCTCAAATTTCATTTTAATAGCTTTGCTGAATGGATGTGGGGTCCCAATAGCTATGGGTACATGGATTGACAATCTGGCAGATTCAAGGGTGTGCTAAGTTGATATATATGCTGTGAATGATATCAGAGTTTAACTTGGTGTCCTCCTGCATACTTCTGTTCCCATTTCTTTCCTGTAGGTCATTAGGAATATCATGCATTGGGCTATTTGAATCTTATCCTCATTAAGGTTGAATAATAAAAGATAGCAAAGCATTTCGCAGTTGAGGAATCTTCCTATTTTTGAGCTTCTGAGCTGTACATGCAGATGCTAATAGAAATGAGGAATTCTAGTGAGGTGTCAGTTCATGATTGTCATTTTTGATGTCTGAAGATGGTTTAGTATGCAGCCTGACAAGGAATGTGTTAGGGAAAAATATTGCAGTGCTTGACTGCATAATCTGCTGTCTGGAGCAGGACAGGCTATTTTTGGTGGAGAGGGCACTGGGCAATCCTGCTGCTAAACCAAGGCGAATTTTAAGGTTGGCTCAGCCATAGTTTCTGAATGGCCTTGCTTAAAATTGTTTTCTCTGGTTGTATACTTTCATGAACTGAGAAGGTCAAAAGTCCAGCTGAAAAGTGGGAGGCAGGAGAATACAGATGGAGTATTTTTCTGTGTAGATCATATCTGTGAGAAGCACCTTAACAGCCTTGTCATCTGTCCTGCAGCAACAATCAGCAACAGCCACATACCTTGGTGTATTACCATGATTTTGGGAGTCACTGGTCTTACTTAGCTTCACTGCAGGTTGGTTGATCTGTTGCACACTTAGAACATAAAATTATGGTCCTGCTCCTCATATGGTTGTTGCTCTGATCCCACACAGCGAGCTTGGTGCAAAGTACTAAGTCTAATGGGCTTGTTGGACAGGTTGCAGAAGTAGCAAAACATTGTGGTGCCTCTCTTGTCTACAAACCGGTGGGTTGCCATTTGTGTAGCTTCTTTTAAGACTTTTTGTTGCAAATAACTGAGTGGTGTATAAACAACCCACATCTACTACTGTCCTGGCAGATGGTCCTTCTCCATATTGGAACTGGGACTTTGTACTCTGTTGTATGTGGATTTGTGTGTCAGTGTTACGAAAATCTAATTTTCAACAGTTATAGAATGGGGGCTGGGTGTAGTTGGTTGGTGGAGCCCTACCAGCAGTCAAATGACTTACAAGTTTTGTGTGGCAGTTCTTTCTCGTAGGATTATTCAAGTTAATTGGGTCACCTGTTGAAGGGATCATGATGTATTCACCTGCAGAAGCTTCACATGAGAGGTTGGCATGCTGTACAACAGCACTCATCAATTGTTCTGCTTGTACTGACTGTTGGCTCCTACATGGCCTTTCTCCTCTGGAAGAATTTACTACAATTGCAGGTCTATCTTCTCAACAGATTGTTGGGGCTCTTTACGTATGGTTGCAGGAAAGACTTTATCGATTGGTCTGAATACCTATATGCTCAATCCAAATGGCCATCAGTTTTTCCTATTCGCTCAGTACGTCTCAGTTGCAATCTTGGTTTTGGTGCATGCTGCCTCAAAAAAGCAGGTTGAGAGCAGGAAAACAGCAGTAATGATTACAGGGATTCTGACAGGTTGGTTGAGTTTGGGGAGCCAGATCCTAGCATTGCGAGTGGCTATCTGCAATGAAAATGTGACAAATGCTATCTATCGGGCTGCTTGGGTGGAGAACAAGGAGATAGCACAACCAGCAGTGTTATTTGAGGTATCTTTATTGAGTCATTACAGATTTTGTTCTAAGATAGGGGAGCAAGCTGGTAATTCCTGGCTATTTTCTCTTTGCTACTGGTTTGTAGCACCTCAGTACATGTAGACATGAGCTAAAGCTGGCACCAAGGTACTCCTGATTGGTGGAGTACCTTGGTGCCTCCTGATGGCTGTTAAGGCCACCTGGTAATATACCAGGTTATGGCAAAAGGGAGAACAACTGCAGAGAGTGAAAAACACTCTTGCAAGTATTGTGACAAATAGTCACAGCAAAACAAATTGGTAGTAATGTCTACCAAATCAGTAGAGATAAATAATACAAAAAAAGCTTCAAAATCAGTAGTCCAAATAGACTACTGGATTTCTACAGAAATGGTAGTAAGCAAACTTCCAAATGGATACTTTGCAAATACTTAGAATACTTTAAACTTCTGAAAGATCAAATCTCGCTTTCAGACCTTCAGGACAATGCAAAGCTTCAAAACAAGAACAGATCATGAAAAAGTAGTGAACAACATCTTGGAAAACCATGGTATGCTTGCAACAACTACATTATGGTTTTAACAATGATAACAGTCTCATCTCAGAGGTAGGCTCTAAGAGGTGTTCCCCGTGGTTTTGAAGACTTGCACTCTTGAGGATGTACTCTTTCATCAAGACATTGAGAAGTTGGCAAAGGGCCTGCTGAGAGTTGAAACTTATGGTTTCATGGATGCTTGTTGGATGTCAGGTGTTGAGCCAGGCCGGATTTGATGCAGGGGCACTGTTGCAACAAGCACAAAGTCAAGATGTCAAGGAGGAACTAAGGCGACGGACTAATGAAGTAAGATTGAGGCTTCTTGTAAAGTGTTTCAATTGAGAATGGCAACAATGTATCTGCACAAGTGGCATATTTGTTCATTACTTCCCAGAGAAAAACTAGTTTAGTATGAGGATAGTTGAGTGTAACAGGCACTGTCTGGTGCAAAGCATCTCAAGGTTGGAATCCAACTGTTTTGAGCAGGTTTCATCTCATAAGTCTACATTGCTGCCTTTGAAGAACCATATGAAGAGGTCCGAGAGTCTGGCATTTTATTTGGGCATTGAGTCTAAAATAATGGTGCCTGAAACTGATTTGGGAGGGATGGCAGGTGCAGGAACTTGGTGGCATTGGAGCACCAACATTTCAAGTTCTTGATCCTGAAGGCAAATCTGTTGCCATTTTATGGGGCCAAGATCGGCTGAACATTGTTGCTGATCTTCTTTGTGGCTGGCGCCCTAGGCTCGATTGCAGATCATTGGGTCCACATGCTTCCACAACTTCTAAACTCTTCTCCAAGTCAAAACTTTGATATTCATAGTATTTAAGTAATCATTGTAAGTTGTCATTTGCATTGCAGCAACACAAGGTCCTGGTGGATCCAAGTAACAGTCAAGTTGGTGTCTATGGTGAGATTGGATTTGAGGGATAATGACCATGAAATGCTTGCACGTCCTTAAGACATCTAGGAGTTACACCACCTTGACCATATGAAGGTTATTAAATCCCATTCCTTCCAAGTTTGGTTTACATTATAAATGTGTAGAATGAATGAGGAAGATGGTTTGTCAGCAAGAAGTTCTAATCTTTAGAAGCCCAAAGTGGATATGTCTACAACCTTTAAACACTCCGTTGTGGGTTTTTATCACCTCAAAAGGTCTCAAATTTGACTTATGTCTGTGATTAGTTGATTTCATGATTCACTACTTAACAGATCATAGTTTCCTTCAAGGTATCATTTCTTGATGTGGATTTTAGTTTAGATGCAAGTTTTGGAAAAGTGTCTTGGAATTATGAGGCATGAATGTGAAATCATCTTTAGCTTTTCATCGACAAATAAATAGGAAAGAAATCAATTAACATAATTTTGTTGAATATCGTGTTCAAAATTAAAGCTTATAGCATGCAAATGTACATAATTGTTGATTGTGACAAAAAGATCGTAATATGCATGTGGGCATGGTTGACCTTTTACATCATGACAATTTTGGATTTTGAAACTTTATTCTTTCAACCACACTACTCTGATGACTCATTGAGGAGGTGATTTATGGCATCTACAAAAAGCTTGACCCCAGATGGTGTGTCCACATTGCTTAATGTGTATTTGAAATCTTGAACAAAATCTTGGTCTTTCCATGTGTATTTGAGATAAATCTGAAATAAGATTTAGAGACTTCAAGCTCTTGCTTGTAAATATCTTTCCTTCTAAGACTTTGAGACTTCAAGTTCATCTACTTTGTGAAGGACCAAATCTCATCAATTCTCCCATTGCCTTCTATCATTTCCTTGCTCTCATATTTTTTTTCATCAATCAGGGTTTATTTTTTCTTTCTCAAGAACACACCATGTATGGATATGCTCTTTTCTCATCTATTTTGATGGCTTTATTTCATCCTCTTGTTATTTTCTCATCTACATTTTGACTTTTTTATAGTCTTATTTTCTATTGTTGTTTACCAAACACTTATCAATTTATGGTTTTTTTTTTTTTTGGGGGACTTGAGGGCTGTGTTTCCTCCTGTTTGTGGTTGATTTTTTGAAGTCATGCTATCAAAAATGAAAATTTATAACCTTGTTACCAAATTATCTCTCAATTCTTGTTAGGTTCATTGAATTGTAAAATTATGGAGAATTTTTAAAATATTAATGAAAAGGAAATAAAATTTCTTTTAAATTATGTATGACATATATGATTATCTTTTCCTACATTTGTGAATGGGAACTAATGATTTTTTTACATAATGTGGAAATCACACCCATAGGAATCTACATTAATGATAATCTTTATGAAGTCATAAATCAAGAATTAGTTCAAAGACTAATTGCAAATTATATTTTTGACATAGTGTCCAAATTTATTTAAGTATACCCCCAATGTTGTCACAAACTTCGATATGCAAATCATTTGTACCTTGTCAAACTGAAAGATGTTGCAAATATGGCATATTGTTTGATATGATACTTACAATTAAAGTCTGATATTTATGTCTAGGTAGGAAATAACCTTTTAATATGATCAATGAGCTTTCAACTATATTTGATGTAACAACAAGAAATAAAATCTTTCAAGGATAAAACTAGTAGTAACAATTTAGTGGGTTGCAATACAACCAAAACTATAAGGAATGCATTTAGAAAACTTTAGTTTTACTTTTGACCATATCATTCCATTAGTACTAGTGTGAACCCGGTGCATAATGCACCCCCTTGATCCCCCGCACTCGGTCCTTCGCATTTCCCACTCTGGTTCTAAACGGTGACGAACTTTTTTGGGAATAAAATTTTCATGTATCCAATGGAAGGCCCAAGGGTGCACTCAAGGTGCCTTGCTTTTATTCTTTTTAAATTTTCAGAGGAGGGGCCAAAGGGGGGTGGGGGGAAGGTTCTGTTCATTTTTCTTTGGTTCCCAATGTGTTCCCCAACATAATATTATAATGTGTATTTTCTCACTTCCACCTATTAAGACCCTGAGGAGACAGGACCTCATTTCTGTCAGGTCGAGATTCGGGAGTGCCGGGCCGGGTCTGTCTATAACAAACCTCTCCCTCCCCCACCCCCCACGTTGGGCACGTTCAAGAAGGCCGGAAGAAGTTGAACACGAAAACCACATCCTGTTCACACAGATTCAAAATATATCGTCTCGGACAAACTAACAGACTTATTGGATGAATATATAAAATTAAATTGCACATGAAGGGCATTCTACATTTTTTAATCAATTTGGATGTTCTTTTCTTATTGTGATAAATCTAACATTTTCCCTTTGAATGCTAATCACTCTAATGTTTTCATTCTTTGACTCAAAAACTTGTAGAGCATGACATGCATGACAAATGCAAATCAAAAAAAAGATTTTGATATAAAAAACCTCATCCTTTAAATCCAAAAGTTGCCTCATATGGGTCTTTATGATATTTTAAGTGATGTTATGTGGTTTTTATTTCCAACCTAGGATTATGTTCTAGAACCATTTTATGTTCACAAGGTATAATGTTTGTGCATTTGATTATATGAATTAGAGATTGATATTGATACATTTAATCATGTGTGAATATTATGGTGTGTCTATACAAGATGTTTTGTAATATGATAACTCATTCCAAGTTGTATGGGAATTGACCTTTATAAAAGACCAATGAAATAGCGAGAAGTTCATTCTTTTTTAAGTCAAAACAAAATCTAGGTGAGGAGAACAAAATAAGAATTTATGTGATTTGATAATGTGTATTAATGGAAAGATGGATAACATGATGCCAATAATTTTACAATTTTTGACATTGAGGCAAGGCATGGATAATACTTTGAAATGTTTCACTTCCAAATGGTGTATTCCTTTTAACAAAGTATCCCAAAATCTGAATTCACATGCAATTCCATGGATTTTTCTTTTGTTGGTAGGTTCTATTGAAATCTTCCATCTAAATAATAATGGGTTTAAAAAAAAAATTACGAAGGATATATGTAGGCACATTCAAGCTAAAAGGATCCAATGAAATTGTAACCATTGCTTTAAATTTACATGATCAAATTCATGTTTGAATTCCAAGTTTCATGAATGCTTGATAATTTATGCAACAATGTTTTGAATATATGTAAATAAAATTTGGATAAATTTGAAAGTAATCTAATGAATATAAGATATCCAATTTTTCTTTTGTATGTAATGCTTATAAACATTGTTGTAGTACTACATTTTAACATTTATTAAATATTATTTGGCCAATCCTAAGTTGCCATGTCAACTTGTTAGTACCACTTCATGATTGTTTGGTAGGACTTTCAAGGTGTGCCATTGACTGTTTATGAATGTACCCATTTAGTAAAATTGCAAGGCACAAATTGATGGAAAGGAATAATTGACCTCAAGGGTTATGAATTCAAAAATTGGACTTTCAAGGATTTATTGTTGGTTTTGACATCCTTTAGAAATATGTCAAAATCCTTGTTTTTCATTATTTTGAACTTTCTTTATATGCAAAGATTCGTTGACATAACATGGGTACTTAACATTTGCATTTTAATACTTTGCAACTTCACATTATCTTCAATGTGTTAAGAAATTATTCATGGTCAATGTGCCCTTTATTTTCAATGGAGTATAAAAAGTAGTGTCACATCACAAATGTAATGCATGAAAGGCAAGGAAAACATCTTTCAATATTTCTTTCATAAAACAATTTTGAATATATATAAAAAGCAATGTATGTTGTCAATCAATTAATCGCTTCAATAATACCCTACAATTTACAATATTATATGTTATGAGAATGAGAATATTTTATAATACTTGATGTAGATATAATTGTCTTATATATAACATCTTATTGGTCAATTGATGCTAACCAACTACCCCCATAGTATGGAGGTTGAGGATAGCTTATTGTCTTGCAAAATATTTTAGTTCCAAATTGGCCTCTTATAACATGATATATTTTCCCATTTTCCCACTTCATGTACAAGCCTTTGCTACCTCATTATGTGGACCTCCTAATGAATGATAGTGACAAGATCAGATTGGCTGGTTGTAGATGTTGAAATACATGTATAATCACCTAGCAATGTTTTCATGCAAATGTGGGTAATCCTTTGTTTGGCACTTCACATGAATTACCTATAAGCTTCAATGGTGATATATTTTTAATTATTCCACCCAACCTTCCTTCTCCTTTTTTATTTTGGGTTTAATACACTTTCAAACATTTAATTTCTTTCATCATAGCTATTATTTGCAAGAATATAAAATTCACACATGTTTATTTCCCTAAAATAAAAACCTTAACAACAACACAAACATTTCTTATGTTCCATCACATGGTCATACTCTAAATGGAAATATGATATTCAAATGTGATTAGGATTTTAGGAACCAACCTTGCCATTATAGATGACTACTTTTTTAATATTAAAAAATAGTATTTGAGAGTTTGCCAAGACAATGTGGTAGATCCCAATTGGTTATATTTAAGGTGATGGATTAAAAATCCTTAAATTCTTTAGCGGTTGAAAGTACTCATGGTGTAAACAATGTTAAAATTAATATTATGTATAGGTGCAGACAATTCCAAAAAATATGCAACATCAATTGATATGGCCAAAAGAAAAAACACATATTAAGAATAAATAAATAAATAAAAATCCTTATTTTCATAGGTGTTTTGAGCTTTCTAGGTCTTAATTTGCAATCCATGTAAGCCTTGTCCCAAGCCTACCTCCCTTTGTTTGACTTTTTTAACCAAGTGATGCACTTTGTGACACTTGGTTTAATTTCTTTGGTGTTGTGATGAAAAATTTAACAAAAAAAGAACCTTGTATTGTCATTCTTCAAAACCGTATGCAAGTGCACAAGGCTAAAATTTCCAAGTGAATAATCCCACCATGGTAGATAATGAATTTCATGACTTGGTTTTGGTCATGATTATTATTCACCTTCAAAAAACCCATGTAGTTGAATTTCTTCTATGGGGCTTCGAGGCATTACATCACTTTTGTAATTTTCACAATTGTAACTTTATAATATTATCCCCCTTAACATCAATTGCTTTTCATACATGTTGTCCACCTCCAAGCATTGGCTCTGAGTTTTCCATGGAGTTGTAAAGACTAAAATTTCAAATGTGCTTGAAGAGTTTTGGAATGTTGCAACATATTTATTGAAAGACTATTTAAATTGATTTCCATCATGTGGAAGTGATGTTGACTGTTTTTGCATTTTGCGTTCCTAATTATTTACTCATCATACTTAGACATCAACATGATGTGAAGTTTTGATATTTAAGATGTTTATAATTAGTTAATGAATGGACAATATATTGTATATTCAACTCATCACACTTCTACACTTGTACTTGGAATAATTTTCTTTGAAAAAAAAAAATCATTTGCAATTCATCATTAATATAGGATCTTTGTGAAGAGACTTTGTGAAATCAATTATCCCTTATAGTTTGATTGATTTGGAGGCTAAAGCTTTTGATGAAAAACTAGAGGAGTTGATGATGTGCATGAAATACCAAGTGCTAGAGGTTTTTTTCCTTTCATCTATTTATTGCATGCATTTGATAAGGACAAAATGCATATTATTTTGGTTGATGTCAAATCCTAGGTTCAAGATGTAATTGGTGACTAGTTATGTTGATTGTGAAAGAACATCCATCGTGGATGTTGAATACGATGAGCAATTGCTATTCACTTTGCTAGTGGAATGTTATAATTTAATGATGTTTAATATTGTTGATTAGCCTTAAGTGGTGCAAGGCAAACATGTGGACAACGAAAATCTTTTTCACACAATGGAGACAAATCCTTAACAATTATAAATAACTTGTGTTAAGAAAGTTTGATCAATTTCATTGGTATCCTATGGATGTGTAAAGCTACAAATATACTTTGGTGGTGCACAAAAGAATGCAAGTTTTTGATAGTTGTAATTTTTTTGACATTCCGACTAGCCAAATGGAAATAAAGATATTTTTTTCTACCACTAGGTTGTTGAGTTCACTTTGGAGATGTTCTCTTCAAATTGAACATTTAGACTAGTTGAAATTTGTCAATAAGAATTGGCCTTTTTATTCATGCATTGGTTGCTTATAGCCCATTGATTTTGCAAATGTTTATGAAGTGGAATCAATATTAATGAACAAGTTGGATGCAAAGTTCAAAGATGAAGTGTAGTGCAAAGAATTCCCATATGTTTTTCACACAATTTGTGAGGGTTTTTAACAATTCCAAATGTTTAGAGGTGTTGTGGGTTTTCTAATGTGCACATGTTTGCTTGTTTTTGGTGCATCGTGATAATGTGTGGAAATTGAAGATGAGTTGGTGGGATTATTTTTTTGTTGGTGACTCATGTTTAGTGGTGCACCTATGGTAATCATATATGGCAAACAAGTTGCACATTTCAAAATTTATAGTATGTCGATGTAGATTTGATAATGTGTATGAAAATGAAGAAATGTGCACATGTTAGGGTTTCTAATTAACAAGTTGTTGTGTGATATAGTTTAGTTAAGATGTGAAAAATCTAGAATGAATTAAAGGGGCATGGCCATTTTTTATGAGATCCAAACATATAATACATGCATGATTAGAATAACCATTTTTGATGAGAATTATACATATGATAAAGGTAGAAAGGCATTATGCCCATTTTGATGAAACCTACCCATATGATTAGCATTTTTAGTTTGCAATTCTCTATGAGAGCGAGGCATTATGCACATGATAAAGGTAAAGGCAATTCAAACATTTTTATAAGACCTAGGCACAACATAGTGGTAATGGCAATTGCCATTTCTTTTATGAAAGTTGAGCATTTGAAAGAAGACAATTCGGGTTGGGAGTTGGGCACATGAGAGAATTCTTGAACTTTGATATTGTGGAATCACAAGGCATGTTGAAACTAGGAATTATATCTAACACAATGAAGCATTTGGATTCATAAGTTTACTTTTTTGGCTAATGAGACTTCTTTGTTGATATTGCTATAAGAGTAGTAGGTGTCATCTGATGAACCTTTTTTCTTTATATTTCCTTCTGATAGATGAAGGTTACATTCTAAACTTGTAGCATTTTTAGGGTTGTTAAAGTTGTTCAACTAAAAATGCTTAAACTTGAACAACTATTGTACTAAGCAAGAAGCTCCATTTTAATCTTCCAATTTTGTTTCACCAAGTTGTTTCAAGTTTCTACAATGCGTAATAACATGTGTGGTTTTTTTAACAGAAGAAATGCTTGTTAATTTTCTTTGTGTCTTGAAACTTGCAACTTAGCAACCAGCTGTATTGTAAAGGAACCGGAACCTAGATAGGTTCAAAGCACTAATATTTGTCAAAAAACCCGTGGGCTACATACTTGATAGGATATTTGTTAAAGACCTAGGTCACTAGACTTTCCCTAAAAATGTCAACCAAACCCGTGCCGTGGCCCCATATCATATTAGAGATATCTGCATATTCACCCTCACTTCACCTTGTCTTGGGACCTCCTTTCACTCCCTAGTGCCTCTTTTAGTGGTATCCGTGAAGTAAGGAAATTTTTATTAAATCTCAGTATGAAATGCCGAAACGCAGTACGAAATCCTGAATCTGAGCATTAATGCACAAGGTTCGAGAGGAATTATAGTAGCTGTACATGTAGGAGCAGTGAAGATCTATGTAGCAGCAGTGGAGGCGCTCAGGAAAAAAGAAACCCCGTTGAATGTAAATGTACTCTTTTGCAGGTTTTTTTTTAATCACACCCTGTGTATGAGCAAACACAGGGTACTGCTGCCGTCTTTTGCTGACTTTACGGGTATCTCCATTATACCCTCGAAATTAGATTTTTCTGAAACACCCGAAATTGTCTGTTTTTTAATGTGAAAATTTTCTCAAGTTACCGGAGGAACCGACTGGAATTTCCAAAAAAATCAAATACCCACCCAAGACTGGCTTTTACGCTCTGCAAGGTGCTCTCTGGAGATCTTAAGGGTATTTAAAAAATACCTTTTACCCGCTCAATACTGTACAAATGTTCGTGTACAAAATACGTATGTACAACATAGAAGGGTACATTTTCTTATACATTACGGAGCGCGAGAGGTTGGGTTTCTTCCTTGTTGGTTGTTGTCGACACGCACCCGCGTCGTTGCTGCAATCGCGCTCTCTCGCTCGCCCCAGAGTCCATATCGAATTGAGCGAGTGCGAGCGTAAGGTCGGCAAGGAACTGAGGAACTGAGTGTGTTTTTTTTCCCGCTTCTTCTGTAGTTTGTCTAATTGGAGCTTCATCAAACTGCGTGCAATGTACGTCACGGCAGTAGGAGCAGGAGCAGCCGGAGTAGCCGCAGCTCGTCCTCCGAGCGCCGTGGCGGTCGGGCCGCAATCGTATCCATCAAATCGTCATTCGGGAGCTTCGAAGGCGTTTTGCGTCGACGTTTCAGTTCTATTACCACACTGGCATGGTCTGAGGATCGTCGGATGTGGCTTACAAAGCAGGTGCAAAGCACAAGGCCAAAAATGTGTTTGGAACAATCCGTTTGTCACGGTGAGGATTTTCCGCTGTCCTTTTGAAATTTTTTATGGTCTTTCTCTCTGTCTGCCTGTCTCCATTCGGACGTTGATTGGTCTTGCACTTCTCTAGATCTTCTTGTGTAATTGACGTTGTAGGTTTGTTATAATACCTGGTGTTTTATTGTAGAAACTGGCAGCAGGTTTTGTGAGGCGCAGAAGAAGAGACGTGATTGTAGCATCATCTAGCAATGGCCGGGATGGTACGGTTGGAGCAGAAACAAGGGCAAAAGCTTTGAGGAGACTTTTAGCATCACCTGGATTGCATCAGGGACCTGCGTGTTATGATGCTCTCAGTGCGAAGCTAGTGGAGATGGCTGGCTTCAGCTTCAGCTTCATGAGTGGTCAGCTCTCTCTCCCTCGCCTTTCATTTTTCCAACGCATTTGTATGGAATTGAGCTTGATTTTACAGCAACAAGCCTGCCAGTTTATGCTGAAGAAATCTGGATTCTTTTGCAAGTTGGAGAATGATGATAATGTTCTTGGATAATCCACTAAGAAAAGCCCTCAAAAGAACCATTGCAGTAACTGCTGAATGACCTTAATGTGATGCTTCCATAGCTGGTCATCACTGTGGTGCACACAGGCTTTGAGGGGGGGTTTTACATCCCAAGGTCCTCAGCTATGAAGACTATTTGATTGATTTGGACTTTTCGAGGCAACTTGACAGGGTTTGCAGTCTCGACAGTGCGCCTGGCAGCACCAGATGCTGGACTCATATCATATGGTGAGATGGTGGAGCAGGGTGGCTGCATAACTGCTGCAGTATCAATACCTGTTATAGGTGATGGGGATACAGGCTATGGAAATGCCCTGAATGTGAAGCGCACTGTGAAAGGATACATACAAGCTGGGTTCGCAGGAATTCTTCTTGAGGATCAGGTACTTCCAGACTTGGTGAATAACATTGAAAATTGGCCATCATGGATATGCCACACAGTTCATGTGGATTTTTGCATTGTGCTATGGAGCAGTAGAACTAGATTGATTTTCGAAGTCATGTGAAGCAGCTGGCTGTTAGGACCTGTGGACAACCATGCTTTGTTGCTTTAATATACTTACAGTCTGTACAGGATTGAGGACTATTTTGACTTTATTAAAAGTCTTTCAACAAGATATATTTTGAATACTTACGAAGATATTCTGCTACATCTAAACCTTGACTTGACATTCCTTTTTTTGGTACGGGCAATTTGACAGTGATGGCTGGCAAACAGGTGACACCCAAGGCCTGTGGCCACACACCTGGCCGTCAAGTGATCCCGAGAGAGGAAGCAGTGACAAAGATTCGTGCAGCTATAGATGCTCGGAATGAGTCAGGGTCTGACATTGTCATTGTGGCACGCACTGATGCACGCCAGGCTGTTTCACTCAATGAAGCTCTTTGGCGAGTGCGAGCATTTGCAGATGCTGGGGCAGATGTTCTATTTATTGATGCCCTTGCCTCTGTGGAAGAAATGTCTTCCTTCTGCAGAGTTGCACCCAGAGTGCCCAAAATGGTAACAGCCTTCCCAATATTGCATTCTTTCTACAGTATAACGTGTCATTTTTTGGAAAGTCATGATGGAGGTAAGGGTTGGTGAAAGATCCAGCAGGTCACTGTGATGATTGCTCATGAAGGCCAATGATGACTAACGAATATCTACCTAGAGAATTAATGCTTTGAGTTGAAACAAATGCACTTATGAGACAACATGGGAGGGTTGATGGATGACAGGCAAACATGTTAGAAGGTGGGGGTAAAACACCCATTTTATCTCCCTTCCAGCTTGAAGAACTAGGGTTCAAAATAGTGGCTTACCCTCTTTCATTGCTTGGTGTCTCCATCCATGCAATGCAGGTCTTCTCTTTACCCAGGAGCTGCATAGTAATATTTTCAAAATCTCCTGCAATTCTGTTGGTAACAGTACGTAAATGTAGGTGGACTGCATTAGGTCTATGGCCAGCCTATGCTTGCTTAAGGATCCCATAACAGTTTGTTCTTAGCAGGATGCTTTGGCAGCAATAAAAAGTGGGCGGCTGCCACCTCCAAGTGACCTGCCTTCCTTTGACACCATGAAAGAGATCGTGGGCTACCCTGAGTATTACAAGGAAGAAGAGCGTTATGCCACAAATGTCTCTAGTCCTACACCTTACAATCGCCCTTCAGGTTACTTTTAAGCACTTGTATTGAACCCATGTAACAGATTGTTGTTGTCATGTATCTGCAAAATATTCTGTTTTGGAGCCATCCAAAACTAACTCTCTTTCCTGCTGGATTGGAATGCTATCATTGCAATATCTAATGTGTTTCATCTAACTTATTTCTCAGGTAATGTATCAGTGCCACCAAGAACATCTGATAGCGATGGTAGAGAACGAGTTACACTTGTTCCTGACCAAGTTTTGGGACCTCAAGATATCAACAGTGTCAGGGAGCAACAGTTGCGGGAAAGTGTTGAGGATGCAGGCATGAGGGTTGCTGAGGTCATGGACAGCCTAAGCCCTGATGGTATGAGGAAGTCCTTTGCAGGCATGTGGTCACGTACACTTTGTGTCAAGATCACCGGGAGGGATGGCATTGTCAAACTCAATGTCTCTATCCCGGTATGTTACTCCTTACCCTTCTGTTACATTTCTTTGTGCAATAGTAGATATGTATGAGAGAGAGATGAGAACAAATGAATGCAGCATTTCCATGTGGATCTATGTGGACAAGGTTGGGAGAATATTTGTCCATTTCTATTGTCCTCAAATGCCATCTCTTCCACAAGATGGAGTTAGAGTCTGCTCATCCAATGCAATTTCAACCCACATGTTTCAACTGTTGGAGCGAACTTTGAAACGAAAATGACATTACTTGGGAGGGGGACTGCAGGCGGGGTTTCTGGAAGGCCTTTCAAAAACCATTCCCGGTAAACTCTTGGCCTCTCCTTCTTTGGCTCCATATTGGTGGAAACCTTCTGTGAACAAACAAACTGATGGTGGTTCATAATCTCTAACAATTCCTTGCTAGCTACTATGCAATGATTTCTCCTAGTTCACTGGCCTGTTCCTCACAAATGGTACGAAGTTTGATCAGTTGACTGAATCTGAATTTCCAGTTAGTTAGCTGAATTGAGGGGTTATTGGATGCAGCTGTTGCAGGCTTAGATTTACGACTAATGCTGGAGAAAGCAGAATTCAATCTTCGGGGTAACTCTGAGAGTGGCCAGACTTTGGCTGACTTCACTGATCCTGCTGGTGATCGAATTGAAGTCATTCTAACATGACATAGTTCCTCCTGAATACCAATCATCTTGACCTGATGCCCCCAGTTTAATCCACAATGCAAATAAATTGCAAATATCACAGAAATCATCATGTCAAAGTGCAAATTCTAGAAAAGGTTGCATTTGTGAGCTCATTTTTCAAATTTTAGGAATGTGGACCATATGCTGGGTCCTCCAGCCCAGAGCAAATTTGGTATGAGAAGCTGGGGCCCTTTCCCTTTGGCCTAGCTGCCAAACTAATTGAGGCCCATTTCTTTCTGGGTCACTAGGCTAGGCATACTCAGTCCCCCCAGAATTTAAGATACCCTACAATGGAGCAAATCAGACCAGTAGAACTGCTGAGATACAGGTCGTGATGAAGACAGTTCAGGTTTGACTCCAAACCCCAACCTTTACAGCACCTTTTCCATGGATTGGACCTTGCTGTTATGTTTATGTAAAGTCTCATGAAGGTGCTCTCCATTTACAACAACAAAGGCTTGTGGAGCTCTTTAGGATGCATTAGAGCCTGTAAGCAGCGTGACATTACCAGATGAAATCAAATGTGTTGTACAACTCTCAAGTGCAAATTTGAAGATTTACTGGCAGCAAAGGATCTTTTTCAGAAGTGAATCTACTTCAAATAGAGGCCTAACCCTGATTTGGCAACCACCGTATGAAGTAACCAAGCTCAAGCCTCAAGGAAGAGGGTGGCTGCAGCAGTTTGTACATCTGGGCTTAAGCAGATTGAGGACTGTGGTACAAACATTCAAGGCAACACCACTTGGGCTACTCTTCCTTGGTGCAACAGAGGATTTTGATCTCATGAAGGGAAGAATTACATCTAGTCCATAAATTGATTCT
This sequence comes from Sphagnum tenellum, assembly GCA_963921925.1. Classification (NCBI taxonomy): domain Eukaryota; kingdom Viridiplantae; phylum Streptophyta; class Sphagnopsida; order Sphagnales; family Sphagnaceae; genus Sphagnum; species Sphagnum tenellum. Next base: position 7,913,347 of record OY998156.1, read on the forward strand.
CCATGCTGCTTGAATATCTGAATTCAGTCATGATGTCATGTTTGAGAAGTCAAGCTTCTCAGACCTGTGAATAGCTTGCATAACTATGGAAGTAGTTAATACTGATAGTAAGCACACTGTCTGAGAGTTTCCATCTAAATAGGCTTGATAATTCAGTATTCACAAGGAGGAAGATGTGCATTTGTCACTTTTGGATGGGGAGCCTTCCCCACACAGGATTCTGTGATGCTTGCTTATAGTTTGATGATATAATATGTGTCTGAAGCAATTTTACAAATTGTAATTTCTTTGTGTTTGAAGTGAACAGATCCAACTGTAGCACACCAGCCTTGATTTCATGACCCTTGTGTGCTGATGTCAAAAGACTATGAGTCTCTCATGCAGCACCCTACGTAGTAGTCCTGTCTGATGCTGGAGTAGACCTTCAAGGAGGTAGCAATTTTACATGAACTCAATAATGATGCAAATCTTAGCTCTTGTGATTGACCAGAAGTTTCACAAATGCTTTTCCATCGTATACTCCTCTGATATGGTCACAGTTCATCTCTTGATTAGATAGTACCTGTGAAAGTTTGGGGAAGACACTAATCTTGCTTGGCCCTGAAGAATGACTTATTAGATGTTTGCTGATGGGGTGGATAATGATGAAGATCTACTCACACATGCCAGATGCAATAACTGATTTTTGTTTCTGTGATTGCCTGCAAGTAAGAAATTCAAGTTCACAAAACTATCACAGCCTGCCAATGAGAGTCCATTGGCTTGTGATTATTTATAGTCTTTTAAGATGAACACAAGGAGAATGGTAAAATACCCCATGTAGTAAATGCAAGTGTGCATGTGGGGGGTGGCAGGTGCTGCTGCCTGGAGATGCAGTGGTGTCCTGCTTGCCTCTCTTCTTTTTGGAAACTGCATGTCCATGATTTGTTGTAGATTAAAAAGAAACTGAAGTCAAAAGTGATAACACTCTGGAATACAAACCAAGCTTGCAAGCCAACTTAGCCATTGGTGTATCACCTGATCCATTATAGATATTGCATCAACAAGAGGAAAATATGGTGTTGTGTGTGACACACCTAGAAGATGACCATATTGTGGAGTGCCAGAGGAATTCCATTGTTTCCCTGGTATGTGACTAACTAACATGTCAGAAAACAAACAACTGTTGGAGAGCCTGAGTCGTTGGGATGACTCCTGCATAAAATGAACTCCTTTTGTTGCTTTCTGTAAGTGAAAGGTGATGAGCCTTTACTGAATTCTACAATCTGGGCAGCACCATACTCTTCTCTTGTGGAAAGGGAGAAGCTTTAGAGCACTACTACAAGTAATGCAGTTAAGCTCTCGTCCAGGCAGTTGATCAGAGAGTATGGCTTCAGTTTGGTTCTGCTTTGAATGCTTTGAATCATGTTTTGGCTTTTGACAATGCTTCAACAGGAAATGATATACCTTGATTCACCAGGAATCTCTATGTCATCATCTATGTAGTTCATCCAGGACACTAATCAGAGTGCATGGCTTGAATGTGTTCTGCTTTTGATGGTATTTTCACTTATGGTGATGCTCTGACAGGAATTGATCCACCTTGAATCTTTATGTCATCTTCTTCAGGATTTATGGTGGTTCCAATATGCCCCTTTTGTCAACAAAGAAGGGGAGAGAATTTACAACAAAAAGTTTTACGTTTCTGGTAATCTGCTTGTCCATTGTAGCATTTGACAACTGTTTGAATAAAGGCTTTTCCAAGTTTCACATGTATGCTGTGCATCAAAAAGGTTCACAGGCATGGGTTTTGTTTCTCTCTCCAGAAATTCAATCTGGAGCTCAAGGGATGAAGCAGGAATCAGGTGGGTGGGGTACAACCTAGGCACCATTTGATACAAGATATACCCATGATTCCTTTCCTGTGTAGATTTCAAAACTCAGTCTTGGATGAAGTTTGTTTTCTCTTCTTTGACTCCCATGGCCTCTGAAAGATCTGTTTGCTCTCCATAATTAATGTACTTGATGCCTGACATGCATGCTGTTGGCTTTGAACGTACAACCCACCCAGAGAATTGAAAATACATGCCTCAGAAAGACTTTTGACCAAGTGTTGACAGAAGCCAAAACTTTACAAGAAGAAAGACATTTTTATGAACAAACAGAAACTGAGAAAGCTGGAAAAATCCTTTTCCCTGATCCCTGATCTCTCCACAGGAACTGGCACATGGTATCTGCAAATTCACCTGCCCCCTATCAACATTCCCAGACTTTTCTAAGTTCAATATTCTTACCTGATGTAGAAAACCAAGAAATCCTCCAAGTTACAGATTGCAGCAGCATCCAGCAATGGGAGAGAGCTCTTCTCTCTCCCACTATCATTGAATACACTACACCCCAAGATGCTGTGAAAAGCTTTCAAGCTCCTGTGATTTGAGTCCATTCAACAGCAAGTTGTGCTGATTGTTTTTGGCTATGCATAAAGAAACTCCAACAAATACCCATGAACCAAGCCGTCCCAAATCACTCATGTGTTGTTATAAGTTGTACCCAATGCCTTGGGTAATAAATTGTTAACGTTTAACAAAATTGATGATTATTTTAATTGTATATGTTGGCTACTATAACAATGGTCATGTACAAATTTTTCCTCCCATTTAAGTCCAAATCCAATTGGGGATGCTCGACCATGAATTCATTAGATTGAAAAACAAAGATCCCCCCTTCGGTTAAGTGCCATTGGTTCCAGGGATTTTCTTCGGAATTGTTGTTTGGAGCAAAGTTGCTATCACTCTAGGAAAATTTAGAAAAAATGGTGATCACCCCTAGGAAGATTCAGCCAAATCTGCCATAAACCATATTTGAAATATAATTTCTAATCAGCTTTATAGATTTTTTGCTACACACTAAAAACCACCTGTACAAAACGGGCAATTTTAAATTCTTTCTTTTCTCACTTTTGGCAATTGAAACCATCTGAAATCACTTCATATTTGAGATTTGAAAATTTTATTTCACTATTTGGCAAAATTTTGCCAATAATTTTTTTTTGATTAGTTATGCTATTTTTTTTTATGGTTTTTGTGATTCAATAAATGTGAAGTCATTTGCCTATTTCCCTTGTGTAGCAACAACTTGTTCATGATTGAGTTTACCCAAGATTGAGTTTAGAAACGCCTTAGGCACCGGTAGAACTTGAGGCATTGGGAGCATTTGAACTTGAATGTTGGGTTAATATATTTGTTAGATGCCCTAAAAGAAAACCCCAATCAAATCTTCAACCCATGTGGGTGACATGGGTGCTCAGTGAAGCTTATCTCTACATGTGAAAGTTGAAGTCCGTGTTGAAAACTAATAGCTCAAGAATAGAAGCAATGTGCTTCAAAATCAAGAGGCTTGAAATAATTGTAAGTGTTTGCTCAAAGGTATGATGTTATGATGTCTGCAACAATTTGTTTTTGACATTATTATGCTAAGAACAATTATAGGTTATCATGTTGTGAATAGAAATTCAAATAGGGTGGGCTGTGGGTTTCATCCTTGACATGGTCTTGTTATAATGAGAGGAGATTGGCAAAATGTGTGAAGAATCACTAGCTTGTATTTAGTTGCTAGAAGTAGAATTAGATAAGGCTAGATTTGTATTCAAAACATTGTAACATATGTTGCCCAAATTCTTGATTGTTTTATGTACTATTGAAATGGACTATGGGGTACATTCCATTTCCTTGGAAAAATATGCGTGTTGTATTTCCGTGCATTTTGGAATTGCAATAGAATCTCAAAATCCCATAACTTTTAGAATTATTTGTCCCGCTTTTTAAAGTAGATTAAAGATCAAGTCTTACCCCCACTTTGTTATGTGCTCTTACACATGTAAGCAAGAGATTACAAATGCCTACATAAGGTGTGCACAAGCTAATGCAAAAGTAATGTATGCAAGTGATCAAGTGATGTTATTGAGAAGAACCTTAGAAAATTAGGTTTGCATTGTTTGGTAGATTAAGTGTTGATTTGTTTATCCATTCAAGTTTTGCTTATACATCAAATTTGAATCGTGCTAAAGGGAATTGGAGAGAATGAATGCCATAACTGGACTATTGTTCAAAATTTAGTATCTTATTTTGGACAATGTAAACCTTATTTTGCAATCCTTGAAAATAATAAATTTCATAAATTTTACAAAGTTTATATTTCATGTACATGTTGAGTGAAGAGCTTGCACATCTATGTTTTGAACTAATGTTTTATGTACTAATATTTGTAGTGCAAGGAGAAGGGCACTGTGCTTGCAAGAAACATGGTGCTTTCTCAAGATGTCAGAAAGTACTAGGATGATCATTAGGATCATCCCCAAAAATTAAAAACCTCTAAGGAACTTGGTCACTAGCAAGTTATTGAAGTATGGTTTTCAACTTTTAAAGCAATAATGCAAAGCTTTTCACGGCTTTCCTATAATAAGCAACCAAAAGAAACACAATCATATGTTTAGAAGGGAAAAGGTTCAAAATATTGTCATGTTGCAATGTTTGTATGTGTTGAAAATAGAATAAAATATTATCATAGTTTTATTCTAATATAGAAACAATGTTCATATAAGTGGGGGTGCTTGAAAAAGATTGTGTTGTACTTGACAATGTGGAGAAAAATACAATCAAGGACATGGCACCACTTTCTAGGCGTGTTCATCAATTACAAGTTAACATTTTTTTCTCATGTTCAACATGTATGCCAATTTTAGATCTCATTTTGTTTGGATGTGTGTGCACATGACAAAGGACAACTGAATGACATGTTATATGTATTGTGTAAACAACTAAGATTCAATTGTGAGATATTAATGGAGTGTTATAAGCTTCATTGGATATTGTTCAAACAATGGTGCCCAAATGCCATAGAAAAACTAGTGTCGGAACCATTTGCCACAATGATGCCACTCATGTTTCCATGCTTGGAAAAGTTGTCAAATGTTGCATTTGAAAAAATGTTGACCAATTCCACATACCAAGAGGACCCAACAAAGCCCCAATTAGAAACTAAACTAACTAAACATCCATTCCAAGAAATTGTATCCCAACCATAACCCACATTGTTTAGATTTTCATTACGAGAAATTGTGACAAACATTATAGGTATGAATCCTTCACATTACAAGGCAATGGTATCTATTGACACACCCCAAACTCCTTGTAAAACTCAAATGCGAATTGGAAGGTGAAAATAAAGGAATAAAAAGAAATGGGGATACATTCCTTAGCTTGCAACACTTTGGGGGTAGAAGGGCGTGTTAACGCTTTGGGATGGGGTCTAGGACGAATGAAAAACAGGTCAATTCTTCACATAGACCTACATAAACCAAACAACAAAGTTGATTAATGCATAATTGAGACACTTTTGGTGCACGAACGAACCACGGCCACACATAGATTCATAAGACTCACCATAGCCCAAACTTGAGGGAAGCGACCGCCTTCCCTCTTATAGTATTATTTGTGATTAGCCATAGCCATGGGAGCTACATCCAAATGCCATTTTGTCTCAGGACTCCCAAGTTGGGAGTCACAAAATTTTCGAAATTGGGACTCTTGGCACTTTGGAGGGTAATAAGTTTTTGTGTAGACCTCCGATTAAGGTGAGGTCAAAGAAAAGTTATAACCCTTGTTGAGAGCTTTTCAACGATATGTGGCACACCACTTGCACGTAAGTAAATCAGGAAGAATCCTGACTTTTAATGGTTGAGAGTCAAATTGGCAGTTTGATTTCTAGCATTTCTTTTGGCCATAACTTGTTTTTTAAACACTCAAATGCATCATGTGAGCCCATTTCAGACATCTACATCTCAAGAGATTTCCAATGGTATATGGAACTTTTTACTCAAATGAGATTTTACCACCAAAATCGCTTTCTGAAGATTTGAAAGTCTATCAAAACTTTAACTCCCAAAGTGGGAACCCATTTAGGAGTGTGTGGGCTCATTCCCTTGTTCTTTCCTACACTCCCATGTGCATGAAATGTGATTCTCAAACTTCATTCTCGACCTGCACCTTTGCAATCCCCTGCCTTGGTCGTGAGCCCAAAGCTAAGGTTGCGACACCTATGGTTAATGCCAAGGTCCTAGATGGGAAACCCAACCTCTTGGCATCAAGGATTTTCCATATTCTCATATGGGTGACATTTTAATGTTTCACACTAAAGACCAACTTTTCACTCAACCTACTAAAATTCAAAGGGTAGATAATCATATGTTTGGTCAATGGGTTGACTTTTTTGAGACACAAATTATTGACACATATACATATGAAAATTGAAGGACAAAAAAAGGCATTAAATGTTAGGAAATATCCTATCATTCTGTTGGCTTTTGTGGGACATCTATAGGTAGATGTAAGCTTTTATAACATTTTTTCTACAACATATTAAGTGCAGTTGTTTTGCATCATACCATTTACAATTTTATGGTTATGAAACTTGGATTTTGTAACCATGAACCAATTGGCAAAGGTATGTGTACAAACCCCTTATATATATAAAAAACCTTATCATGTCTATGGTTGATTATTATGTATGCATTAAAGGGTGGTAATTGGGAAGTTAAATGTATGAAATGAAGATATTTTTTAAAAATCAAATGATGCAAAATTGACAGCAATGTTGTCACCCATGACTCTTGGTGCCATCAAGCTATTAAATGTTCCTCCAATGTAGACTACACCAATTTTCCAATTAGTTTTTGCTATGGAAGTGGTTTAGAGTTGACATAACAAATTTAGGGTTTTTAAAATATTGCTTTTGCAAGGTTTTGAACTTTGATTGTGGCACTTAAATGTGTTTGCAAATGGGTTAAATCATACCATGTTGCAGGTTTTTTAGATATACGTTGTTGCGAAGCATCTTAAGAATGTGACTATTATTAATTTGAAATCCATTAGTTGTGGGATAATCAAATAAAGAGGCGCTACTAGTGAATGGCCACAAGCAAGGTTATCATGGTAATTTTCCACACATCAAGGTTGTTTTGGTATTTTAGCAATCTTTGGCAAGGAATATTTTGTTTTCCTAGTTCATAATCGTTGCTCTCTAAGAACACATGAAAGGGGGGGGGGGGGAACATGTATACAATGGGTAATGCTACATGTGGATCACTACCAAATAGTGCAAGGTGGTAATATAAATTGACGTCATGGTAAATCTTTAGCAAAGAACTTATTATATCAAAGATAGATTTGGCATAAAAAGATTTTTTGGATTGGTTTCAATTGCATTCATCTTATCTTTTTAGCCCCAAGGTTAGTGAGTGGCATTGGCTATAAATCTTGACTTAATTGTATAGTGGTATCTTTAATCGCAAATTTGTAGGAATATGTCACAACACATGTGCAATTTTAGGAATGCTTCACCACATCTTGGATTGTGTTTTTTGACAACATGATTTGAAAGCATGGTTGTGTTGTGGTTCCTGCAAGGGTGTGATTGAACTATGGAAGGAACTTGTGGCCAAATTCTTTACAATGTTAGAATCATGGGTCTTCGAAAAGATAACTAATTCCCTAGTCCTATAAAAGTTTACGTGCTAGTGGGCCCATAATTATTGTTAGTATAAATATTGTTGCTTTACTTTGATTATCATCATGTCATGTTCTCAATTTTGACATGGATTCTTCTCAAACCCATCAAACCCATTACACTGGTAGGATAATAGTAATAGGTTATCATCAAGAAAAACTTATAATATGTTATGACAACAATATTTTGGTCATGGAGGAGACCACTGGAGGGCCATGATATTCCTACATATGAAATTTGGGCTAAGGTAGAAGCCACTAGCATTATTTCATCAAGTGGGACCCAAATTGTGTGGTTAGACTTCATTGGATTTGTGGGGATTCTAAGGGTAAACATGCTAATGCAATTTTTTGTTTGAAAAAACATGTGTGCGTACCAACATAAAATCTTAGTTGCAACCATGAACAATTATGGGAAATATTATGGAGCTATAAAATCTAAAGTTTTTTCTGTGTTGAACATTTTGTTTTATAATGAATCAAAAACTAATATGGTATATGGGTGTTTGGGTGTAGGTTTGAGAAGTACATGCATTATGTTACTAATGTGAATCATGGCCCACATGTATTTGAGCCTTGAAATGTCATTCTCACATCAAATGATTAGTTTGTCACAATTGCTTACATGTTTTAATTGTTTGCAACAATGTGTGAACATATGGTATAATTTGCTTCCATGAATGTTTTAAGGATTTTGGGTTGTAGGTTAGGCTAAAGTACAACTTGAAGATGACAAGTGTGGAAGATGCTATTGATCGTGTGCTTTATTTACTTGCTAGGTATGCTTACATCATGCTTCTTTCCTTGATTCATTTGAATTTGTGTCCTATGTGTACATGACCTTGTTTGCCAAAAATGTTCCAAGAGGAATTGAAGGTAGATTGTTGCAATGTCTAGACAACAACACATTAGGTGAGGCTTATGGCACACAATCAACATCCCATTCTACATAATGCCTATTCACCAACAATGCTTCCATTTTTATTGGGCTTGTTGATTAATAAGGGCCATGGATTCTTTGGTTTGCATGTTTTGAAAGTGCATATTGATGTTAGGAAGGTATGTAAGATGTATGGAGGTTGAACAAATGCATGGTGTTTACTATAAATGTGCAACACATGAGATTGATGCATTCCAAATGACATTATTGTGGATGCATTTGGTAGTAATCTATTTCTCGCAAATTTGATAGGACCTAGGCAAACCACGTGGATCCCTAAATGGAATGGATTCTATGGATATCATGCATGGTACCAACATGATCATTGAGCCAATTTGTAATCATAGGTGTTTGTGCACTCTTTGATGCCCCACTAAATGCAATGGCAAACATGTTATCTTTTCTTGGAAATGACCTTTATAGAGATGATGGTCTAAGATCATTTGGCCAAGAAAATAACCACATAGAAATAATTTTCCATCCCTAGTCAAGTTGGTTAGGTTGCAATAAAAAAGTAAGTGTTTGAGCACAATTTATTTCTTAGAATGAATGTAAAGATTTCAATATTATTATGATAAATAGTTTGCATTACAAATTGACAAATGGTGCATTTACATGGGTGTAGAAATCAGGTGGTAATATGGATGATCTACATAAAACTTGAAGGCATGGTTATAATAAGGAATCTTGATTTTTTAGCAACAAGCATCTATTAAATATGACTTGTATCTTTTGGCACATCAAGTTTGCAATAAATTAAAATATTCGACTACAACTACTTCAGATGACCTATTCCAACCTATAGCAAACTAGTCTTGTAAGTGGTTGCCTTCTCAATTGGAGTTGATTTTCTTGATAAATTTTCCGATCAAAGAGTAATGATTATTGCCTCCAATGGATTGTCATCCATTTGGTTACTATCCTTGCAAATCATGCATGCTCAAAATTTTCATTGCATGGTGTGATATAACATGTATGCAAATGTTTTAATGGCAATTGTTTCCAAAAGACTATGTAATCACATGGAACTTTTTGTGTAATAATCATTTACAATTGATTATAGCAATTGATCAACCTAGATGTGCGCACATGCCTTATGGGATTATGCCACCAAGCAAGTGATATTGCAAATAGGCTTGTTGATATTATGTCTTCTTATTCGTTGGAGTTAGAATTTGGGTTTTAAAATGTCCACAAAATAATCAATACCTTGTCAAACATTACCTTGAATAAGCAGCTCCATAATATTATGCTAGATTTAGTTGATCCATGGCCTATCTTATATATATAGAATTGCAACATTGTAGTTTTGCAACTCAACATTGCAATATATACAAGTTAATAACCATGGAATTCAAATAATAAATCAACATAATTCACTTGTAATATTTATGTGTCCTTGGGTAGGTTTATGTGGCCTTTGCATTGTGAATTGTCAAAAGCATCTTGCATTCTACACATCACCATAAAATAACCATTTTGGGGGAATGGGATGGGAATGAAAGCCATTTGCATAGTGGGCACATGTGGAATTGTTATGTGCATAGTTGGCATTCATGCATGTGCCCACTATGCAAATGGCTTTCATGATTTGCATAGTGGGCACATGTGGAATTGTTATGTGCATAGTTGGCATTCATGCATGTGCCCACTATGCAAATGGCTTTCATGATTTGCATAGTGGGCACATGTGGAATTGTTATGTGCATAGTTGGCATTCATGCATGTGCCCACTATGCAAATGGCTTTCATGATTTGCATAGTGGGCACATGTGGAATTGTTATGTGCATAGTTGGCATTCATGCATGTGCCCACTATGCAAATGGCTTTCATGATTTGCATAGTGGGCACATGTGGAATTGTTATGTGCATAGTTGGCATTCATGCATGTGCCCACTATGCAAATGGCTTTCATGATTTGCATAGTGGGCACATGTGGATTTACATAATGGACATTTAGATTTTGAACAATGGTTATGTTAGTGGGTTACAATGAGGTAGAAAAGGCCACATGAAGAGCTTCACATAACTTGGGACATTTACTTTCTAGGATAGGTGGTAACGACTAAGTTAAAAGCCCTGCTTTTGAAAGGTGAACCTGATACCTACTTACATGGTTTTTAAAACAAGGGTTGGCATTGTCACTACCACCATTGGGCATCTTTTAGCTTGTTGTTATAGTTGTTGCAAATAGAAAGGCAACAAATGGATCAAAGTTACAGCCCTAGGAATGTCAACAATGGCTTAAAACAAGGAAAATGAAAGTTGCCAAATGGTTTGAGATGCATAGGAAGTGAACATGAACTTGCATCAATGCCCAAGCATGGAGAAGTCGACATAGACGTAGTTGTAGTGGTTGAAAAGGAGAACCCCTACCAACTAACACATGATTGTCATGTTGCTCAACTCAAATTATGCCTAGCATTGTTGGAACACATTGTAGAAGAATTGTAAATAGTGGTGATACATTTTGTATGTACGTTTGAAATCATGTGTGAATTAATGTTTTTTTTAAAAGTTCAAGATGTTGAGCGCGGGAAAATCAAATGTTATTATAAGCATGGGATTTATTACAATGTGCAAGGGCAAAAAGGAAATCATGATGGAATGTTTGGGACCTAGAAGCATAGTTGTACATCCACTAGGGTTTTTGACACATGATTGACATGTGTTGGGCAACTTAGGCCCATCCACCACATTGATTTGTATATATCTAATGCCCTAGTGGGCATGAGCTATGCTATGTGGCCTTGTGTATCTTAACCAAAAACTAGTAGCTATTCAAAAAACTCATTTTTCTTATGTTGGTTTTGTTATGCTAGGTTGACGAGAGTTACATGCATTTGTAACTAACAAATGACCTTCTTAAAGCATGGATTGACATTGCAAGAGGGACATTGTGATTGCAAAGCAACAAACCCCTCGATGTTCACATAGGAGCATTATTTTAACACCACACAAATATAGTGAGTAAATAGGTGCAAACCCACTTTGCAACATGGTAGAAAGAAGGGGGGGCAAAAGGAGAGTCATTAAAGTTAGTTTTAATAAGCAAGCATGACACCTCCATAAGTGAATCATAAACAAAGTCCAACAACAATGAAAACATAATGGGAACAAAAAATGTTCGAGAGCTACCACTAGCATCTTCAACTATTCAGGAGGTGAACAAAGCAAACAACAAACACACCCCCATGAGCATTATGGAACACATTTAATTTTTAATTCCTACCTTGTTGTGTCTTGCTTAAAATGAGTTTAAAAATTTGACTAGGCATTGGGGAAAGGTGTCCATTATACTAGAAATTGTTTAAAGCTAGCTAGGTTACATTTCACACTTTTGCTAAACCAAGTGACATGTTTGTATTCATGAAACTAGGAATAATGAACATGGAAAAGGTGCACTATTTGGTTGTGGATGCACCATGGGTTTCTTGTGTGGTTTTATTGTGACATGTTGAGTATGGTTAGGGGTTTCTATTGTAGTTTTCAAAATAGCATGAACATTTTGTGGACTATCATAATCATTAGTTGTTAGATGTGATTATAGTTTTAAAGGTGTTGAAAAAATCCTTGTTGGTTTCTACCACCATGCTACTATGGTGCACAAGTGTTTTATGTGATTACATGGACCTATGAGAAGGGGCTTGTTTGATGACCCTAAATCCATTCCCAACACACACTCCCTTGTATAGTGGGGCAAAGTGTTGGATTTTAGTGGTAACGATATGGCCCAAACCTCAAAGCATCATCAATCATTTATTACCACTTTGTGTTGATAAGCATTCATATATTAAAATGGGTACATTGTTGTCTTTAAACAAGTTGCAATTTGGATATTTAATAATTTGAAATTACAATAACTAGTTAATATTATAATATTGATTTTGTTAGATATGTCATTTTGGCCTACAAGAGTGTGAATGTGAATGTTCATGAACCTCATATCCAATCAGTGAATGTTATTTAGGGATGGACTTAATGGGTAGGTGTGAACATTGACCACATTCACAAGCTTGTACCAAAACTGACCCCATAAAATCAAAACCCTCGTGAATGTTGTGATAGTGTATTTGGAACAAAAAGCAGATATAAAATTTTCTTCTAATTTGGTTCAAGGATTTGTTGTAAATTTAATTTTAAAATTGTCATTCCACATTCATTACTTGTAAAGATACTTAGTATGACTCCTTTTTTGCAAAGAGAAACTTTTGAGAGGTATGAGGTGCATGACAATAACAATAATTTGCCATTAAAGTCAAGTGTTCAACATATTTGGTTCTTGGCTACCCTTGGGTTATAAACATGTATATGTTGCTCAATCCAATATAGCTATTGAATACAAGACTTGATGCTAACATAATACATGTTACAAAAGTTCAAGTAGATAAAATCTTGAGATGGTAAGATTACCACTTGTTGGATTTGCCCACATGTTAAACCCTAAACCGACAATTCAAATGTAGATGTCCAAAATGGGCATATGTTGCAAAAGCATGTGTGCAAAGTTCTTTGTTAAGAAGCACAAATACTTGTGCATTAGACACAAATGTCCAACTTGAGATCCAAGATTAACATAACATCTTCATAATTCATTGCTTGGTAGAGATTAAGTAGTACATGTTAATGCTAACATGCGAAATTGATGCAGGGTTTAACCATAGTATGTTAGGGGTCATTATGTCACTTGAATACATTACTCAAGGGAAATTCCTTGATGTTGAAAAGGAACAAGGTCCTAGTAGTGGAAGTGGTAGTATGGGTGCATTAGTGGATGAAGCTTTGTTATTGCTTCCTATTGTCAAATTTTGAGTGGTAGATGATGGCACTATTGACAATCATGTGATTAGAGGTGAAAAAGAATCTACTAGTAACAATAGTCTATTTCTTAGCCATAACTACTTCTTAAGTAACACATATAAAAGGGATCTATGTTGTTTTAAAAAGCATTTCATTTTATAACGAGTCTACAATGGAACTCAAAAGGTAAAGGCTAATGTGCCTAGAGTTTTGTCTTATGGGGTGTTGATTGTGGATGCCTCACATGATGGTATTTTCATTAATGAACAACTAAAAGGGCCTAACAAAATTTCAAGCAAGTAATTAAAGTTGACAAGGCCTATTGAAGATTATCAATAAAAAGGTATGTGTGAAATCTATACTCTAGGAGGTACATGTTTTGGTCAAGTTCTGATGTATAGTTAGCCCCTTCATTTCTTATGTCAGATTGTCGTTATTTTCTATGCAACACCTTCTTAGAGTTGTTAGTTGAGGGGCCCTACCATTTGCATGTTGAATTGGCCAACAATGTTATGCACATTTGATCACAATCATGGTAGATCTTATGATCTACGATTCAAAATTCATTGGTTAGTGTTGCATGCATGTTACTTGTAGACTCATATTCATTAATTAATGGGGACCTTGATGGTTGTTAGTGATTTACTACCATGTTTGTGTGTACAAGGTGGGTAGTTCATGCATGTGGCCATTTGTTACACTAGGATTGAAAACAAATCCATTTCGACATTTGAGCTTATTTGTCCATGGTGCGTAGCATGGCCAATGTTGTTAGATCTTGAAATGTAGTGTTCATGTACATCAAGATTACTTTGTATGCTTTCATTATTTACCTAGAAACACATAACTAAAATGTTTTCCTCTTCTATTATTGGCAATGTAATCTTTCAAACGGGGTTATAACTAACATGTTATTATTACTTATTAGATGTTAAGGTTTCCCAAAATCCTAAACCCTTTATGATTTAACAAGTTACTTTCTAAAGAACACATGCTTTAATAACTTGCACGCATGTACATTTCATTTAGTTATTATAAAAAGGTAATTGTATTCCATCAAGTTGGCTAGATTATTGTGATCTTACATTGAAATGTTTAATTAGTTTTTTGACATGTTTAATGCATTATGGTTGAAGGTAGAGACCTAACTTAAAGAGAACATGCACAATTTGTCATAACCCTAGCTTTGGGCTCGTGACCAAGGCAAGGGCTTGCAAAAGTGTGGGCCAAAAATGAAGGCCATGAATCACATTTCATGCTATTGGGAGTGTAGGAAAGTGTAAGAGAATGAACCTTTACACTTCCAAGTGAGCTTCCATTTTGGGAGTTGGAGTCTTGATGGACCCCCAAATCTTCAAAGAGCGATTTTAGGGTTCAAAACCCATTGGATTGAGAAGTTCCTTATATAATTGGAAATATTTTGAAATTTAAATGTTTAAAATGGGCTCGCATGACCCATTTGGAAACTTCAAACACAAGTTATGGCTAAAAGAAGGGCTAAAAATCAAATTGGCAATTTGACTCCCGACCATTAAAAGTCAAAAATTGCTCGATTTCCTTGTGTGTAGGTGTCGTGCAACATACAATTGGAAAGCTCTCGACAAGGGTTTCAGGCCTCATCTTAATTGAAGGTTTGGACACATAGTTATGGACCACCAAAGTCGTGGGAGTCCTAGTTGTGGGAATTTCGAAACTCCCACTTAGGAGTCTTGGGACAAAATGACATTTGGGTGTTGTTCCCATGGCCAGGCACAAAGTATACTATAAGGGGGAAGGTGGTGGCTTCCCCCAATTCCGGGCCGTGGTTAGTCTTGTGAGTCCATGTTTGCTCGTGGCTCGTCCGTGCACCAAAAGTGTTCCAACTATGCACTAACCAATTTGTTGTTTGGTTTGTGTAGGTCTGTGTGAGTGATTGAAGTGCTTGTCAATCTTCCTAGTCCCATTTCGGAGCTCCAACACGCCCTTTTATCCCCAAAATGTTGTGAACCAGTGAGCGCGCCTTAATTCCTTCTCCTTTTGCTATTTTCACTCTTGGACTCGTAGTTGAGTCCATCGAGGAGCTTGGGGGTGCGTTAGAATCACTACTGGGAAACACAAACAACACTAATAAAAGATTTTACTTGTGGTGATGCAATGACATCAAAACTACAACAATGATTCGTAGTGCTAGGTTAAGTAAGCTAATTGTTGGTGATGATTTTATAGGAAGCACATGAGTACTTGGAAAGGAGTGAATCAATAGTGGAAAGCACTAACAACACTAACAAAAGACCTTACTTATGGTGGTATAATGACATCAATATTTTTTAATAATGATTCACAGTGTTGGGTCAAGGACGTTAGTTGTTGATGATACTTCTACAAAGCATATGAGTACTTGGCAAGAATTGAATCACTATTAAGAAACATTGACTCTTTAACAATGACTCATAGTGGTAAATTAAGGAAGTTGGGTGTTGTTGATGCTTCTAAGAAATACATGATTACTTGGAAAGAAATGAGTCACTATTGGTTAATGACACTAGGTGCTTTTTAAGAATGTCATGGTACTTGAAAATAGGGCATGTAGTGTGAAACCATGACTTTGGGTGCTTGGAAGACTTATAATAGGAAACATGGTAACTAAAAAATGGAGACTATAACTATTGCAATGTCATTAAGTGCTTTGATAACCATCCATAGTGTTAATAAATGATAGAAAAGGGTGTACATGTGTTGAGCCAATTAAGAGTTTAATTGATGAAGTAAGGACTTAAATACATGGGTTAAGGACTTGAATGGATAAACTTGAAGATTTTATGTGCTACCCATAGTTCAGGTTGCAAGGTGATGGATTCTTGTGGTGAGTATGTAGTGGGTTGTAATTGAATGAAGACAAATAAAACTATTAGGCAACCAAGGGCCTTCTTCATGCTAGATTGAAAACTTTGAACTTTGAATTGTAAGAAAAAGGACTACAAGCACTAGAAGCTATAAGTTGGGTATGAAATAAAACTTGGTTGAATAAAATATGTGACAAGTTCGACATGGAAAGGAAACCCTTGTTATTGTTGTTTTGGTTCAATACTCATTAATGGTTGCTCCAATTGTAAGTGGAAGGTGTAACTTGAAACATAACATGTGAAACTTTATCAAAGACAACCACATTTAAAGAAATTTCTTAAGTAAATATCATAGATACAAAACAACTTTAATTAATTACAACCTTAGCCACCTTTTAATTATAGCCTCCATGGAACATTTGCATGAAAATTAAATACACAATATAATCCAATGATGATAGGACTTTGGAGAAATTATAATGAAATTGATTATGCATGTTGCAAATGTTGAAAGTAAACCATTGACACATACGACGTCAACCACTATTTCATTTACTGGTCACAAAGTTGAGCATGAAATGGTTTAGTTCAAGGGTTAAGGAAATGATGAAATGCCTCCATGTCTAAAGAGCTCCTAAGCCCATTTCAACTACAAACCATAGCAACCCACTTGCAAATGAAACCAACCTTTAGTTCTATTAAATTATAAGTCAAAACCCCTAAATAATCACCAAGCCAAGTTCATTGTGGACCTTCCATTTCTTTTTCAAAATTATTGGTGGGGGGGGGGCGATTCATTACTTAATGAGTTGGGTAGGTTCAAAATGCCATCATTATAGGTGCGACATTGGCTAATATATTTTGTATTAGAATGAACTTCACATAATGGCATCCAAATTTAGGAAATCAATGTTCACTTTGCCAAAAGAAAGAGCCAAAACCACTTGCATACATTAATGCCTCACCACATCAATGAACAACTTGGCTATGTAATTCCACTTTCGAACTATTCTTCATTGTATAACTCCAGAAAGTCAGAAATTGAACCACACTTATTAAACTTACATGGACTATCTAGGTAACATGAACTCCATAACTTTTGACATAAAAATTGAAACCTAATGTAGGAGTTGGTAAACACGTAATTAAGTGAAGAAGATGGAAATATTACCTCAAAACCCTCCTCCATTGATTTTTACCAAAATACATAAGTAATGTCTACCATGGCCATAATGAGTTCGTGCATATTAACTTGCATCGTTTGAAAAAAGAGAATTAAAATGTAAATATTTCAAAGTAGTAATTCCATCATCCAATATCATGTTAAAAAATGGAGATGAAGTTTCCAACTCCCAAAGTTGTTACCATGTTCTTATAGCCTAAATGTATTAATTATGCTAATGCTATTGTCTAAACATGAAATAAAGATCACAAGGTTGTTGGTCAAGTTTGTGAAGTTCTACTTAGAAGTTCATCAAGTTTAAAGACTTTCATAAACAAAAAGTTTGGAATGTAAGACCAAATACTATTTTTTGTTGAAAAGGTTGTATGTTTTGTTGCGATGGCAACTCCTTTGTGATAGATGTTGGAATAATATTTGAAATGGCCACCCAAATGAACCCTTGTGTGTAGTGCTATGACATTCATACCCAATTTGATCAATCCCACGACTCCAAGTTTGTCTTAAAATAGATCTACATGATGCAAAGATCTAAAACATTTCATGCCTTTCATCTTGTTCATTCTAATGTACTCTCACAATCACATGCACCTCAAAAGTTTCATGATGTTGGGACAAATCCAAAAGCTCCTCCCATTTTGGCCTACTTGTTGGAAAACACTGTGTTATATGTGTTGGGGGCGAGGTGGTGGGGGTAACAAAACTTCTAGACATGTTACACTTGAGAAAAAAATATGAAACGTCAAAAGTTGAAGCATTTGTATGTTTTGGAGCTTTCGTGAAGAAGTTCATCATGGGCTTTAACTCCCTTCAACAACTTTCCTAAATTCAAATGCAAATGATGTGTGCTATTGCCAATCATCCAACTCCAGCATCCATGTTGAAACTTGACATCATGACCAATGGAAACAAATGCTCCTTATTGTAGACATTCAGTTTTGCCATGCTTGAGTTCAATGATGTGCAACAAATGATATGAGGAGAGCTTTAATACATAATGCAGACAAGGTCACACTTGACAAACATCTTTTTGCAAACATATGTGCCCCAATCATCATGCAAGGGAAACAAACATGTTTTTAAAATGAGCAACCTCCTAGACCATCAAATGCCAATGGATGGTGATAATGCCATCTTAGGGTTTAAGATGATGGATGAAAAAAAAAAGGGATAATCTTTATAACATTCATCATTTGGAAAATGAACTATGTTTAGTTACTTGTTGCACTAAATTGGACCTAGTTGCATTTGATTTAGTGGTGCATCAAGAATATATTGAATTTTTGTGTGGGACTTGTTGCAAATTGGTTTAAACTAGCTTGGGCATTGCCTAAATTACCTCACCAATTTTGCATTATTTATTTTGGATTAATTTAAATTTTTTTAAAATGCACATATTTTTTAGGTGGATTTAATAATATGTCATCACATTAAAACACATTGATGATTTCATGATTCACTTTCTTACCAAAAAAAATAGGAAATTTTGTTACAAATAACATGTTATTGCACCACATTTACACATGGCAAAAGACTTTTGAACTTCAACAAGCTCTAAATTTCCATTTTTTTTAAAAACACATTTATTACAATATGAGTGCTTTTTAGATGCATGTTTCATCCTTCCCCATAAATAGTCCAAAAAAATTGAGTGTAAAAAAATTTGTATTGTGAAAATTAAGGACCCCTTTATAATTGACTCCTTTCCTTGATATGCAAAAATTCAATTTCAAAAGTCCTAAACACTAAAGAAAACACAAAATTAAAATATTTGGCAATTTGATTTAGATTTTTCTTCATTGATATTTGAAAATAAACATTCCTTCACATAATTGTCATGACATTCAAATGGCACCACATAAACAAATGTAACAAAAAATGTAATTTTTTCAGTTGTCCAACGTCTTTTTGATTCATTTGATTGTGTCTGCACCCTTTGCCACATTAATGTGCATGTTAAATCACATGGGGAGCGATGTGACGTGTTGACTTTAGGAAATTTCTTGTTTAATTTCCTTTTGGTTAGTATATAAATGAATGTTTGTGACCTTTGAAAACACCTTCACTTGATGGGAACAAGTTGTAGTATGAATGTAAAGTTTTATGGAATATAATTGTGAATAGAATTGAAATTTTAATCTTCAAAAGTTTTGGCATAATTTATAGTTGTGTGAAATCCATGGTAAGAGAATGGTGTGGCACAATAGTTAAACATAGAAAATAGAAAGGTGAAAAGATAATTGTGTAAATTAGAATATAAATTTCCATAATTATTTAATAAACATACATAGTTTTGATCTTATACCCACCTATTGGTCTATAGGTCCACTTTTGGTTGTTTCAGTTCCACTAATGTTTGAATATGCACAAATTATGTTCTAAAACATGGCCTATATGAACTGATCAACACTCATCATTTTTTGAACCGGTTAGAGATGGTTCTAAGTGGAATAGGCCATACCAATTGTGTTTTAGGGTTTTTTTTATTTGTTCAATGACCAACGTCACATCCATTACCTCAAGTAAAAAATGTTGACCGACAATTTTGGAAAAAGAAATTTCATGCAGCCAATGGGGAAGGCTCAACATGCACTTATGATGGGCCCATCTTTTTTCTTTTGGGGGGCGGTGGGGTGGGGTGGGGTGAGTTATTATTATTAGTTTTTCCTTGGTCAATTTTTGCCCATACCATTAGCCTAGGCCAAAAATGGTGACAGATAGTTTTGGGAATAAAAATCATGTAACCAATGGGAAGGCTCAGCATGCATTTCATGATGGGCCTAGGTTTTTTCTTTTTGGGGGGCTAAGGGGAGTCGTTTTTTTGTTTTCTTCCTTGTTCAATCCCTGTCCCTACCATTAGCCTAGGCCAAAAATGGTGACAGATAGTTTTGGGAATAAAAATCATGTAACCAATGGGAAGGCTCAGCATGCATTTCATGATGGGCCGTGGTTTTTTCTTTTTGGGGGGCTAAGGGGAGTCGTTTTTTTGTTTTTCTTCCTTGTTCAATCCCTGTCCCTACCATTAGCCTAGGCCAAAAATGGTGACAAATAGTTTTGGGAACAAAAGTCATGTAACCAATGGGAAGGCTCAGCATGCATTTCATGATGGGCCGTGGTTTTTTCTTTTTGGGGGGCTAAGGGGAGTCGTTTTTTTGTTTTTCTTCCTTGTTCAATCCCTGTCCCTACCATTAGCCTAGGCCAAAAATGGTGACCAATAGGATGATTATGATGAAACCCTGCCAAACTTTATAAATAGAAAGCACCCAAGAAGGGGGGAGAAAAAGAAACAAGGGGTGATAAGGACAAAGTCCAGGCAAGCCAACAGCTGGAATACATTAAACAGGGCAAAGGAAATGAATGCAGTCAGTACAAAAGTACTGCCGCGATTTTTTCCTCCAGTCTGCCCATTTGCCCCATCCATATTTTCTCAAGTGACCAGGCATGTTTTGCTCTCGTAACCTCATATAATATGGCATGTTTTGCACTTGTAACCTCACATAACATGCCAAGTGATAGGTTACATACCCCTTTATACCCCTAGTGTGTTCATAACGTGCATAACATGAAATCTATCGATTCATTCAGTTTCGTTCATAACATGCCTAGGCATGACAAGGTGAAAATAAGCAGGGAAAATGGGCAGACTGGAGGAAAAAATCGCAGCAGTACTTTTGTACTGACTGCATTCACCTTCTTTGGCGTGTTTAATGTTTTCCGGTCAGACTTTTGTGCTCTTGCAATAACAACTATTCATAGTGGTTCCCTTTCCCCCTTTCCGGTGAGACTTTTGTGCTCTTGCAATAACAACTATTCTTAATGGTTCCCTTTCCTTTCCGGTGAGACTTTTGTGCTCTTGCAATGACAACTATTCTTAGTGTTTCCCTGTCCTCCTTTTTGGTGAGACTTTTGTGCTCTTGCAATAACAACTATTCTTAGTGGTTCCCTTTCCTCCTTGTGGCCTGCCCTGTGTTATTTAAATTTTTATTTTTCTTGAAGCTTTCTGACTGCATGAAAAAGTACAGATCTGAATAATAAGAAACAAACTCAGAAATAATCAGAATATTAACAAATTTTAAATGCGTTTTTCTGTATAATACATTAAAAATGATACAAATTCAATGATAATAAGAAAAATGATAATACAAAAATCTCATTCTCACCCATTCTGAGTTAAGGGCATTTTTTGTCAACAGAAGTGGAACTGACAGGACCCAAAATACAATTAGCTGAACACTACCTGTCCCACAAAGGGAAACATACATAGGACACCAAAACTGGTTTACGTATTAAAGAACAAGAAGTGCCTGTCCCTACCTGATCCCTGCAAACTAAGGAGACGAAGCGAACGCGATGGGAGCCCGGGGGGGAGTGCAGATTCTGCCATCCAGGGAGGCCGGGAAAGTGACAGAAACGGAGGGCTCACAGGCAAAGTCGGTATACAGTTGCCCGAGCTCTCTGTTCAAGTCTTAGCTTCCGCGAGATGATCTTTGCAATGCATCTAGTTACACTCCTGTATATGGTCATTCTTTGATTGGGTTGGCAGCAGTTTTGCATTGGTGACATATGTTTATCACATCAGCGATGGCTTGCAGTCAAGGTGAAAATATGGTAGCGTTTGGTAGTGGTCTGAGGTATATAAGTTTTTGGCACACGACAGCACTTGGGTATGCAGCTAACGTGTTTCTCGTGTTCTTGGTTGTGAGTTCTCTGCCTGCAGTGCTCACAAGAAATCTTCAGGGCACAAGCAACACCTGCTTATCACAGTGTGGGAACATCACAATTCCGTATCCATTTGGCACCAGTCCGGGATGTGGCCTGCCGGAGTTTTCTTTGAATTGCACTAGTGATGCGGGGTCAAATTTCTCAGCAAATCCAGCGCTGCTACTTTCAGCCCCCTGTGGTCCCTATGATAACTTTTATCAGGTCACAAGCATCTCAGCCAACACACTCATCATCAACGCGACTAATCTTGTAGCATACTCCTGTTATGTAAACTATGTCGGAAATGCAAGCACAAGCGCTTGTTTAGGTCCAGCTTCAGCGCCTTATGTTTTTACATCGAACAATAATTTATTTGCATGGGGGTGCGACGCATGGGGCAAGTTATATGATGACGATGGATCTGTTGGCCAATGCTCAATTGGATGTAGTGAAACCAGCCAACATGAAATAACCTACTGCATGGACTGGGAGTGCTGTACCACTCCACAATTTCCCATAGGTGTGCGCAACATCACGATTTATGGAGGAGGCAACTGTGGATGGGCCAGCGTGATCTACCCTCCTGCTCATGAGGGGGGAGTAGCAGGGCATAGATGGGGAGTTCAGTTGGGATGGGCCATTCCTGGACCGAGTTGCCAAAACGCGACAACGCTGGGTAACTATTCTTGCGCTGCGACGGCAACCTGCCAGGATGCTCAATTCCCAGGTCTGACAGGGTACACGTGTGCGTGCAGTGCTGGTTACGATGGGGATGGATACGCGAACGGAATCGGATGTAACGGTAAGCATGACCTTAAGAGCTCGTGCAATTAATGGCCTACTTAGAATTTCATACTTTTCGTTTTGGCCGCGTCTAGGAGACCATTATTCGAGACCTTGCAAAATCAAGATTGTAATCAGGGCCTAGAAGGGACGAGCGGACATCTGATAGTTTTGTGTGAGGATTACCTAAAGTGATGGCCGAAACAAGAGTGACACATGTTTCAACCAAATTGTCTTTGGTCTTCTTTGAAATCCTCATTTCTTGCTCTCCATCGACTAGTGTGTGCAATTCTTAGCTCGGTCTTGCTTATATGAAAATAGTAACTGTGTGCAAGTCTGAGAACTTGGCAGATAGCTAATCAGCGCTGTCAAGTCAGCATGTCCTTTGACTGAAAGTGTTGTAGTGATCCGATTGCAGATATCAATGAGTGCTTAAACTCGACATTGAACAATTGTTCAAAAAATGCAAAGTGTACAAACACCAATGGAAGTTACTATTGTAATTGCGCCACAGGCTTCTTGGGTGATGGCTACACAAATGGATCTTCATGTACTGGTAAGCTCCTAATGTTGAAGAACTTATCATGCTGGTGTCATCGTGACTCGGACTTTGGCATCCCATTCAGTAAACTTTCCCTGAAAGATGCAGTCAACATATAAGTTCCTATAAAGTGATCTACTACTGACAAACAAAATTTATTTCTGGCAGCTGCAGATATCAACAAATGCTTGAACTCCACATTGAATAATTGTTCTTCAAATGCAGTTTGTACCGACACTCCTGGAGGTTACTATTGTAATTGCACAAACGGATTCTCCGGTGATGGCTCTCGTGATGGGACCGGGTGTCAATCTATCAGGAAACGTAACCTTTTACTAGTTGCAGGTATTTCACAATGCTACCTGCTATCTAAACGCTTATATAATTTCTAATGCGCAATGCCCTTCAAGGTTTTCAACACTTATTGTCATTTGATGATTATGGACTATATATACAATCTTTGGATGCAAGAGTGCAAACATTGAAAGACAATTGTCAACTTTGAGAGTTTGACTAAGATCTAATTCCATCCAAATGAGACAATTACAACCTTCCAGGATGGATCACAGTATGAACCCAGACATGATTGTTGAGAATCATTAACTTTGTTCATAAGTATGAACCACGACTAATAGATATTTGTTGCAAAGTTGATCAATACTAGAACCAATTTTGTAATCAATCCTTGTAGTCTTGACTTTGAGGTTTCATTGTGAATCATGAACTTCTCTAATGTTAATTGTTGTCAATAACCAAAAGATTGTTGTTAATTGTTGTAATGGGTTGCAAATAAAGATACTTGAAATGCATTTTGATCCTAGGACTATCGACAACAGCAGCTATACTTGTGGGGCTTGGAGGTGTTGTACTGGCCTTGTGTCGTATCAGAAGAACAAGGAAACATAAGCAATTTGCTCAAAGAAATTTCAAAGCCTTGGGGACGCTTCAAGATTTTTTCACCTCACTAACTGATGGTGAATCGAATACAACAACTTTGTTTTCTTTGAAAGAGCTAGAAAAAGCAACAAATGGATTTGCTGATGACCAAAAGCTTGGTGTTGGTGGATTTGGCACAGTTTATAAAGGCACAATGGAAAGTGGATTGATTGTGGCGGTGAAAAGGACAAATAAACTAGACACAAGTGGTGCACAACAATTTTTAAATGAAATGGCCTTGTTATCCCAAGTCAATCATCGTAACCTCGTCCATCTTCATGGATGTTGCTTGGAGACAGAAGTACCAATGCTTGTGTATGAGTATGTCCCAAATGGAAACCTTAGTGAACATTTACGAGGTGAAAAATCTAGTGAGCTTGGACACTTGACTTGGCCCAAACGCATGCAAATTGCAATTGAAACTGCAGAGGCTATTACTTACCTCCATTCAGAAGCGAATCCACCCATATATCATAGGGATGTGAAATCATCCAACATTTTATTAAATAATACGTATGGTGTTAAAGTATCAGATTTTGGAATCTCAAAGTTGATCCCATTAGATGCAACCCATGTTTCAACAATAGCACAGGGGACACCAGGCTACTGGGACCCTGAGTATTTCCTATCATACCAGCTAACTGACAAAAGTGATGTTTACAGCTTTGGAGTCATTTTGTTGGAGTTGATAACCTCTCAACCTCCTGTGGACCTCAATCGTGATAACATGAAAACAAGCCTAGTAGCCATGTGCATTCCTCAAATCAAGGAAGGTAATTTTGAGGCAATTGTAGACCCCAAGTTGTTATCATCAAATTTTGAAGAAATGGAAACAACTCGACAAGAAATTGAAAAAGTTGCCACTATAGCAATGCATTGTTTAGCATTCAAAGGAGATGATCGACCCTCCATGAAGCAAGTGACAGAGGTTTTACATCAAATCAAAGGACGCAATTGTCAATGGAATGAAGCTCGAAGAAATATGTCAAGTGAATTTGGACTTGTTGGGGTTCATGAGATTAAATCAGTTCAAGAGTTGGAATTGCTTCAATTGATAGATGCAAACACTCCAAACTCAAGTCAAAGTTCTAATACATTGTCTCATTCTATTCATTCCAATAACTCTTTGAGCCCTTCTGTAAGGAAATAGATCTAGAATTTAAGCTAGTTATAATTTACAGTATATTTGGTTGAACCACTTCTTAACTCCTTAAATGATGCACATTGAATGTTTCATACATGGTAACTGTTGATGGAATGAAGGCAAAGGAAACATGTCAAATGAGTTTGGACTTGTTGGGGTCCATGAAAGGGAATTAGTTTGGTTAATCGATGAAGATATTGCAAATTATAATCAAAGTTTTACAACATTTTCTACTTCCATTCAATCTAGTAACTCGTCAAGTGCTTGTGTTGTGTATATAAATAGATCAATTTTGAATAGGTTGCACGACTATTTCTTAATTCCTTAAGTAGCATACATTGAATGTTTTGGACATGATGCATGCATATTAAGGCAAAGTTGAAAGGCAAAAAACAGTAATAAATCATCCTTTTAATTCCATTTCCTTTGTATTTGGTGTTGATAGATTTAATAACTCCACTTTAAATCATGTTATCTAGCTTTACAATCCATGTGAAAGTCCAAATACTATATAGTAATAAGTCAAAGTTAAAATATAATGTTTGCACATAGGCATTGTCAAAATTACTCACAAATTTCAAATATTGCCACATAAGAAAAGTGTAAGTTGGTTACTTGTAATCTTCACAAGTTTATGTTACAATCAAGCTTATATAAAAAAACACATATTAAATTACATTAACATACTTTTAAAAATATGTTGCAAACCACTTTAACACCCCAAACATTAAAAATTTATTTATGTTTTCTAATGTCCATGGCCAAGAAATGCCCATAGAAATTCTTCTTTTAGCATAAATTGTGCATTATAAACATTAATGTCCAAACTAATAATAATATTAACAATAATTGGCTACATCATTAAAAAAAATCAATTTGTTTAAGATATGGGGTCCATTTTTTACGCACCCCCAAACTCCTTGATAGATTCAACTACAAGTCCAAAGGTGAAAACAATAGAAGGATAAAAAGTTGGGGTACGCTCATTGGCTCACAACACTTTAGGGGTAAAAGGGCATGTTAAAGCCTTAGGATGGGGACGAAATCGAGTGACAAGCAAATCAATTATTCACATGGACCTACACAAACCAAACAACAAGTTTGTTAATGTGTAGTTGGAAAATGTGTAATTGGAGCACTTTTGGTGCATAGACGAACCGCAAGCAAACACAGATCATAATACTCACCATAGCCCAGACTTAGGGGAAGCCCACCACCTTCCCTATTATAGTATTTTTTGTGCCGAGCCACGGGGCTTGCAGCTAATGTCATTTTGTCCCAAGACTATCGAAATTGGGATTCCCACAACTTTGGAGGCCCATAACTTATTATGAAAACCTCCAATTGAAGTGGTTTAAAGAAAAGTTGTAGCCTTTGTCGAGAGTTTTCCAACGATATGTGGCATGACACTTGCACATAAGTAAATAAGGGTGATTCTTGACTTTTAATGGTTCAGAGTCAAATTGCCAATTTGACTCTCGACCTTTTTTTTGGCCATAAATTATGTTTTAAGTACCTAAATGGGTCATATAAGCCCATTTTAGACGTCTAAGTTCCTAGAGCTTTTCAATGGTATAAAGATTTTTTTATTCTAATGAGTTTTGACCCCTATAATCGCTTTATGAAGATTCAGGAGTCCATTGGGACTCCAACTCCCAAAGTGAGAGCCCATTTTGGGAGTGTGTGGGTTCATTCCCTCACATTCTCCTACACTCCTCGGAGCATAAAATGTGACTCTCAGGTTTCACTCTTGAACCACACCTTTGCAAGCCCTTGCCTTGGTTGCGAGCCCAAAGCTAGGGTTGCAACAATCATGTTAAGGTGTATATCAAAAAATATCAAAAAATGTTTCATTAAAAAATATTTTCAAATTTTGTTTTCAATGTCAAAACTGCTTTCAACTACTTTTATGCAACTTTTAAACAATGGAAATAAAAGGTCAAAAGTCCTTATATGTATTTTTCACTCATTAGATTAATTCCAAATTTTTATGACATGTACATAATGTATTCACAAAGAATATTTACAAAAAAAAATTCATTTATTATTTCTATTTATTTTAACAATCCAAAATTCAAAAAATTAAATAATGGTTACGACTACTTTTGGTACATGTTAATATGATTTCACCCACATCCATATTAATTATACCTATTAATGATCATCAAGTGGTTTAAATTTTTTATATCCCAATGACCATGGAATGACTAACTAGATTTGGATTTATTTGATACCATTGCCAATGTCATGACAAAGATGTAAATCAATTGAACTAGCTGACCTAATGTACAAAATTTTAATTCCTTAATATTGAATAAATGAAGCCATTTAATTAAGGATTATGAAATATAGATTGTCAAAAAGTTCAAGGAACATAATCAAAATACCTTTGTAAATCTATAAAAGTTTAGGAGTAAGAGAACACCTACAACATATGGATGAAGAATGTGGCCAATCTTCACAAGATTATAAACAAAACCTCATAGGGCTTAAAGCTTTGGGTATAGTTGAACTTTATTGTTATACATCATCCTAGATGGGATGTTAGCTTGATGTTCAAACATAATAAGGTGTGGGAAGTTGCGAAATCCGATCGTGCATTTTCAAAACTTGATGAATTTGATGTCACATTCAATTTTAAGACCTAAACAAAAGTCGTGCCATAATGCCACAAATTAATCAACAAGGTCGTTACATTATTTGGAGATTAAATTTTTAAAATCAATTTGCCACTTATACAAGACTAGAAAATCCACATAATTTGATTTTGATCTAATACCATCTAATGAAGAACCTCAAGCCAAAATTGATGTTTGAATAACACGAGTCCAAATTCACATTATTGTCACATGTTTTCCACCTCTATTCTGGGCCCTTTCTCATCAAGTGAAGGTGTTTCCAAAGGTCACAAACACTCGCTTATCTACTAACCAAAAGGAAACTAAATAAGAAATTTCTTAAAGTTTACACTCACATGGCTCCCCATATGATTCAACATGCACATTAATGTGGCAAAAGGTGTAATCACAATCAAATGAACCAAAAGGACATTGGGTGACCGAAATTTTTTTTTGTTACATTTGTCTATGTGGTGCCATCTGAATGTCATGATAATTATGGGAAGTAGTGCTTATTTTCAAATATGAATGATGCAAAATTTAAATTAAATCGTCAATTTTTTTTATTTTGTGTTTTGTTTGGTGTTTAGGATTTTTGAAATTGAATTTTTGCATATCAAGGAAAGGAGTCAATTATAAAAAAGTCTTTAATTTTCACAATACAAATTTTCTTACACTTAATTTTTTTGGGATAATTATGGGGAAGTATGAAATGTGCATCTAAAAAACACTCATATTGTAAAAAATGTGTATTTTTTTTAAAAATGGAAATTTAAAGCTTGTTGAAGTTCAAGAGTCCTTTGCCATGTGTAAATGTGGTGCAATAACATGTTGTTTGTAGCAAAATTCTCTTTTTTTGTAAGAAAGTGAATCATGAAATCATCGATGTGTTTTCATTTGATGACATGTTATTAGATCCATGTCCAAAATATGTGCATGTAAAAAAAAAATTAAATTCATCCAAAATAATTAATGCAAAATTGGTGAGGTAATTTAGGCAATGCCCAAGCTAGTTTAGACCAATTTGCAACAAGTCCCACACAAAATTTCAATATGTTCTTGATGCACCACTAAATCAAATGTAACTAGGTCCAATTTAGTGCAACAAGTAACTAAACATAGTTCATTTTCCAAGTGATGAATGTTATGAAGATTATCTTTTTTTTCTTCATCCATCATTTGAAACCCTAAAATGGCATTGTCACCATCCATTGGCATCTGATAGTTCAGGAGGTTGCTCATTTTGAAAACCAGTTTGTTTCCCTCACGCAATGATTAAGGCACATGTGTTTGCAAAGAGATGTTTGTTAGGAGTGACCTTGTGTGCACTATGTATCAAAGTTATCCTTGTATCATTTGTTGCACATCACTCAACCTCAAGCATGGCAAGAATGAACATCTGCAACAAGGACCATTTGTCTCCACTAGTCATGGCATCAAGTTTCAAGATGGACGTTGGAGATGGACAATTGGTGATAGTAGACATAATTTGCATTTGAGCTTAGGAAAGTTGTCGTTGAAGGAAGTTAAAACCCATGATGAACTTCTTCGCTAAAGCTCCAAAACATACAAATGTTTCAATTTTTGACATTTGCTTTCATATTTTCTTTTCAAATGTAACATGCCTAGAAGACTTGTTACCCCCACCACTACCCCCCCAAAACACATATAACATAATGCTTTCCAACAAGTAGGCCAAGATGGGAAGAGCTTTTGGATCTCTCCCAACATCATGAAACTTTTGAGGTGCAAGTGATTGTGAAATTGCACTAGAATGAACAATATGAAAGGTGCAAAATGTTTTAGATCTTTGCATGATGTAGATCTATTTTAAAACAAACTTGAAACCATGGGATCGATCAAGTTGGGTATGAATGTCGTAGCATTGCACACAAGGGTGGGTGGCCATTTCAAATATTATTCCAACATCTCTCAAAAAGGAGTTGCCATCACAATAAAACATACAACCTTTTCAACAACGAGTAATATTTGGTCTTATTTTCAAACTCTTTGTTTATAAAAATCTTTAAACTTGATCTTCTCAATAAAATTTCGCAAACTTGGCCCACAACCTTGTGATCCTTGTTTCATGTTTAGGTAGTAGCCATTAGCATAATCAATACATGTACACTATAATTACATGGCAACAACTTTGGGAGTTGGAAACTTCATTTCCATTTTTAAACATGATATCAGATGATGGAGTTATTGCATTGAAAGGTTTGTTATAATAACATGGCAGCAACTTTGGGAATGGGAAACTCCATCTCCACTTTTCAACATGATATTAGACGATGGAGTTACTACATTGAAATATTTACATTTTAATTCTCTTTTTTCAAACGATGCATGTTACTATGCAGGAACTCATTATGCCCATGGTAAACATTACTTGTGTATTGTAGTAATAATCAATGGAGGCAGGTTTTGACGTAATATTTCCAACTTCTTCACTTAATTATGTGTTTACCAACTTCTACATTACGATTTTAGTTTCAATGTCAAAAGTTATGGAATTGGTGTTGCTTAGATAGTCCATGTAAGTTTAATAAATATGGTTCAATTTCTAACTTTTTGAAGTTATACAATGAAGAATAGTTTGAAAGTGGAATTACATAGCCAAGTTATTCACTTATGAGGTCAAACACTATTGTATGCAAGTGGTTTTGGGTCTTTCTTTTGGCAAAATGAGCATTGGTTTCCCAAATTTTGATGCCATTATGTGAAGCTCATTTCAATACAAAATATATTAACCACTACCCCACCTATAATGATGGCATTTTGAACCTACCTGACTCATCAAATAATGAATTGCCCCCACTAGTAATTTTGAAAAAAAAAATGGATGGTCCACAATGAACTTGGCTTGGTGATTATTTAGGAGTTTTGACTTATAGTTTTATGGAACTTAAGGTTGGTTTCATTTGCAAGTGGGTTGTTATGGTTTGTAGTTGAAAAGGGCTTATGGGCTCTTTGGACATGGAAGCATTTCATCATTTCCTTGACCCTTGAGTTGAACCATTTCATGCTCAACTTTGTGACCAATAAATGAAGTAGTGGTTGACTTCATATGTGTCAATGGTTTGCTTTCAACACCTACAATTTGCACAATCAATTTCATTATAATTTCTCCAAAGTCCTATCGTCATTGAATTTATATTATGTATTTAATTTTCATGCAAGCATTCCATGGAGGTTGTGATTAAAGGGTGGCTAAGGTTGTAATTAAATAAAGTTGTTTTGTATTTATGATATTTACTTGAGAATTTTTTAAAAATGTGGTTGTCTTTGATAAAGTTTCACATGTTATGTTTTAGGTTGCACCTTCCACTTACAATTAAAGCATCTATTAGTGAGTCTTGGATTAAAACAACAATAACAAAGGTTTCCTTCCATGCCAAACTTGCCACATATTTTATTCAACCAAGTTCTATTTGATTCCCAACTTATAGCTTCTAATGCTTGTAGTCCTGTTTCCTATAGTTCAAAGTTCAAAGTTTTCAATCTAGCATGAACAAGGTCTTTGGTTGCCTTGTAGTCTTAATTTTCTTCATTCAATTACAACCCACTATATATTCACCATTAGAATCCATCACCTTGCAACTTGAATTATGGGTAGCACATAGAGTCTTCAAGTCTATCCATTCAAGTCCTTGACCCATGTATTTAAGTCCTAACTTCATCAACTAAGCTCCTAATTGGCTCAACACATGTACATTCCCTTTTGTCATTTATTAGCACCATGGGTGGTTTTCAAAGCACTTAGTGACATTGCAACAATTATACTCTCCACTTTTTATTTAGCATGCTTCTTATTATAAATCTTCCAAGCACCCAAAGTCACGATTTAACACTACATGCCTTATTTTCAAGCACTATGACATTTTTAAAAAGCACCTAGTGTCATTAACCAATAGTGATTTATTTCTTTCCAAATATTCATGTGCTTCCTAGAAACATCAACAACACCCAACATCCTTCACTTAACACTATGAGTCATTATTAAGGAATCAATGTCATTCCATTAGCATATGTAAAGTCCCTTGTTAGTTTTGTTAATGCTTCCTAGTAGTGATTTAGTTCTTTCCAAGTACTCATATGCTTTGTAGAAGCATCACCAGCAATTAGTTTCCTTGACCTAGCACTATGAGTCATTGTTGTAGTCTTGATGTCATTGCATCACCACAAGTAAGGTCCTTTGATAGTGTTGTTCGTGTTTCCTAGTAGTGATTCACTCCTTTCCAAATGTTCACGTGCTTCCCAGAAGCATCACCAACAACCAACTTCTTGACCCAGGACTACGAATCATTGTTATAAAGTCTTGATGTCATTGCATCACCACAAGTAAGGTCCTTTGCTAATTCTATTAGTGCTTCCCATTAGTGATTCACTCATTTCCAAGTATTCAAGTGCTTTCTAGAAGTATCACCAACAACATGCTTGATTGACCCAACACTATGAATCATTGTTATAAAGCATTGATGTCATTGCATCACCACAATAAGGTCCTTTGCTAGTGTTGTTAGTGTTTCCCATTAGTCATTCACTCCTTTCCAAGTACTCAAGTGCTTCCTAGAAGCATCACCAACAACCCATTTCCTTGACCTAGCATTATGAGTCATTGAATAAAGTCTTGATGTCATTCAATCACCACAAATACTTGGTCTTTTGATCATGCTATTAGTGCTTCCCAATAGTGATCACTTCTTTCTAAGTATTCATGTGCTTCCTAGTAGCATCAACAACACCTAACTTTGTTTTGCATGACTATAATTTATTAGGAGTCAATGTCATTGCATCACCACAAGTCAAGTCCATTGTTAAGCACTCTAGTAATGCTTCCCAATAGTGAAACTTTCAATGTTTTTAATGTTAAATCCAACTCCACCATTAGTTAGTCTTGTGGGTTCCTTTCAATGCATAGCCTTCAATTCTAGTTTGTTCATTGATTTTGCTAGTGTTATTGATTATGCTTTAGCTTGAAGGACTAATAAATAATCCTTTTATAATGATGCAATTGTGTTATGGGGCTTAAAACTTTGAATACATGAAGTATTTGGTTTACGTTTGTACATGGATGCTTAAGTGTGAGAATGTGTGTTGTGGCAGACCTTACATCAATTGTTTCATGTTGATCCTTGATTGAAAAGCTTTTGGATACAAAAAATAAATTTGCCAAGATTAAAATGAAATTGGTTATTAAGGATTGTTGACATTAGATCACATGTGCTTAATTTTGTTGTGATGCATGTTAAAATTACAAATCACACACTAATGGGCAAAAGAAAAAATAGTTTAAAAGGGCCTACCAAAAAGGTGATGATGAGGGCAAAGCCTAGCATTAAGGTTCCTATTAATGAATCACCATTTACTGCCACTAAGGTTGTTAATCCCACCACATACAAGGTTCTTACTGATGAATTACCATTTGCTACCACTGAGGTTGTTCATCCCACCATGTATAGTGAAGGCAATGGGGGAGGACAAACAAATTTGCAAGGAAGACCCACCATGCCACGGGTGAAACTACAAGATTGCCAGTACATGATCACATAGTTCAAAGAGAGGAGCTAAGGAAGGAAAAAAATACAAAGCACAAACAAGCTTCATGTGCAAGACTAACTATAACAAATGACAAGACTAAAGGACTCACTAGTAGAAAATGTGGCTTTATTGACTAATAAATCTAGTTTTAAAAGAGTTTATTTAGACAAGTGTCAAAAAGACAACTCCATCATTTTGGACAAGTTGATTATGACATGTCCACTATGATTAGATAATCTTTGTGACCAAGCCAATGTTGGCACTTTTGACTAATGTCACGTGTCACAATTTAATTAAGTTTAAATAGATATATGTCATCAATTATGTCATTTTCATTGGTGGGATTTGTAGGGAAGGAAATGGCTTCTTCTACTAAATTGCATTATTACAAATGTGTTGGTTGAGGTGAATGAAATCCCATTTGACTAATATTGGTCATTTATTACCATGTGTCTATTATGTCCCATTTGACTAATTTGGTTATTTACTACCATATGTCAATTGTGCATTTTGACTATTTTTAGTATGAATTCATTGGTTTTCTAGCTCACTGTAGATTGAAATACTTACATTGATCTAGTCATGTCTACCAACATTCATCTTAATAGTTGATTTGGTTTAATTGGTTTTGTTGACTAGTAATGGTAATAGTCATTTGTACCAAACCCCTTTTAAAAACTCAATGGTTGGGTTGGTTTAGGATACTAACAATAGTTGTTATAAGGCTATGGTAATCATACACACCATGCATTATCATAAGCAAATATTTGATTACAATTTGGTAAGAAAAATACCTCAATAGTACACATAGAAATGATACCAACTTGGTTGAGTGGAGATGTTCAATGAAATGATACTACAAAATGCATTAAACAAACTTTACTTCTTCTAGGTCATATTCCATCTCTTCCTAGATTTACTCCAAAAAACTAATGTAGGTGTTATGAACTAGCCCTACACACTAATGGCATATCTACCTACACTCCTTAATCATAGCTATGACCTTCTCACACCACAATACCATGCCATTTGCATGTCTTTTGTCTTTGAGCTAGCCAATTTGGAAATGGCACTCATGTTGACCCTTTCTTTATACATGTAATAGCTACAATAGAAGTCCCATGTGCTATTGGGCCACCATGGTATGTCATGCCCACCACACCACATACCTCATCCAAAGCACATGGGGTTGACTTGCCAAATCAAGCAGCTCAACTTTCATCATTGATTTTAAGATTGACTACAAACATGTCACATTATGTACTTGTCAAAATGTTACATGGATCACCATGGTATAAGGGCTTTTTGAATGAACAATTGATCTATGTATTTAAAATGAAGGTGAGAAATCATAATGCCATTTTTTTCTAAAGATCTAAGTTTTTGAGCATGTGATACATGGAAAACATCCTCAGAATTGCTAGATGTTTGGACCAATCACATTACAACCCCATTGTACCATTAAATATTTAGAAGACCACATGGAATGAAAACCATAGATTAAAAGAAAAGATAATCTATGGATACTAGCATCCCATGAAAACTATTTGTACCTTTACAACAACCTTCCTCATTGGAGACTCATGCTTTCATTGGACCTTTGTGTTGTTTGGAACATTTAGGTCATTTAAGTCTAACTTCTCCACGCCATCATCTCTTTTGGTGCTTTCTTCTTGTACACCCACCATAGTATTTTGAACTATGGCACCTACTTGTAGTTGGCATGTGGAGTCACCTAGAGCCTAGACACATTATTATCATGACAAGATAGGGTTGGATGAATTAGTGCCTCTCAAACAAAACATCTACCATGAACAAGATATTTGCAACGTTCTTTTTGTTCAAAATTAATTTAGGGCAATAGATGAGTAATTGCCTACTTTTGGTTGCCAACAACCAAGGGTTGCTATAGGGCATTTGTAACTTTGGAAGTTGATTGAAAATGGTCCATGGTTTCCTTCCATCCTAAACATATGAAAGAATCCATGTTAAATGGTGAAAACTCATAGCAAATGCCGACTTTAGTTAACATTCATGAACAACCTGCCATGCATATTAAAGTTAGGGTAATTACTTGTCCTTAAGATTATTAATTATATATATATATATATATATATATATATATCCTTTTTAAATAGGCTCTACCTCAGTCAAAAGAAGGGCTAGGGCAACAAACAACTTTTCTACTCTTAGCACCCATCATCCAAGACTTTCTACTAAATAGAGGGGGGCAACTTCAAAAATTGATTTATAATTGTCTAGGGTATTTCCTTCCTCTTACATGCATAATACATAGAAACTATGTTAGGCCATAATCATTACAAATGCCAACATGTGGAGTATAGTCCCTTGAATAAAAGATCTCTACTAACAAATGGGAAGGGAAGGTTGCATGATAATTCATCTATGGGATCAAGATAGCAAAGTAAACCTTATTGAGCTTAGCATTTTTAACATGGTGCTAGTAAGAGGACCTATTGTATACCATCTTTAGCATAATGCCCATTAGTGCACAGTTTGGATGCAAAGAACCCCATCAAGATTCCATGTATAGCTATTGGGTGCACTAAAGAAATAGGAAAGAACTATAATATGGCACTTTTGCAAATTGAAAGTTTTCTTTTAGAGGTGCACATTGGATATCCATGACTAATCACAGACCCACGTTTGTTTACTATTGGGAGTGTATTACCTTCAAAAGTTTTTTCAAGGTCAATGGGTTTCATTCTTGTGGCTACAACATGCACATTCACAAAATCTTCATTTTTGGTACCTTCCATAATTACTTCAAGGGCATTGTTCTTGGTCACAATAGAAACCACCTAAGCCATCGATCCCTCTAATGTTGCAAGCTTGTGATTTCAATTGGTCGTATCACTCCCATTTGTGTGCATGGTGATACTCCAAGAGGCTTACTAATTGACCCTGCCTATGTTAAAAACATCAATGTCAACATTCAACACACAATTTAAAAAAAGAATGAGTGTTGACGGGCCAATGAATATGGCTCTTTCGAAAATGAAAAAAAAAATTATGAGCACACCCATGGACTAATTAATATGAATCATTTTACGGAGGGTCCAATTTTTTTCTTTTTGAGGGGGGTGAGGGGAGAGGGATTTTGTTTTTCCCTTTTTGAGGGGGAGTGAGGGGGAGGATCAACATTTAATGCACAAGGTTCGAGGTAATTAAGCAGTTGTACATTTAGGAGGAGTGCAAATATATGTAACATCAGTGGAAGCGCTCGGGAAAAAAGAAAGATGAGTCGAAACCGGATCAAACTTAGTTTGGCACAAAAAGTGGTACTGTATTTCTGAGTTTAAAACCTAGTTGAAGGCTAATGTACTTTTTTTGCAGGTTCTTTTTTAATCTCACCCGGTTTGGGACCAAATTCAAGCTATTGATGTCGTGTTGTCTGGACTTTACGGAAAACTCTAATATATGTAAAATATTTGTGAGGGTTGTTAAGTGTCACAAATTCACCATTTGTCCTTGTCAAGGTTAGTCTATATGGGAAACTTTGGATTCGTTTGGAACTACAAAGTTAAGCAACCTAGGCTGAAGTTTTTAGGGTTAGTGAGTTGTGACCTTTCAAGACCTTGATGTTACGTCAAAAACTTCTCTTAAATGCAGTTGATACAAAAGGATTGATGCAATTCTTTTCTTCACTATGCCCCTATTCCCCTAAGACATTTTAAAGTTGGGGCCACACCTATGTTAAGTTCAACCTTAGCCTAATGTTAAGGAGATTTAAATTGGACACTAATGCATACTCAACACCTACAATGTTAACTAACAATATATCCTAAGTGGGGGATAACATGGCGTTGGTGCTAACCCAATGTTAACGAACATTTAATATTATAAGAAAAAAAATTAAATTCTTGATATTGATGCTAGCTAAATCCTCAAAAAATAAAAAATCAACTCAATGTTAAACAACATTAACGTTATTTGGCACTCACCATCATGGTCTGGACAAATTGATATAAAATTAAGAAGGTTGATGTTTATTAAAAGTTATGATAGCCTAATTACAACTCATGTTCAACAATTTTTTATTCTTTAGAGTGTTCAAAAAACACAAAATAGTTTTGAGACTTATTAGTGGATTTAGCATATTAGAAGACCAATTTTAAATTTTTGAAATATTTAAAGAGGGGTTGTTGGGTCCCTTTTTTCAAAAAACGAATTATTTCAAAAAAATTGTTGAACATGAGAGTGGGTGCAATAATGCTAGTTGCGACATTTTTTTTAAGTTAAGGTGTTGTTAGTTGCAAACTCTTCATGTAAACTTTAAATAGTTCATGTGGCCACCCAAGGTATGTGTTTTCTTTCCCTAAAAGACTTGCTTTGATCAGTCCATAATAAAATCCACACACACACACACACCATGAACCTCCCAAAATTAACAAATCTAATTTCATGAACTTAATCTTCCGCTTTATCTACACAGCAAAGGAGGAATTTGGGCAATCCACATGGGATAAAGTGAGCTACTTTAAGGAACACATGAAGGAACATCATGGCAAATAGAATGAAGAACCCATGTGAACATATGGAAACTCATTGGGAACTAGATGGGGAACAAGGAAAAGCATGAAATCCCCCCACCCCAACCCCAAATTAAACAAAAATGGCACACTTGAATGCATGTTTAGCCCTTCAATTTGTTGCATGAATATTTTCTTCGCAAAAGTTTTAATCACTTATTTTGGCCTTGACTAATACCCCCACCTGAAAACATGAACAACTATTTAGCTAATACCCCCATTATAAACTGGGGGTACTTATTTTTATTCATATTAATTAGTTCATGGGGTTCATGGTTGTCTTCATGATTTGATTTTTTTGGGAAGAGCCACATTCATTGGCTCATTAGCAATTCTTTTGGAACACTGAGCACTCCCCAATGGAAGCACCTTTTTGGACCCCTAGTTGAAAAATAGAAATAAAAGTATTCCCCAACAGCCTACCTTCCAGTTTATATACATGACAGTTGAACTTTGGGCAAACCATATGGTATAAAATTGAGGTGCTATTGAGAACGCCTTAGGGAACAACTTGAGGAACCTTGAGGGAACTTGATGGGAACACATTGGGAACAAGGGGAAAAAACCAAAAATAACTCCCCGGCCCTGCACCCCACCCCCAAAATGAAAAGGCAAGGCCCATCATGAGTGCATGCCAAGCCTTCTCATTGGCTACATGAAATTTCTATTCCCAAAACTGTTGATCACCATTTTTGGCCTGGGCTAATGATGCTTCTTGGGGAAGGAGAGAAAATGGAAAACGTGAAAGAAGAAATTAAAACATTGGTACTTACCTTGAGGGCATAGGAAGAGAAGAAAAGAAAAAGTAAAAAAACATACTTAAAAATGATTTTCGAGCTTTTGAACTGCCATACATGTGAGAAAAAAATTAGTATAAAATCAGCAAATTTCTATAATTAGTGTTCAGTGAATAGCCAAAAATACAGAAGGGTGATTAAAAATGTGTACTTCATATCTATATTACAGCCAAAATTTGGCTAAATCTTCTTAAGGATGATAGCATTTTTTCTACATTATTTTTTGAATGATAGCCACTTTGGCTTTAACCAAAAAACCTATTATTTAGCAATTTTTTTTTCCAATTTTGTGATGCACATTCATGAAGTCTCCAACGACAAAAAACACCTTTTGTGTTTTATCTTGTGCAACGAGCAAGGTTTTTAGTTGATGCATTTTAAGTTCTTGCATCCTACCTCGATTCTATGTCATTTACAGTGATATAAATATTGCACTCCTAAAGTCTACAACCAAAAGAATCACCTTCTTTATTTTGTGTAACAAACAATTTTTTAGTCAACAACAAAGATATTAAGTGCATGTGGCCTACTTGAATTCTATGTCATTGCAAAGTTATAAAAATTGCACCTTCTTGAATTCCATGGTTGCAAGAAACATCTTTATTTTGTGCAAAAAACAAATTTTTAAACTAACATCAACTTGATATTAAGTGCTTATAATCAAGCTCAATTTTATGCCATTGCAAGGTTATAGAAATTGCACTTTCATAAAGTCTCCAACCACAAGGATCACCTTCTTTATTTTGTGCAACAAACAAGCTTTGTAACGGATGACAAATATGTTAAGTGCATGTAATCAAGCTCAATTCTATGCCATTGCAAGGTTATAGAAATTACACCTTCATGGAGTCTTTAACCACAAGGATTTGTTACAAGTTATGCAAACTCTAGTTAACTAGTATTCATTAAATTTTGGCAATCAAAAGTATTAGTCATTGTTATTTATCATCATCAGGTCCAAATCGTGGTAAAGTGGATTAAAAAGTACATATGCCCAAATCCGAATTTTTAATATGGTAATTTTTCAACATAAACATATGAAAGTAGGTTCAATTTTTTAAATAAGTTTCATTATGGAAGCCTCCATGCTTCCATTGAGTTTTGATGAGTTGAATACATAATGTGAAAATTTTTAGTACAATAAAAATAGGTAACAAGTAGAAATGAAACTAACAAGTTAATGTTATGTTCATTCTTACTTCTACATTAAATGTTAAATTATATTTTGTTTCTACCATGAGCTTTTTCAAGTCCACTAATATATTTAGCACGATTGATTTAAAAATAAAATAGATCCAATATTTAATCTACTTGTGCTTGAAGTTTAATTTATTTTGTAGGTTGTGACAACTACTTGAATTTTGATGAATATATGCAAACCTATTTTAAACATGCGGAGTTTAAATATAATTGTAACAAAATCAAATAACTCCATATAATTAAAAATTAAAGTAAATAATATATTTAAATGCAATATAACAAGGCCACTTGATAATCACCCATTTATGTTGCAAGGTGATTTTTTGGTCTACTTTACCATGCTTTCACCCCATCATCACCATAGTTATTCATTGTCCCCACCACCATAATATTTAACTTTAGTAGATATGGTGCATCATCCCTTAATTTTAGGATATGACTTGCAGTTAAATTTGTTTAAATCATATCATTGTGATTTTTTATTTAAGTCCTAGCTGTCTCATTTGTTTTTTATTCTAGATCAATGTAACATGTTGATAATCTTAGTTTTCTACATGGTATCAAAGCTCTAGGCTCAAAAGTCCTTGGTTTGATCAAAGTTAGTGTGAAGATAGTTCCATGTACATAAATTTATTAAACATTATCTACGTTTGTATCTAACGTTAGTTTGAATGTAGCTACACTAAAGTTTTAATCTAATATCTAAATACATGTGAACATAACTCCATTAATGGCAAGATTAAGTAGATGGTTGTTTCATGTTCATTAAGGTCAAATAAAATACTCATGAGTTGATTTTTTTTCTATATTTAGACTATCATCAAATAAAAATGTCAAACTTGTCACACAACATGTTTCTAGAATCTAGCAAACTTGAAAGTTTTACAAACTATTATAAATGGAAAATTAGAATGAAAGATTATCTCAAGAGAGAGAAATTTTGGGACATGGCAATCCCATTATATGTTCTAAATGATTTCAAACCACAGCTTTTACCACTTAGTAGTGGTGTGTCAAGTCCATCAACAATTATAGTTATTATTCCTAATGTTATTAACCATCTTCACCAACAAATCAACCTAGAGTTCCACTTGAGTTTGATCATGTCTACAAACAATAAAGAACTATGTCAATCCTTATTAAAATATGAGCGAGAGATGAACTTTTAACCATCATTGCAAATGTAGAACATCCATTAATAGCATGGGAACCTCTATAAAATCTTGATGAGATCAAAGATGTGAGTAGAAAAATGTATCTTTGTAACAAGCTTACCCAACTTTGTATGGGTGAAGATTTAGGTGTCAAATCATATTTGAAAAAAATCATAATCATACTTACTTAGTTGGCAACCATAGGTGTAACAATAAACAATGAAAGTCTCATTCAAGTTATTCTCAATGCTTATTCCTAATAACTATGATGCTTTCATTCAATTTGTTTATGCAAGACAAGAGTATCCAACCTTTGATGAGCTTGTGGGACAACCCATTCATGAAAAAAATCAACAACTTTTATGCCATGGCCAGAAACATGAAGAAGTTTTATTCACTAGAACCAAACGCGTTGTTAAAAGTAATGATGAGATTGATGCTTACAATAAATGATGAGGGCCTTGCAATTATTATAGTCAATAAGGTCATTGGATGTGGGAATGTCTTGACAAAGAATTTAACATCTACAAGCTTGAAGTTAACAAGTATGCCAAATTAAAAAAGAAACAACCCCAAAACGTAAACATGGTATGAGAAGGCAATGATGAAGAACCTAAAGAGGAGCAAACTCAAGAATTGATTGGAGAACTTTTCGAAGCAACATTAGCTTCCATCAACATGGAGAGAGGAGATCCAAATTCATACGTCAATTTTGGAACATCTAAACATGTGAATATTGTTGGAAATTTAGTGCAAAACTTAGAGAAAACACCAAACACCTTTAGGGTATGATTAGAAGGAGGACATGCACATCATGTACTTGGGAAAGGTATTATTAATGTTCAAACTTTAATTGGAGAAATAAAGAGTATAAGACGAGTTTTTTATGTTCTTAACCTAACAGAAAAGCTTACTATTAGTTGGGTCCATAACTAATCAAGGTCATGTTGTTGTATTTACTACTGATGCATGTTTCATCATGAAAAATAAGTCAAGTTGTGTAGTAACAAACGCACTAAAAATTTGAGAAAATGAATTGTAAAAACTTTAGCTTACCACAACCCAAATAGTTGTTAATGTTGTTGAAACATAAAAGGCTAGATTATGGTATAAAAGACTTGGACATTTGAATTATCAAATTTTCATCACATGACGAAAACAAATGATGACAATAGGCATTCCAAAGCTCCCAAATGTTAAAAAAATTTGTTTAGGTTGCCAAGTTAGCAAACAACATATGGAGCAATTTAAGAATAATAAAAGTAGAACAACAAAATCATTAATTAAGATTCATCCACTCAAATTTTTTTGGTCCTTTTCTTATTCCATCACTATCAAGGTCACCACATTTTATTACATTCATTGATAATAAGACAAAGAAGGTGTCATTTAGGACATATTTTATGAAACACAAGGATGATGTATTTCAAAAGTTCAAATTGTTCATGCACATGGTGCAAAATGAAATAAGATGAAAAATCAAGGTGCTTTGAATAGATCAAAGAGGTGAATATTTATCAACTAAATTCAACAATATTGTGAGCAATAAGGGATCAGGTGTCAACTTACACAAGCACGCACACCTCAACAAAACAAAGTCATTGTTGAGTGTAATAATAGGTCATTTCTTGAAAAGGCTCATAGTTTTATGCTAGAAGCCAATGTGTCCAAGTTTTTTTGCACAAGATCTATAAATGCAATTGAACATCTTTCAAACAGATTGCTTACAATGTGTAATCCATGTATTATTCATGAGGAAGCTTTTTTGGAATAAAACCAATTCTTAGTCACTTATAAATTTTTGGATGCAAAAAATTCGTCCACATATCCAAGCAAGAACAAAACAAGTTACAAGTTAAGGCTCATACAAGAATTCTTGTTGGGTTTGATGAAACAAGTAAAGGTTATTGATGTTATATTCTTGAGAAATGAAAGGTGATGAATATAAGCCATAATGTCATGGTGGATGAGGCTATTTTTATGTTAAGACTATATCTATAACTTACTCCAATTGCTCTCACTTGTGAAGATCCTTCAACTACTACCCCATTGGAGATAAAAAAATTCCAACAACTTAATGGTTGGTCGACATCACCAAGCATGTAACAAAATTCAATGCCCAACTTCAATATTGCAACCATCACCAAACATCAATTTTGGATGCATGGTAGGGTGGACCAATTTTGGAGTAACACAATTGATTTTTCTACCACCTAAATTTAACTATATTATTTTGTACATTATGGAATTGTTAAATGGGACTCATTTTGAAATTATAAACTTCAATATTTATGCATTGAAACTAATTAGTATGAAAAAAATATAAAATTATAGGAGCTATGGACTTTTGAAATTGAAAATCAAGGTATGTAATGCTAGCAACAATGAAATGAATGGGCTTTGGTTTGGTTCTATAATGGACCTCAAAAACAATTAAGGAATTAGTTTTTGTTTTTAAATGTAATAATGAAATCAAGCTTGAAATGGTTTGATTCACATCTAATGAATTTTATGATCTATGGACTTTTATTTGTTGAAAAACATCCACATTTTCTCATAAGTCCATTTCATTTTGAAAAAAAACATGATTTATTTTGAAATTTTGCAAGTATGTTTTAATTAATGAACTTTACAATAATAAAATTTCTAATGGGAAAAAGTTGCTTTGAATCAATGCATTATTGCTAACTAATTACAAAAAACATTTTGAAGCTCCAAAAAAATACAAAGGAAATGGATTTTCAAATTTCTAAATTCTTGTTGTTTTTTGGTCCACCTTAAGAACATGCACTTACTGGTCAATAATCAATGCCAACCATTGAT
Source organism: Sphagnum tenellum (assembly GCA_963921925.1). Classification (NCBI taxonomy): domain Eukaryota; kingdom Viridiplantae; phylum Streptophyta; class Sphagnopsida; order Sphagnales; family Sphagnaceae; genus Sphagnum; species Sphagnum tenellum. Next base: position 7,957,425 of record OY998156.1, read on the forward strand.
TCATAACTTGATAATGATTCAAAAATTGTTTCCTTCACAAAACATGCAAGAAATGAATCAATGTCATATTTGCATTCTTTTTTATTAAATATATCCAAGGATGAAGTTGAACAACCAATTGTATAGGCTAGTACTAGAAAGTGCTCCCTACTAGTTGAAGGATTTTGTTTCTGTTGTAGAAGATTCATCATTTGATGTTGTTTCTAAAAGTTCATGGCAAGCTATCAACTATGCATTACAACTTGAAGTCTTGGAATCACATGTGGCTTCAAAACCTACCACATATGAAGAAGTTGTCACTAATCCAAATTGGTGCAAAGCTATGTGCAAGAAATGGAATCTATTTCCAAAAATCAAACATGGACCTTAATGAAGTTATCACCATACAAAACTACATTTTTTGCAAAATGGGTCCCCTAATTGAAACCTACTATTGATGGGTCTAACTTCAAACATAAGGCACAACTAATGGCACATGGTTTTCAACAAAAGGAGGGCATAGATATATATATATATATATTTCCCTTACTATAAAATGGGGAATCGTACAAACAATTATTGTTTTTGCAATACATAATAATTGGAAGGTTTTTCATGTTGGCAAAAAAACAATGTTCCTAAACAAGAATCTCAACAATGAAATGTACTTGTTTCAATAATAAAACAATACTTGGAATTTTCTTTTGAATTTTCAACTCCCTTACTTGTTTAAAAAAACCTATTTTTAGCAAGCAAGATCTTTTGCAATGAAAGGTATTAACCAAGATGTATTGGGATCTTTTGACTAGCGAAACATATTAGCTAGCTTGTCACCATTTCTAAAAAGTGAAAAAATCCTAGCTATGCTTTATGTAGGAAAAGGACCCAAGTAAGTGGCCTTTGATGATTTTTGACTTATTCCCTCGGCTTACTAGCCTTGAGCACAAATCTCAAATCATGGAAAGGCATGTACTCATGCCCTTCTCCTATATAAAAGGTTTTATAATTCTTGACCAAGAAACAAAACATGCAAACTTTCAAAGGCATTTTATGGCTTACGACAAGCCCCACACACATGGTATAATAAAATTGACACATTCATCCAAAATCAAGGAATACAAAGGAATGAAGCTGATTACAACATGTATTTCTATGCTAAAAGAGGAAAAAGTCTCATCCTCATCTTGTATGTTGATGATTTATTAATTACAAGAAACCATGATTCAAAGATTCAATGTTTCATCCTATAACTTGAAGATAGTTTAGAAATGTCCAACTTAAGAGAACTGTGGTTGTATTTGAACATGGAATTCATCAATATGGGGAATGGCATTTTTATGTACTAACACACTTATGTTCAAGAAGCCCTTAAAGAGTTTGGACTTAGCAATTGTAATGCTATTGTTACACTACTTCCAAAAGGTTTTAAGATTGGGAAAAAAAACATCCCATATAGTAGATTTATTCACTTTCAAGTGCATACTTCACCATTGACTATTCTTGGTTATTGTACTCTAAATTGTTCTTGCTTATTCTAAATTATTTTATCATATGCTATTGTTGGTTATTCTAGGTTATTTTACCATAGGTTATTTTAAGCTATTCTATTGTTGGTTATCGTTGGTTATTATAGGTTATTTTATTGTTGGTTATTATTGGTTATTATATTGTTGGTTATTTTAGGTTATTTTAGTATAAAATATTATTGGTTATTATATCATAGGCTATTTTAATCTATTTTTTCATAAGTTATTATTGGTTATTTTGTTGTATCCTATTTTTGGCTATTTTAAATTATTTATACCATAGGCTATTTTGCCTATTATATTGTAGGCTATTATTGGTTATTTTATTCTAAACTATTGTTGGTTATTTCAAGCCCTATTTACCATAGGTTATTGTTGCATATCCTATAGTAAGCTATTTAAAATTTATTTTTATCATAGGTTATTTTTTGTTCTTCTATAATAGATTATTTTAAGTTCTTCTATCATAGACTACTTTTGGCTATTTTTTATTATTTTATTGTAGGCTATTATTGGTTATTTTATTGTAAATTATTTATCATTATTCTATTGTAGGTTAACGGATCTAACACAACCATAACATCATCTTTTTTTCTCAAAATGTGCATGCCTAAACACCAATTGCTTTTACAATGGAACTTCAAAGGTCAAATCGACCAAAACAAAGACCTTTCTATCTAAAAGATTTTGTAGGTGTAGCAAAAACCCATGAATTGTTGAACTTTGATGAAGTTGTTCAAGATCCAAGCTGGATAATTATTACGAAGAAAGAGATGAATTCCATTGACAAGAAAAACACTTGGACATTGGTAGATTGTCCAAAAGGAAAATTATTTATTTTAGCCAAACACAAGTTTATAAAATCAAGGAAGGTCCAAGAGGAGAAGTTAACATTTTCAAGGCAAGGTTTGTCACACTCGATTTTAAGCAAAGGGTTAAAATTGACTACGAAGAAATGTTTATTCTAGTGTTAAAATGGCCAACTATTCAAACTTTGATTACTCTTGTAGCTTCCAATGGCTAGAAGCTATATCATTTGGATATAAAGATAGTTTTTTTTAACATTGACTTCAATGAAAGTGTCTTTGTGTATCAACCTAAAGGCTTCACAGTGCCAGGAAAATAAAATAAAGTTTGTAAGTTCAACAAAGTTTTATATGGCTTGAAGCAAGTTCCTAGGGCTTGGTACAAAAATATAAGCTCTTACCTAAAAGATAAGGATTATGTAGAAGTAATGTTGACTGTAATCTTTATTAATCAAAGGAAGAGAACAAGAATTTGATCTTAGTATTCTACGTAGGTGATCTTTTAATAATCGACAACCATGTTCAAAAGATATGTTGGATCAAATAACAATTTCATAAAGAAACTTGATATGTCAAAACTTAAGACAAATGAAATACTATCTTTGAGTGGAGTTTGTGCATTCAAAAGAAGAAATTGTTACAATTCAACAAGGTTATGTTACAAATATATTGACAAAATTTGGCATGGATGGGTGTAATCCATGCTTAGTCCCCATGCGGGATAATGTCAAACTTCTAGCAAACATGGATTCAAAGGAGGTAGATCCTATAATTTATAAGAAGATTCTTGGGAAACTAATTCACCTAACTATAACTAGACTAGATCTTTCATACTTTGTTGGAGTTGTAAGTCAATGTATGAATCGACCATTGACACCTCACCTAGTTGTTGTCATGTTGGAGTTGTAAGTCAATGTATGAATTGACCATGAACACCTCACCTAGTTGTTAAGCAAATACTAAGATATTTATGAAGTACTGTTGAACTCAACATTCACTTCAGAAAAGGAATATGGAATGAAAAAACCGGTTTCACAAATGCCAATTGGGTAGGTGAATGTAGAAGTAAACAATCAACCTTTAAATATGTGTTTCAGTTTGGAGGATGTCCCATTACATGGAGTTCAAAGCAATAACCAATTGTAGCCCTATCTTCAACAAAAACAAAATATCGCACCTTGGCTGGAGGTCTAAGAGAATTTACATGGCTTAAGACATTATCAATCGAGTTGCATTTTTTGAGTGATGAACCAACTCGAATATGGTGCAACAATATTAGTGCACTCAAGATTGTAGAGAATTTGGTCTTTCATGCTAAAACCAAACACATAGAAGCTCATTATCACTTAGTTAAAGAGTAGGTTTTGAAAGGTGAAATTAGTTTGTTTCACATTCCATCAAATGAACAAATAGCAGATATCTTGACCAAATTTTGGAAAAGTGAAGTTCCAAGACTTCAGAAATATGCTAGGGGTTAGGGATCATGTAAAAAAAGTTAGGTAGAACAATTCAAAGTGTTTTGATTGTAGTACATGCAGGTTGTGTAAGGATGTGTTGAATATGCACACCCATGCATGATGTCCGACAGTTTCTAGCATTCGGGGTTAGTGGTGGTCACCTTTTCATTCATCGTCGGTTAGATAAGTTGGACATAAAATTAGATGTCAACTTGTGTATTAATAATGAACTAGTGTGAACCCGGTGCATAACGCCCCACCCGGTCCTTCGCCCACCCCCCAAAAGTTAAGATGACCCTTACAAGCTTGCACAATGAGCCCACAGAGATCACTGTGTTGCAATCTTGAAGCCAATATCTCAGCTATATGTTCAGGCAACAATTCCTCTTTTGACAAACCAGTCTCATTATCTATACCTAACCTTTGGTCAATTTGAACAGTCCCATTTCTCTTACACTTCATAGCAGCAGCAATTGCAAAAGCCACATTTGAAGTATATTCTACCTGCCCATCTAGATACTTCAACTTCCCATGAGCCTTCTCTGCAAATTTCCTGACTGTCACATCCTGCTGGTTGAAATCTGGAGACAACACACCCAGTTCCACACAACCAGCAATGGAGCACTGAATTGCAAGAGACAGTTTTCTTCCAGATTCATCCAGCACATCTGGCTGCCTTTTCTTGCCTGAGTTCTGTCTCCCATTTGAAAGTAGTTTCTCATTTACAGACTGATCTTTGTCTGAAGGAGTTGCAGGGGAAGAATTACTTGTCACCTTGCCAGGTCTTTGTGAGGTCAACTTCTGATCATCCTTCTGAATCTCACCCACTGTCACTGGTCCTTCATAAGTTCCATCAAGATATCTGCAAGTGACTATCAATCAAAACTATCTCTTAACACTCTCTGCATCAGATGACAGCTTACAAAGTTTCTTTCCAACTGCCTCTCCATTCGTAGAATTCAAAAGATTGAGTGAGACTCAGCAATCCAGAGACTCCAGCACACCACCATCCTAGAGACTCATCAGCTAACTTTTTGTGTTTCCAGTCAACTTCATTACTTTCTTCTAGTGGCAACTCTTTCTAACTGTATAGCCCTGTGGAATCACCATATTCTGTCACCACCAAACCTAAGACAATCACATATCTTTTTTGAGCTAATACCCAAAAACAAATCACTTTACACTGTTCTAGAATTTTTCATCAGTTGACTACTACTGCCATCTTATAATGATCAAATTTCTTGCTGCTCACAAACACAACCTAACATCTGTGGATACTTCCTGTTGAGAAATTCACCAAGATCCGGCACTGCACAAAACATTGAAATAGCCATTACCTCCAAGTCCACCATCCTCATCATCAAGGTTCACAACTTCATCTTCATCCCCCTTCCAACCAGCAATTATCTCCCCTCTCCACTTGGGCACATCCACATCCATCTAAAAAAATGTGATGTGATCTCACTCTGCAGTCCAAACAGACCTGCAGCGGCACATAATTGGTTGTCAGTTACTTCAACAAATAGGACAAGGGTTGTCAAGCCTTCTTGCTGTTACCAATTAAGCATTTTTCTCAATCATTTATCCTCACATGATTGCCACCTTATCAAGACAAATGCACATCAGAAACTTTCAATGTTCTTTTGCAATGGATGATCCTCCAACTACTACTCACCTATTGACCAGCATAACTTTTCTCTTCCTAGTGACAATGTTTTGGAAACCTGGAAACTCCTCCAACTACTATTTACCTATTGACCAGTATACCTTTCCTCTTCCTCGTGACAATGTTTTGGAAACCTGGAAACTCCTCCAAATACTACTTACCTATTGACCAGTATACCTTTCCTCTGTCCTAGTGACAATGTTTCAGAAACTTGGAAACTTGTTTTTCCCTTGAATGAGGAGGAGAACCTAACTCTCAAGAACTTTCTCCAGAAATCTAATTTCCAAGAAAGACATTTTTCCTCCTTGAAAAATGCAAAGGCCAAAGAGTGTGGAGAAAACCACAAATTGGGAATAATGCAGGTCACATGTAGATGGCAGGGAACTTTCTCCAGAACCCTAATTTCTGAGAAAGACATTTTTTGTCCGTGACAAAATGCAAAAGCCAAAGAGTGTGGAGAAAACCACAATTGGGAATAATGCAGGTCAGGAATACATGGCAGGGAAGCACAAAAAAAGGCAAAGCCTTGACTTACATAGTTTGAGCGTGCAAGTTCAACAACAACACCCCTTGCATTCGCATATGTGCAAGCCCATTGATGCTCCTTCCTCTTTCAAAGTCCTCCTTCTAAGATCTACTGTTGTAAACCCCAGAAACGAAAGATTAGAAACACAAAACACAAAGGGATTCAAAAAAGGGAGACAAGAAGGTCTACAGCAATCTGAGCATCATCATCATCAACAACAAAAACAACACAGGAATCTCCAAAACCCTAATTTCAAAGAAGACACTTTTCATCAACAAAATGCAAAGCCCAAAGAGAATCGAGAAAACATTAGAGTTTGGGTGGGGGGGGAAAAGGGCAGGGAAGAAGAAGATGCAAGGAAGAACTGCAAAAGACGAAGAAGCCTCGAACTCACACACCTATATGTTTTGAGAGCAAGTTCCACAACAACAACACCCATTGCATTCATTCTCAGAAATGCACATCCAGACACACTTGATGATCGTTTTTTCTTCAACTTCCTTGTGAAATGGATCTAACAGCACATCCCAGAAACAAAACAGAGGGATTCAAAAGAGACAATGTGACACCAATGTGAGTGAGCATCATCATCCACAACACAAGATTCTCCAGAACCCTAATTTCCGAGAAGACATTATTCCTGGACAAAATGCAAATCCAAAGAGAGTTAAGAAAATCACAATTTGGGTGGGGGGAAAAAAGGGCAGGGAAGAAGAAGAAGAAGAAGAAGATGATGATGATGATGATGCAAGGATGCTGTACCTCCTCCAGGAACTCTTGCGCATTATGATCCCCACTACCACCACCACATACAGTCTTTAGGTGCGCAAAAGACAGCACAAAAACACCTAAGAATGCAACCAAAAACCTCTTGCAAAAACCTTGAAATCAGATCGGAAGAGCAGTCTTGCAAGGCCCCCGAGAAAAAAACGTTGCCAAACTCCGTGTATGTTCTTGCTGTCGATTTGCGACCACAGACTACAGCACATTCAATCGCACTCTTCAAAACTCCATTGTCCCCGCCAAGGACTCCAAATGCGTTGCCACAACTCTATCTCCTTGTCTCTATTCTTGACCCTCCTCTCTCTCTCTCTCTCTCTCTCTCTCTTGTCTGTGTTCTTGCTGTCGATCTGCGACCTCAGCGCATTCACTCGCACTCTTCGAACTCCATTATAACCGCAACGGACTCCAAACACGTTGCTACAGCTCTCTCTCTCTCTCTCTCTCTGCGTCTCCCTCTCTCTTCTTGTCTCTGTTCTTGCTCGATCTACGACCGCAGCGCATTGAATCGCCATTGTCGTGCGCAACAGACTCCAAATCGCACCGCGAAAACACATACAGAAAGCTTTGTTTTTTTTCTCAATGAAGCAGCATTCTCTTCTGCCGTTGTTGCAATTTCTCACTTGGACCAAGAAACAAAACCGGCGCTTGCATCGTAACACATCCTGTCACAGACTGACACGGGTCGCCACGGGTCGCCCGCTGCTTCACCGGCGTCTCCCTTCCCCACCCCCCCAAAACCTTCGTCACAGACGCAGGGACTTAGTGAATTAATATATAGGATATATGGTCCAATAGGATTGCAGATAATATTAGTTAGTTTTTCTTTAAATTTGCTGCTTGTTTTCCATTCTGTATGAAGCTAGTTTCTTTTCTTTAAGCTAACAAGTTAAGCAAGTACTCCAACTCTTTTGTCACGACTAGTGTGAGAATTTTGTCCACATCTTCTTTGGGTCTTGACATGGTTAACTATTTGTTGGGCTGTGATGTTGTCAAGCATGTGAGGGAAAAGGTTTGGAGGATGGCACAAAGTCTTTTCCTCAGAGTGCACAAGGGAGAGCAAAACATCTTGTGAACAAGGACAACACCAACACTATTGTTTTGGACTTTCATTCTATTGGCAAGCCTTGTTTTCATACTCTTTTGAGTTCGAACTCATTTAGAAATTACCTTCATGTTCTGAGATGCTTGAAGGCAGTTTAGTGTATATTTGTGGGCTGGTAGTTTGTCAGCCCACTTCCCATTCCTTTGACAAGCTTGAATGTAGAAGATCAGATGATGCAAAGCTTAGCATCTATAGCTGCGGTACATCCTAATCTAAAATTTCAGGTACAAGTGGTATTGATGATGTATACTGGCCCTGTGTGGCATGACAATGCCACTCATTTCTTATTTACCTGGTACAAATGCTTCAATTTGGCAAGATTGTGTGAGGGATTTTGGCAAGAGGCTAGCCATCCCTGTAGTTTCAACAGCACGCACCACATTCATAGCCCCCATATGGCCTCACCTAAGGTGATGGAATGTAGAGCAACTGTGAAGACAAAATGTGCATAGCATGTTTTACAGCCAGGTTAAACACTTGTATTGGGAACTATTTTGTGATCTGTCTTGTGGAAGAATCAGATTCATGGGTTGTAGCATTATAGATTTTTGGAGCACTATGTTCAATGCTGGGGTTTAGTTAGTTTTGGATTATTATGTTGAGATCCAATTTGCAATAAGCAGAGTAATATACAGCAGATTTGAGTAAACTATCTCTTTTGTCACATTTGATAGAGAGGTTTTAATGAAAAAATAATTGATTTCTACCTGTGGTTTTTGTGTGGAATAGATGTTTTGTTCACGATTTTCTGCAAAACACACACTGAAAAAACCTTGCATGGAAAATCCATTAGACTCTTTGCTGATAGGTATCCATAAATGGGTGGGTTTAGTGCAGGTGGGGACATGGTCAGCCAAGGACATGGCTACACAATGACTCTAAACCTCAGCTTGCAAGATGTCCTGGATAGGTTCCATCATGCACCTCTCAAATTTTGATTGCTGAGGACCCAATTCTATCCTCTTGATCCTCTCTCTGGAACTACTTTGAAACTCGATTTTATTCTTTATGGGTCACCATATCTTTGCTTAAATTGCACCATTCCCACAGTAGTTATATATCTGCTATGAAGCTTTCATGGAACTGCCATAATCTTATGTGAAGTGCATTGAAATTGCTACACCCTCAGTGTACCTGTTACATGATTTGCTGCACCCCACCTCTGATCCCTTGCCAAAGAACTGTGTATGGTTTGCCGCCATCCCATGAACCCAATGTATTTTTGTGGGTCATTGGTCACAAGTTTGTGGGAGTTGCAGGAGGACTTGCATGAAACGTCCAGAGTTAGCCAAATCAATAACCACCAACATGTGACTTGAGGCAATTCAACTTGAACTTAGGTCTTCTACTTGTATACTTCCAGTTCCTATGCAGATTGGTGCCTTTATTAAAACAGCTTGGCTGGGTTACATCTATAATCAGTTGTATTTAAAGCTCCAGCCAAGCCTGGAGTTAATTTCAGTGTTAATTTGGAGTTATGTCAGTGTTAACGCAGAGTTATGAGATGGGTTTTTCACATTGGATTCAAACTTGAAATTGCAACAGAAAGATAGCAATGAGTGGGAGGTGTGGTAGTGCCATTGGTGCCTGTCATGTACTATTGGTACACAAGTGCAAATCAAAAGGATGTACCAAGGATTGTTGCTTTTGTACCTACACACACACCTACAATACAAGTCACAAGTATCTTGCTCTCAAAAGTACAGTTTGGAAGCATGAAAACTGTGTGAAAAGCTACCACAATAATGTGGAAAACTTTGCCATGCTTGGGTCTAGAACAAAGACAAGGAACTGGTGCTGGTAGGTGATGTTAGTGTGAATCACAAGACTTGTTTGTGTTGGCAAAATTGTAAGATCCCAGAGGGTTTTGCACCTCTGGAGATGCACAATATTCAGCATTAACATTGGGTGCATTCAGAATGGATTGATTTGCATAAACGTAGGGCCTGTAAACACTGAAGGTAGCATAATATCACACTCAAAATGCAAATAGAGCTGACAATGAGAATTTCATTGTCATTGCTTTGTGTTGCAGGCATGCTTGCTTGCTTTTAAGAGGGGTTTATTAAAAATCTAAGAGAATTAAACCACAATTGTCGGACTTGCATGATACCAGCGATCACCACTGACAGTATCAGGATAATTCATCAATGTGGCTTGTGGAAAGGTATACTGTTAGCAACTGCCAGCATAGTCTCTGTTGAGAAATGCACAGACATAATTGAAGGATGTCCACTGGTGGTATATAGGGATCAAACCAAGGCCCCACAAAAAGTCCAATACAATGTTCATCTGCTTCAAAGAGCTTGTAAAATTCTGCATAATCCATATGTAAAATTGTTGTATAACCTATTCCAACCAGGGAGAACAAGCCTCACTCAATATCTGATCAGATTCCATAATCAAAGATATTGATAAAAATATGGAATTGGAAACATGGATAACAACAAATCTCAGAATCAACTGATCAATTGCTAATTCCTGCAGCATGCAGAAAAATGAAGAAATGGGATCTCCAGAGACTGGGATTCTCCATTGGAACACACAGGATGGCCTGCATGGTGGAACCAGTGTCGGCTGGTTATCATAATTTTCTTCATAACCTCTAATACGTCCAACCTTTGTTGGTCCACACTTGAAACTGGTCATTATCAATTTCATTAGTCTCAACATTCACTCAGTTTCCAAAATAACTGTCTGTACATAATAAGAAAGAGGCACCAGACCTAAGTGCTACAGATGGCAGAGGCATCAAACCAAAAATCCAGGGAGGCGGGTCCATGGCCACCTTTTCATACAGTGTTGAACTTTACTCGTGTTAAAAGACCACTAGACATGCTACTGTAAACAAAATGAACTTGATTTAGTGTTTGACAAGCCAGGCTACTGGCATCACCAATCATCCATGCAAGAACAAACACCATCTTCAAAGTGATGAAAGTGATTGGCATCCCTCACCATGATGGCTCTCCCAACTATCTTTGAAATGAACTTTGTGGAAGTGTGGCAATCTTTGCAAACCCAGGGATTTTTCCTTATTCAAAGAGGAGTACTAAGAGCTGTGTTGATGAGCCCAAAGGCAATAGCCAGTTCCTTGCTATGGTGACACAAATGAAATACCTTTTCTTCTTCTTCCACATCATCCAAAACAAATTCTGTGCAAGGCATGTACCCTGCATCATGCATGAGCCCTGACAATCTCTGCAGTTCTGCACAAATTTCAATCATCTGGGGGTGGTCTCAATCCTCTTCTACAAATCTATGCACCTCATTATTCACTTCAATCCAGGTGCAACCCAGCTGTTTCTTTGCACCTTTTCCCTTTCTCTGCCGTTCAACATTCTCACAGATATATGCCTGTTGCCAACAGCAGCATTGATGTTTGAGATAACCAGGAGCATTCTCAGGCTCCATTTCAAGAATTTGTTTGCCAACATGTTCTGCCATCTCCATGTTACCATGAACTCTCCAAGCATCAAACAATACCATCCAAGGAGCCACCTGTGGTTTACAGGGCATTGCCATGACCATATTATCTGGCTCCTGCAGATGGCCAGCATGGCCAAGGAGGTCAACTATGCAGGTGTAATGTTCCAATTTTGAAGGATATAAAATAGTCTCTGATCATGGAAGCATACAAGAACATGCCTTCATCCACCAGACCTGCATGACTACAAGCTGACAGAAGACAAACAAAAGTGATATCATCTGGCTGTACACCTTCTTCACACATCTGTTCAAGATATTTAACAGCTTCCCTACCATGCCCATGTATGGCATATCCTCCAAGTATGGCATTCTGAGTGACCACATCTCAAGATGGCATCTTGTTGAAGACTCTCCAAGCATCCTCGATGCACCCACATTTTGCATATATGTCAACCATGCTATTCCCCACAAAGACATCTGACTCCAAACCACTTTTAATGAGAACAGACCTGCCCTCTTCAACCACAAACATGTTGGCACATGCATTCAACACCCCCACAAAAGTAACAAGGTTTGGCAGCAAACCCTCCTGTTGCACATGTCAAAATAGTTCCAGTGCCTTCCGCCCTTGGCCATATTTCACATGTCCCAATACCATGACATTTCAAGTGACCACATCTCAAGATGGCATCTTGTTGAACACTCTCCAAGCATCCTCAATGCTCCCACATTTTGCATACATGTCAACCAAGCTATGAAAACAAAGACATCAGACTCACAGCCACTTTGAATGAGCTGTTGACAAACAAGCCTGCTACCTTGAAGTGCTCCTAAACACGCAGATGCCTTAATCACCAGAACAAAAGCAATATGTAAGGACTCATTCCTTCCGTCACATCTGTTGGAAAAGTTGCATCGCCCTCTCAGGTTGCCCATCCTTCACATATTTCATAAGTCTCTGATTCCATGGAAAATTGTTCAATTGCACTCCATCTGGTGCCAATACACACTCCCTTGCATAGTGGGGCAAAGTGTTGGATTTTAGTGGTAATGATATGGCCCAAACCTCAAAGCATCATCAATCATTTGTTACCACTTTGTGTTGACAAGCATTCATATATTCAAATGGGTACATTGTTGTCTTTAAACAAGTTGCAATTTGGATCTTTCGTAATTTGAAATTACGATAGCTAGTTAATACTATAATATTGATTTTGTTAGATTTGTCACTTTGGCCTACAAGAGTGTGAATGTGAATGTTCATGAACCTCATACCCAATCAATGAATGTTCTTTAGGGATGGACTTAATGGGTAGGTGTGAACATTGACCACATTCACAAGCTTGTACCAAAACTGACCCCATAAAATCAAAACCCTCGTGAATGCTGTGATAGTGTATTTGGAACAATAAGCAAATGTGGGTGGGTGTATATAATTTTCTTCTAATTGGTTCAAGGATTTGTTGTAGATGTAATCTTAGGATTGTCATTCCACATTCATTATTTGTAAAGATAATTAGTATGACTCCTTTTTGGCAAAGAGAAACTTTTGAGAGGTATGAGGTGCATGACAATAACTATAATTTGCCATTAAAGTCAATTGTTCAACATATTTGATTCTTGACTACCCTTGGGTTATAAACATGTATATGTTGTTGAATCCCAATATAGATGTTGAATTCAAGACTTGATGCTAACATAGTACATGTTACAAGAGTTCAAATAGATAAAATCTTGAGATGGTAAGATTGTCACTTGTTGGATTTGCCCACATGTTAAACCCTAAACCAACAATTCAAATGTAGATGTCCAGAATGGACATATGTTGCAAAAGCATGTGTGCAAAGTTCTTTGTTAAGAAGCACAAGTACTTGTGCACTAGACACAAATGTCCAACTTGATATCCAAGATTAACATAACATCCTCATAGTTCATTGTTTGCTAGAGACTAAGTAGTACATGTTAATGCCAACATGTGAAATTGATGTAGGTTTTAACCATAATATGTTAGGGGTCATTATGTCACTTGAATACATTACTCAAGGGAGATTCCTTGATGTTGAAAAGGAACAAGGTCCTAGTAGTGGAAGTGGTAGTATGGGTGCACTAATGGATGAAGTTTTGTTATTACTTCCTATTGTTAGATTTTGAGTGGTAGATGATGGCACTATTGACAATCATGTGATTAAAGGTGAAAAAGAATCTATTAGTAACAATAGTCTACTTCCTAGCCATAACTACTTCTTAAGGAACACATACAATAGGGAAATATTTTGTTTTTACAACCACTTCAATTTATAATGAGTCTACAATGGAATTCAAGAGGTAAAGGCTAATGTGCCTAGAATTTTTTCTTATGGGGTGTTGATTATGGATGCCTAACATGATGGACTTTTCATTAATGAACAACTAAAAGGGCCTAACAAAATTTCAAGCAAGTAATTAAAGTTGACAAGGCCTATTGAAGATTATCAATAAAAAGGTATGTGTGAAATCTATACTCTAGGAGGTACATGTTTTGGTCAAGTTCTAATGTATAGTTAGCCCCTTCATTTCTTATGTCAGATTGTCGTTATTTTCTATGCAACACCTTCTTAGAGTTGTTAGTTGAGGGGCCCTACCATTTGCATGTTGAATTGGCCAACAATGTTATGCACATTTGATCACAATCATGGTAGATCTTATGATCTACGATTCAAAATTCATTGGTTAGTGTTGCATGCATGTTACTTGTAGACTCATATTCATTAATTAATGGGGACCTTGATGGTTGTTAGTGATTTACTACCATGTTTGTGTGTACAAGGTGGGTAGTTCATGCATGTGGCCATTTGTTACACTAGGTTTGAAAACAAATCCATTTCGACATTTGAGCTTATTTGTCCATGGTGCGTAGCATGGCCAATGTTGTCAAATCTTGAAATGTAGTGTTCATGTACATCAAGATTACTTTGTATGCTTTCATTATTTACTTAGAAACACATAATCAAAATGTTTTCCTCTTCTACTATTGGCAATGTAATTTTTCAAATGGGGTTATAACTGACATGTTCTTATTACTTATTAGATGTTAAGGTATCCCAAAATCTTAAACCCTTTATGATTTAACAAGTTACACTAGTAGAAAATGGCCATTTTGCAATTGGTCCTTGTGACTAATTTTTAGTTGCAAGCAACATTTGCGACTAAAATCTTAATAATCGCGTTAGACAAGTCGCAAACGACACTAGTCGCAAACGACAACGAATTTTGGATGAAAAAAAAAATCAACAAAATATGCCTTCATCTTTTGACTTGTCATATATGTATTGTCGCTTGCAACTGGGATCCAACTTTTTTGGTGAACAATGGGAACAAATTATGTGTTGCCACGTGTCCCAACTTTTAATAATTAAAAATATATTTTAATTTTTTTGAAATAATCCAAGACATTTAATTTTTATGCTTGGATGGTTTAGATTGTGACACATGGTGCAATATAAATTTGCCACATGGAATATTAATTCAATTTATTTAAATTCAATTTAAATCAATATTTAAGTATGTAGGTTGAACTAGGTACCTTACCTACCTATTTACCTACCTACCCATCTAGGCTAAACACCTATCTAGATGGGACTTATTTACTTACCTAAGCCAAATATCTATTTAAGTAGGTAGGTAGAAAAGTAGGTAGGTAAGTTAAGGAAGTATGTAGTTAGGTGTAAATACATGAATATTTATATTTTATTTTGGGTTAAGTCGTTTTCATTGGCTCATCCCATTTGTCCATGTTTTTAAATATGAAATTATAAAGACAAAACACCTTGTTTATATACTTTTCAAGATGAGAATGAAAGCCAAAACATATGGGATAAACTTTTTAGTTGCAATTCATTTGCAACTAAACATTTTTTAATTGCAAATGACTTACAACTAAAAAGTTTATCCCGTATGTTTTGGCTTTTAATCTCCATTTGAAAAGTATATAATTAAATAAGTAAGTATCAATTAACTAGCAAAATTATTAATTAATTATTTATTTAAAAAATTATTAATTATTTAATAAATAACATATAAAAATAAATTAATAGGTTAATTAATTAATTAATTAAAATTATAAACTAAAAAAATGATTAATTATTTATAAAAATAATCATCAGTATATTATGATTATTGAATTAATTATATTATTAGTTATTATTAAATATTACTTAATTTATTGGCTAGATAAATAGTAATAATATTTATTTTTCATTATATATGAACTATAATATCAACCAATTTCATTAACTAATAATGGTTAATATTGAAATAATTAGATTATTATTAATTTATTATTATTTCATAACCAAATAAATTAATCTAATAGCCAAAATATTCAGTAATTAATAATTAAGGATTATAAAAATTGAGTAGTAGTTTTTTTTATTCCAATAATATAATTAAAACCTATCCTAGCTTATTATTTTATTAAAATTATTCCCATTATTATTTTCATTTTTATGATTCATAATAAATTTATATTAAATATTTATTAGTAAAAAATAAAATTATTAAAATTATTATTGTAGCTAGTTGGTAACCAATGTTTATTATTTTATTTATTATTCATATTATTACTTCATTCATTATAGCTATTTATGAATTATTACAATAAATATTTTACATTCTAAACAATTATAATTTTCATTCGAAAATCATTTTTGCATTTGCATATTAATTTATTAGATTTCCATTCTAACTACTACAACCATTATTATAAATTAACAAAATAAAAAATAAAAATTATATATCAATAATTTATTATAATAAGTGAATAATTATTAATTAATGAAAATTAACTATATATTTGAAATATTAGAAATATTTTTAAAATATTTAATATTTCTGGGTAATTGTTATAATATAATAATACTTCATAATCGATTATTTATTATTATAATAATAATATGTTGTAATTTTATTAATTATTTTAATAATTATATAATTAATTTTCCTATCATATGATCATCGTCACCATTATGATCATTATGTAATAAAATGTAATTATTTTAAAAAAGTTAATGAAAAATAATACTAGATTTTAATTTATTATAATATGTAATTAATATTATATTAATATTAATATTAATAAATGTCACTTGTAATAATTTTTAAAAGTATAATAAGATGGTTTGGATAAACTTGTAATATGGGCACAATGTATTTAGTAAATATTTTACATAAAATTTTAATATACTCAAAATATACACTAATTAATGTAACCATTATATTGAGGTTATTTATGTTAATAATATTACTTGAATATACATGTAATATGGTTGTAATAATATTACTTGAATACACATGTAATATGGTTGTTGATATACATTCAAAATATACATTTATAAATATTAATATACCCAATTATATTCCTTAAAATTCACAAAATACACCTTTGTATATTCATAGGGTTGCAACTAAATTAGTCACATTTGCAACTAAAGGGACATAAATTGTTCTGCTTGGATGAAAACCAAACTAAATGTTGTTTACATGGAAATATGAACACCAAAATAGTTGCAAATTAGTTGTAATGTAGTTGCAAATATGACCAACACAAAAAATAGCTGCAAAAATGTCCAAATGTATTTATAAATAACTAATAGTCACTTGTAGTCGCAAATAGAGTGGTTACATTTTGGCCAATTTCTATCGGTGTTACTTTTTAAACAACACATGGTCTAATAACTTACATGCATGTACATTTCATTTAGCTATTATGAGAAGGTTATTGTCACTACTAGAAATCTTGTCATTTGCAACCAGTCACTATGCAATTAGCATGCAACTAGTTGTCGTTTGTAACTATCTTGGTCATGTTTGCAACTACAAATTTGGTCTTCTATAATTTTTGGGCCATACGGTTGTGTGTGCAACTAACATGCCACTAAGTGTGTACAACATGGACACGTGTCATAAAAATAATGGCGTAAACTTATACATACTTAAATACTATACTTAATATATCTATATAGGCTATACATAATATTATTATGTACCTCTAGTACTAAGGTTAACCCCATGCTAACTTAGGCCAGTTTAAACTAACCTAGGTTAAATAAACAAAAACGTTAAACTAACCATGGCTAAATTTATTAGATTAAACCAATTATGGTTAAATTAAATTAATTTAAATTAACTATGGCTCTATTAAGTTAGGCCAAACTAATTATGGCTGAATCAAGTTAGGTTAAATTAAGTTAAACTATATTAATTATGGCTAAACTAAATTATGATAAATTAAACTAGGCTAAAATAAATATGGCTAAATAAAGTTAGGCCAAAATAATTATGACTAAATTAAGTTAAGTAATAATAATTATGGCTAAATTAGATTAGGCTAAAATTGACAATGGTTAAATTAAGTTAGGTTAAACTAATTATTGTTAAACTAAATTATGTTAAATTAAATTAAACTAAACCATGGTTTAAATATGTTTGACTTTATTTTATTTTAGAATATTTTTTCAGAAAACGTACATTTGATTAAACAAAAAATTATTCAAAATCAATTAATATGATAATATTAAAATTTTATTATAAATAATCATAATTATTAATTAAGTGTTTATTATAATTATAGTGATTAATTGTTGCGTAATTAAGGGTGAGAATTCTCTAGAAGGTTGGGGGTAGAAGTAGGCACCAAATTTGCGGTGTTGAACACAACATTAGTTTTGTTATGGTATTTAGGAGTAGCAAGGATGTTAGAAATTCTTGAAACAATTGAAGGGCTGTTAATGAAAGGTTTAAAAGAGATAGAACAATCTTCAAGCCATTGAACATAAGGTTAATTCGAGGTAATTCAACGATTAAATAGATAGTATGATAGTGTGCCAATGGCGATAGGAGTCTGATGATAATTGAAACATTTATTTATAATAGGGATAAGCTCAGCAAGGAGCTACGAGTACATGAAAAATCCTGAGTTATGCCATAGTGATAATTCACAACTGCAGAAAATTTGGGATGCGTTGAATGGTGCAAACTATGTAGTACGCCTTGCTATTGAGAGGTAGTCGACGGATCGGGCCGCGTAACCAACGATAGTGACCAACGTCGGGAACTGAAGACCATGCGAAGATAGAAATATTTTCAGTTTCGTAACAACCTTCGTAAACGGTTTCAGGTTCGTCACTAGAAGCGGGGTCGACCTGCAAGATCACCAGGGTGCGGGAGTTCGGAGAAATACGATAGTACCAGGCTTGAGGGGGTTCGACTTCAAGACGAGCACCCACCTCTCGAGGTTCGGGTTCTTCATCACGAGGATGTTGTGTTAGGGTAAGATCTAAAGACGACTTCGGAGGCGGTTCTTCATTCACCTGTGCGGCTTGTGGCCCGTAAGATGTGATCGTGCGCGACGCCATAAATTCAAGGAAAGGAAAAAGGTCAGATCTTCAATCAAAATCAAATGGAAAATGAAGGCGTGAAAGACTTGTTACATTAAGGTGCGCAATCATAATTTTTAGATCGAAGAAAAGGAAAGAAAGGCGTGAGTAACGGCTTAGGACCATGGTAAAGTAAAACCGTACTGCCAAAGGAAAAAAATTGAAGGTTTAAAGTAAAGTTGTTAGGGGGAATTGGAAGAGGTGAAAAGGTGTTTTCCTTCACATTCCATTGACCACCAAGCATGGAACCTTCCATTGACCACCAAGCATGGGATCCACCTTCACCTCCCTTCTCGTTCTCTTTAAAAAGCGAGCTCGGATGATTGGGGTTTTCTCTCTCGCTTGCCTCAGAGATAATTTTCATACAATCTTGAATACTCGTTCCACAAGCTTTTCAAGGAGAAAAATAATGATGAATCTTAGGAGAAGGAGGAAGGAAGTAAAGTAGAAGGAAGATCTTGTAATAGTCTTTAAGGAATGGGGTGAGAAGTGATAGTGTTGGAAGGTCGAAACTTAGAAAAACCCCACAAACCCTCTCGGGTTTCATAGCATAACTCCTTGCTGGTTTAATTACAGAGCCTAAGATTTGATAGGTAGACGCACCTTGTTGTTAGCTTTCTAACGAGCTAAGGCAAGCTGAATTTGAATAAGGTATGTGTTAGAAATGAGGTTTTTAGTGACTGAGGGTCTGCAGTCAAATTAAACCGACTACCTTCACAAAAACCCTCTCGATTTTGGTAGTGTAACTCCTTATTGGTGTAGTTACAGATCTTAAGATTTGGTAGGTTGGTGCACCTTGTAGTTAGCTTTTTAAAAAGCTAAGGCAAATAGGATTTGGATAATGTATGTGTGTGAAACAATGTTTTAAGTGACTGATAGTCTGCAGCAAGGTTGAATTATCACTTTTGTAGAACCCTCTCGAGTTTTGTAGCATAATTTTTTGTTGATTTAGCTGCAGAGCCTAGGATTTGGTAACAACATGCGCCTTGTTGTTAGCTTTCTAGAGAGCTATGGCATGTTAGCTTTAAACAACATATGTGTGAGAACCAACATTTTAAGTGACTAGTGGTCTGCAGCTATGTTGGACATGGTGTGAGTCTTAAAACATTGGTCTAAATGAATGTCAATTTGACATGAAGCCCTAGGATGTGTAGTGTGTGAACTTGAAAAAAATGGATCTATTAGTTTTAATCATAAATGTTGCATAGAAGGTGAGCTACTTAATTTCAACTACAAACGCAATCTAATAGAATTACACTTGCATTCTTCCCTTCACTAGTAGCATTTGTGCTTCAAGCATAATGACCTTGTGGAACCGGAAGTGAAGGGACGGAAAGTCACATCACAATCACCTTTGAAGTGCAAAAGAAAACGAATAATGAAAAACTAACAAGAAGAAAAATAAGAAAAATAAACTTTCCAAGTTATAAAATGTTTTTTTTTTTTGTTTTTTTTTCTTAGGACCCCTCCTACTTTCAAAGCTCATAATTTTCTTATTTCTTATTCATTTTAAACGATTTAAAGTGCTATAGGAGCACCATCTGAATTCCTAAAAATCAAATTTGAACTCTAATAGCAAAAAAAAAACATAAAATGAACTTTCTAGGTGTTTAAGAACTAGCCTTAATAAATAAAAATTGAGTTTTTTTACCCCCTTTCAAATGGTCAATGAACGTTCCATGGTGTGCCACGTGTCATCATCCTAGTGGAAAAAAATAATGATTAATATTAATCACAATGAATTTTTTATTTTGAAAACACAAAAAAATTAAATAATGACACGTGTCCATAAGCTAGTTGTCTAATTTTTAAACATGTGTCATATTTTGATTAGTTGTACGTAGTTGCAAAGAAAATTGTACATAAGGTGCAACTACATTAGATTGGTATGTATGTATGAACATGTATACTAACACCGTATATACATGTTGCATACGTAATGTCGCATGCAACTGCATGTCCTATGCAACTTGTCTTATGCAACTACACATATTTGTAGTTGCATGTGTCGCATGCAACTGAATTTTAGTTGCATGCGACATTTGCAAAACCCAAAATTTCTAGTAATGTGTATTCCATCGAATTGGCTAGATTATTGTGATTTACATTGAAATGTCTAATCAAATTTTTGACATGTTTAATGCATTATGGTTGAAAGTAAAGACCTATTTCAAAGAGAACATGCACAATTTGGCGTAACCCTAACTTTAGGCTTGCGACCAAGGCAAGAAGGTCTTGTAAAGGTGCAACCCAAAAGTGAAGGCCAGGAGTCACATTTCATGCTCCTAGGAATGTAAGAGAGCGTGAGGGAATGAACTCTCACATTCCCAAACGACTCCCACTTTGGGAGTTGAATCCCAATGGACTCCTTAATTTTCAAAAGGTCAAAACTCATTGAATTAAATAGTTTTTTATACCATTAAAAAATTTTTGTAACTTAGATGTCTAAAATGGTTTCCCATGACCCATTTGGGTACTCAAAATATAAGTTATGACCAAAAGAAGGGTCGGGAATCAAACTGTTAATTTAACTTCCGACCATTAAAAGTTGAGAATTACCTTGATTTATTTGCATGCAGGTGATGTGCCACATATTGTTGAAAAGCTATCGATGAGGGCTATAACTTTTCTTCAAACCTCACCTTAACCAAAGGTCCACACAAAAAGTTATGAGCCTCCAAAGTTGTGGGAATCCCAATTTCGAAAATTTCGAGAATCCCAACTTGGGAGTCTCAGGACAAAATGACATTTCAATATTAGCCATGTGGCCAAGCACAAAGAATACTATAAGGGGTAAGGTGGTGGCTTCCCCCAAGTCCAGGCCATTATGAATCTTGTGAATCCGTGTTTGCCCGTGGTTAGTCCGTGCACCAAAAGTGTTCTAACTATGCATTAATTAACTCGTTATTTGGTTTGTGCATGTTTGTATGAATAATTAACCCACTTGTCACTCGTCTTAATCCCCATCCCGAAGCTCCAGCACACCCTTCTAACCCCAAAGTGTTGTGAACCAAGGAGCATACCCAAATTCCTTATCTTTCTATTATTTTTACCTTAGACTTATAGTCAAGTCTATCAAGGAGCTTGGGGGTGTGTCACAATTAGCTTAGTACAATGAGGGGTTTGGAAAGGAACAAAATGTCAATTCCAATGGGTGAACACCAATGCTACCCCCAAGATGACCCATGTCCAAGTTGGGGTGGGCAACCCCATATGTATGAAAGTGGACAAGTGAAATATGCACCGCCACTTGGCCATTGTGGGCATCCAGCACAAAGGAGAAGTTGGTTAAGCCCATGTAATCATAATTGAATGTCAGGTTCTATAAACTAGAGTTTAATATTATGACTCATAATCAAAGCATATGAAATAAGAACTTGTTAAATTTAGGTCAACCCAAGGTAGAATTTCATTTCATTGCATGATCCAATGTTCTTATTAAATTGAAAAAATAGAAACTTGTTGGGTTGACTTATATGATAAGAAACAGTTTGAACTGCCACAATAGTGCAAGTTGGGGTGGGCATGGTGCTTGTTGTGGGCAATCCATGCAACCAGTATGTGGTGGCAAAGTTGTTGGAGGTGAGACCAACAACCAAATGTTGCATGCTCACTGTTGTGGACAATCCATGCAGTCGACTAAGGGCGGTGGGGTTGTTAGAGTTGAAATAAACAAACAACACAAGTCACATGTGGTAGAAGTGCCAACTATCGTGGAAGGCATTGAAATTCTTGAACCCATGCCATTAAAGTGTTCAACACAAAATTAGGTTAGAGTAACAATTTGCTAAAAAGGCTTTAGATTTTAAAGTTGAAAACCGTAAGAAAAAAGGCTTATCGGTACACAAAGTGGAGGTGACAAAACACGGCAAAATTGATGGTGCATGCAAAGGGAAGAACAAATGGGATAATGCCATTTGAAGCGTCACACCACATATCTTAAACATTACTATTGTGAAAGTGTAAGACCAAAACCCTGTTGACATGGTTAAATTGTGCACACAATTGGATGCACAATTTGAGTACCTCCATCATAAGTTGAATGGACAATGGTTTAGGGATTGTGTGTTACGGTTCATGAAAGGAAAATGGTGTTGACTAAAAAAAAAGTGCAAAGCAACCAACATGCCCACTTGGAGTGGACCTTCCATTGGGGTAGAAGCTAGTGCAATATTGGGATGAACATGATACGCAAAAGAAGAGTGCATAATTGATTGACTCATGGGGTGCAGTAGGAAAGGTAAGCACATATGGGCATGACAAAAAAATAATGGCAAACGCAAAACTAGTAAGTTTTTCTAATCTTCTCAAAAGTTTTATGAGTAAATGGGTACATATTAATTTCCATGTGCATAAGAAACAATGAATGAATGTAATATTTATTGTGTAGAAATCAAAGGATATGTAAACATTAACATTATCACAATTTGTGGGATTGAATTTGGGGTTATGTGGGGCCTTTGTCATGTCAAGTTGTTCACATGGAAAATGTGTGTTCCAAAAATTAGACGTGGAATGTGTGGCAAGGATCTAGTTTTGGGCTACTATCATCTTGAATTGTAGCCATTAAATCAAACGAGACAAAAATGCAAGGGCAATATTCCAAGATGTTAGAGGCATGTGATGCATATTTTCGAAGCATTGAATGCTTAAATGCAACAATTCAGTTGTTCATAATTAAATTGTTGGTGCATCAAGTGATCCCACAATATAGGCCATAACTTTTGGGAAGGAATGTAACCACAATGGCAATTGGGGAAATGCATGAAACAATGAAGGGCCACAATGTTTTTAAAAAACCAAAGTGATAAACAATCCCCTGTGTTAATTGATGGGGGGGGCGGGGGGGGAGTGTGATAATGAAGGGGAAGCAAGATCTAGGATAATTATTAAACTACAAGAAAGTGGACTCCATGCTCCACAATCAACCAACCTTGATCCAATGGTCGTGTCATTGCAAAAGGAGGCAAGTCTTATCCAACATCCCTTGCCACAATTTGAGGTGGCCATCACCAAAGTAAGAGGTAATGTTAGGCATGTGAGGGGGTTGTTGGTCATAGGACCTAAGAAGGTGGGGTGGGAGATGTTGTAGGTGACACAACTAAAACATTTTCCCAAGTGCATGTTTGTTTCACATTTAAAATCTTTGAGGTGTTGAAATTTTTGCTCAATATGTGATTTGGTGGCTTGGATAGAGGCTATACACACATGTTTCAACTATGTACTACATTTAAAAAATCACATTCATGTAAAAACTTTGGACATGTTACCTTGTACCTTATAAGTGGCAATAAAATAGATTTGATAATGCATAGGCTTCACAAGGTTTGGAATGGGGCTTGTTTGGGATTGGGTGGGTGATAGACTAAAAGGAAGAAGGCACATCCTATCCTTTGACATGGTGTGAACACTCGAGTTGCTTCATAAGTTTCCAAGGGGCAACACAACCCTACAAAAGTGACAAATATTTAGTATATTATTTGAATACATGAATTTTTGTTGGTTATTGGGTGTGAATTTATGAAAGGGACACAAGTTGCCATGTATGTATGTGCGTGGAGGCAAAAGTCCATGTGCATACATTTGTTCAATTTAACATATTGTAAAATGGATGGGTTTAAACTTAGATTTTGTCAAGTGTATGGGCTTTACCACAATCAATAGCTTACTTTAAGCCATTGTTTGATAGTTATGATATGTTGACATAGATGTTAAGTTTAATCATGCAATCCCAAGAGTTAATTTGATGCTTTTATAAAACATTGTTCCACAATGCTAAGGTGCACCCTAGGTTTATGTGGGTGTGCAGTGGAAGATAGGTGACCTTGTTCAATTGCTAAATATTGTAAATGAAGAGGTTATTGCATCAAGTACAATATTAGGGGTTAGGGGATTGGGGTGTATGCACCATGGTATATAGGTTGGAGAAGGTTGGTATTGAGTTCAACTTGGTGGGATCATGGAAGGTAATGGCAATGTCAAATTACAAATGCCAAATAGGAATGATGATCCACCACAATTGAAGCTAAAGGATGTAGTGGGTATCAATCTTCTATGGAAAACAAAAGACATGCAAAAAGTTATGTGAGTTTTTATGGCACCATGTTTTCAACAAACATTGTTCATTTGTTATTTTCATAGTTGGATTATGCACATTTTATGTTCATTACACGAAAAGTTGTTGATTTCTTATGCTACAACTTGCACATGTGGATGAACACTTAGTTTTGGATGTAAAAAAACTAGTAGTCTAACCTCTAAATGCATTTTGGCATTTTAATCTTTGTGTATTTTGTGATTCCAGGACTTAAACCCTAAACCCCAATTTACATATATGTTAATTTGTGCCTAACTTTTAGGGAACCAACCCTAACCCTAAATTTTAAACCTTAAGAAATAAACCTTAACCCTAAAACCCAACCACAACCTTCAACGTGATACATGTCACATTAAAAAAAACCCTAAAATCTTTTGTACCAAGCCAATGTCTACCATGTGGGGAAAAAAAACAAATACAAATATTGATTAATGTTTAAAAAATGACATGTAACATAAAACATTAATAAGTTTTGATAACCTTAACCCTACAATCTTTTACACAAATTAGAACATTACACATTGCAACATTGCATTGACCAAGTCAACGACTTAGATTTACTTATCCATAAATAAAATGATTAGATTCCATACCCAAGGTTGACACATGGCAGTTTGTGGTTCGTGCAAATGGAAGCCTCAAATTGTTTTCATTGCAATTTCAAAATTCAAAAAAGTCATACCCAATCACTAAGCACGACACGTGGCAACCCCAAAGTCGTTGAAATAGAGGGCCATATTTATTTGTAGTTATTCTATTTCTCAAAATGACTTTAAACGCCTCATCACAAACTTGCCCCCTCCTTGTATGAGTGCTTGTACAACACCTTAACAATATGTTCAACGTTCAATGTTGATACAATCATTGATATGATGTTAAGGTGACATTGTAACAACATGTTTTGAAATGACATTGATATAATACTAAAATATTTGACATCTTATCAATATTAATCCAATGAAAAAAACATGACCAACATTGGCACAACATACATTAATAAATCATCAAATTGTTGACTATATGTTGAAGATTCAATATTGATATGGTAATTGATACAATATGTTGATGGCATCGTAACAATATGTATTGAGTTAGCATTGGGATTGGTTTGACATAATTTACATTTTTTCAACACACATTCAATGAATAAGATCTTATCAACGTTGAAACAACACAAATTGATTAGCTATTGAATTGTCGCTGTTACAACTTTCATAAAGGTGAATTTTCAATGTTGTTTCATATCACATAAAATCAACACATTAAAAATGTTAAAACAATGGTACTTATTGTCACAACATTAATACAATCCTATGAAATGCTACGCATTAACAACTCCACCACCACATCATTCATTTGCCGGTCAAGAAAATCGGCACCGCTCATGTGCGCAAGCTTAGACGCTCTTGTAGAGTTAATGGTGCTGGATGATTCGTGGATGAGGAGTTCTCGTTCGCAAAGATAGACGCTCTTGTGGAGTAGTTTGTTGATGGCGCTGGATGATTTGTGGATGAGGAGGAGTTCTCGTTCGTGGAGACAGGTGCTCTTGTGGAGTAGTTGGTAATGGCGCTGGATGATTTTTGGATGAGGAGGAGTTCTCGTTCGTGGAGACGCTCTTGTGGAGTTGTTAATGCGCTGGCTGCTTTATGGATGAGGATTTTTCTTTCGTGGAGACGCTGTTGCGGAGTTGTTAATGCGCTGACTGCTTCCCACTGCCCAATGTTTTTCTTTGTGGCGGAAGGGACGACAACGAGCGCGCTTGCGCTGTTGCTGTCTGCGTTTGCTCTCTGCGAAGACAGAAACGAAGGAGACCAAGAGCAGACAGCGCTGGAGACGAAAGATAGACGGGGGGATCTCGGGAGAGAAAGCAAGTGAGAAAATCAACAACACATGGACACTTACTACTACATTTTGCTTCTGCACAGTACCTAGTTAGAAGATCCTGGGCCCCACAGTTCCCGAGAGGGGAGCCTTTTTTTTTGTTGTCGTTTTTTCTGCAAATGCTTTCGGGACAAACCAGCCTTGCGTAGGTAGGTAGTACTACCTATTATTGTTGTTGTTTCTAGCATGGATTGCTGCTGGCTTCCTCCCTGTTTCTGTTTTTTTTTTTTTTTTTTGCCTTTTGTGGGCTCTTATTTTGGATCTGGGACGTGTCCTCGTCCTCTTTTGTCACAGATATTCCTGGCCCCCTCTCGCCCCCGCGGCAGCTTGGGGTTAAGTGGCCGTCCTGGATTGGATGCGTACTATTGTACAGGCGAAATCTTCATTGTGTTTTCTCTTTTTCCCGTCAGGCACGTTTCCGATCGGCTCCTTCCCCAACTCTCTCTCTCTCCTCTTTTTGTGCATTTCCTCATTCGAAGGAAAACCTCCGTCGCCACAAACTTTGAGGAAGTATGTAGGCGGATCGCCTGATCGGACTATTGCGGAGCTCAACACGCTCTGTATCATTGTACGTGAATCGATCAAGATTCCGCTTCCCAGAAGCCGCTAGGTGTACTTGAGTCACAGAGCTTCTTCCCTTTTGTTATTGTATCTAGCCGAGCTTGTTCTTGATAGACATACGTCTCTCAATCGAACCGTCGTCTCTATAAATATGCGGATCTACTTGCCGATGAATCTCGAAGTGCTTGGCTTCACGATAGATATCGTCTAAGTCACGCCCGTCGTCGTTTTGCAAGAAAGAGTTTGAGAGAATGGAGGCTTGCAGGATTTGCTGAATAATAATATGTTGTTCTAGATACATACATTTGGAGGAAGAAAAAAGACTTGCAAGTCTATCTAGGGGAAGAAACAGGCTCTCCAAAAAACATAAAGAGACTAAGCTTTCTCTCGTCAGCAAGCAAGCTGCGGAAGAAAGTGTATTATTGTAGCGGATAAATCTGTCAGGTAGAATGCAAGAAAGAGTCTGTGAGAGAAGAACAGTTTTCTTTGCCGAGTGGCTGAAGGAAGGAAGGAAGGAAGGAAGGAAGGTGTAGTCTCTGATCAATTTCTTTTAGCAAATGTGATGTGAAGACTGAACGTTTTGTTCTTTCTTTTTTTGCTATGGCAGGACTCCGGAGGCTCAAAGACGAAGCTACAAGAAGAAAGTGCAGAGAGAGATTATGATTCAAAGTTGTTGCAAGGGAGGAACTTGGCAGACTGCAGAAGCTGCAAGAAGAACCACAGCAACGATTAGGAGGAGACAAGAACAACATCATATTCCTTCTCCTCCTCATGGCCTGTGCAGGCTCGATCATGACTGCAGTCCTTGAAACAAACCGAAATCTGCAGCAGCAATTATCTTCTGAGAACAACAGTGAGTCAGACCAGGATTACTGCAGCACGTTGCAGTACATTTCCGACGCAGATTTAGAGGGTTGTTGCAGTGAAAGCGGCCCCGTTTCTTGTTCTTCTTGCGAGCTGACCCCTTATGGCAGTGTTGACGATGATGGGGAAAAACAAGGTCCATGCTTGATGCCAGATGAACAACCTCAGGATCATCTTTTTAGCAGCAGCAACAACGACAACAGGCATACGAATGAAGCAACTGCAGAAGGAGCCCAACTGTCGATGGTGGCACTGCTATTAGCCACAGTTAGAAAATCTTTACTTACTTGTCAAGCTGGACCACAGAAGAAGAAACAGGAAGTAGAAGGAGAGCGGCCTCCTGGTGAGAATTCACAACATCTTCGACGATTCTCAAAGGCGGCCAAAGAAATGGACATGGCAATCGGGTGGCCAACAGATGTTGAGCATGTCACCCATGTCACCTTTGATCGATACAACGGATTCCTTGGATTGCCTGAAGAGTATGAGAATGAAGTCCCTCGCCCAACTCCGAGTGCCAGGTGGTTATTACTTTGCCTTCTTCTTCTCGGTCGCTCCCATTGTCCTTTTCAAGATTTTCAATATCCAATCAAAATCTCTGCAAATTTTGTTAGGATGCCTGCAATGGCGAAACCCATGTCCTTGACTTTATCTTTTTTTTTTGTTTCTGGGAATGGGTTCTGACAGTTAACGAGTTTCAATGTCTCCGTACCAGCACTAATGTGAGGCTGATCCATTGAATACGGTTTCTGAATGAGTGCTTGAAGACATTCATGTTGGCCCTCATGGTCCTCAGAAGTCCATGTGTTTTTGACAAGGGTTTTGTGTGTGGTTGTGATGGTGGGTGTTGTTGGGAGTGCAGCCAAAATGTTTTTGGAGTGTCAGCAGAGTCAATGTAATGCTCATATGACTTGCAAGGAAACATGGTCCCCACGATTCTTCTCCTCTTACAGAAACGTCTCTATGATCAAGGAGGTCTCAAGGTTGTTTATTTGGTTCCCTCTCTAAAGCTGTGTCTTTCCTCTTCTGTGTGGCAGTCTTGTGTTTTTAGAGTTCAGGTTTTTTTGTTCTTTTGTGTCTTTACTTGGGTGTAAGTCTTGGGTACTGGACATCTTATCACCAGTTTCTTGTTCAGAAAGACTGCTTTGCTGCCATATGGATATTTTGACAGCTTTACAACCAGAACAGTGAAGATTGGGAAAGTTTTCTTGTTGCAGAAGTCATGCTCTATGAACCAATGTGAAATGATAGATGACAATTAGCAGAACTCAAACCCAAAATCTGACTCCCATTATTGCTCATATTTTGTCAGGCTGAAGGCATTTTCAGGATAAACCCAGAAAATAGCCATGAAGATTTTTTCCGTGAGCAGCTGAATAAGGGGATTGTACCGACTGACATTGACATCCATGCCCTGGCTGGCCTCATCAAAGTTAGTCTTCTGCTTTGTCATTGCCTTAGTTGTCTTTCTTACTTGTTCTGCTTTGTAGATAGTTTTCAAGAATTCTTTTTTATTTGTAGCTTCCACAATGCTAAGTCTTTGTATAAAGGTGCTTATACAACCATGGAAATGGAACAATAGGTTCTGTTTCAGAGAATGTCACAGAAATATCATATAGGTGGGAAACATTGACCTGTGATTTGGAGGTTTGTCTGTTGAATGCTGCTGACTGTGTGGGCAACTGTCCCTTTGGTCCTGTATTTTCTGTGTTTCCTTAGAGTTGGGTCTCTTCCATTTCCTGTCCGCTTACATGCTATTGGATTTAAAATCTCTGTAATGTTATGATCAGGGTGATCTCTCAATCTAGTTGACTTAATCAGAAGTCTATAGAAAAGTTCTCATACTTCTGGAGAAATGTGATTTGTACGTCTTGTCTAGAGCCTGCTCTCATGTGATTATTGTTTCTTGAGCTTCTGAGCTGACAACTTTGGGGTTTTCACAGGCATGATTTAGGGAGCTGCCAAAGTGTTTGTGAAGGACCCTGGCCTGGAACCTGTCATTTATCATGGCATGAATTGTCTACCTTCTTTTCCACTTCTGATACTATGATCTTCCTTCAAGAAAAATAGCAATAGCCGTAGATGCTCTACTCAATCATCTCAAGGTCAACATTTCATTATCTCCTTTGTATTGTGTAACTGCTTCTTTTTGCGATCTTGTAATCCAAAACTATGACAGTTTAAAAAGTCGGCACAATTCTTGCAACCAATGACACATATGCAATTTTTAAATGCTTTTGTTGTGGTGTGCCTATAACACATTTACAACATCATAATAAACATGAATACAATATTGATTCACTATTGAATATCCAATTTGCAACTGTATTGTTGCAACATTACATCACCTACCTTCAACAACACATAAACAATACAAATACAATGTTGGGAAAGTATGATTATAACATAGATACAATAACATAAACAACAAGAATACAACATTGAGTCAATATTGAATATCTAGTTTGCAGCTATGTTGTTGCAACATTGCATCCCCTATGTTCAACAATGCACATGCGATGCAAATATGACATAAAAAAAAATGAGTACAACATAAATACAAAATATAGACAACATGAATACAATATAGAATCAATACAATAATAGAGTCTGTAACCATATTGTAACAACATTGTATCATTTACAACTAAAAATGCATATCCAATACAATCATAATACTAATGCAATATCATTACAATATGGACATAATGTGAATACAACATGGTAAACAACATAAATTTACAATGCAAATATGATGCTACATCAATTATCATTGAAACAATACCAAAATCAAATCAATACAATCTAACTTGTTTCAATGCCTATTTTACACGAACAAAGCACTAAACCTTGGACATCTTGTAAAAGTATTGTTAAAGCACTTAAATAGCACTAATACAAGGGGGTCCCCACTTTGTGATGCTAAGCATGACATGTGGAAAAATTAGGGTCATTGAAGTAGATGGTTATGATATATTGGCTTGATGTTTTTAAATTAAATAAGTTAATATTCAATCCATGAATATACCATGTGGCCACATCCATTGATGTCAAGTAGACGGATGAGATATATTGCCAACCATTTAATATTTAAATATATTGATAGTTGCAATTTAGTTGCATAGAAAATATGCATGGCATATGAATGGAACCGTATACATTGACTTTGACTTTTTTCTACATGCATTGTCATTTGCAACTAAAAACACATGCAACTTGTCCAACGCAACTAGGGGATTTTTAGTTGCAAATGACACTTGCAACTAAAAAGTAGTTGCATATACCAATCATCTGTATTGAATTTTCCTCAATTGGCATCTCCAAAATTTACAAAAAGGAACATGTTGTTCAAAGGTTCATTTTATTGTTGTTGCAAAAGAAAATAGGACCATATAGGGACATGTGTGAAAAACCGACCTAAAAAAAAGGCTATGAAGAAGTGGGTTAGAGTGCTAGTATTTCTAAATTATGAACCTCCTCAATCTTGTAGAGAAAAAATTGTGTTTGATTATCAAAACGATACAAAGTAGCTTTACTTGTTTGAAGTATTGAAACATGTATAAAATCTATCTAGAATAACTTGGATATTGAGGTGCAATGATATGGCACCAAAAACATCTTCTTCCCATAGAAGTATTTTTGCAAAAATCTCTATGATTACACATTGAAGTTGCCAAGGTATTGCAAGGAGGAGACCAAACGCAAAAGGAAATAAGAGTGCAATAGTATATATACCTTGTTATTGCTTTCAAATTCAACCCACCTTGAAGTCGCGTTTTCTTGGTGAAGAACACATTTCTTGCTTCTGCGTAACAACTAGACCACCTGCTACACCCCAAGTTTATAAGTGTTCACAACCTCCATTGAGTTCAAGTTAGATGACTATGAAAACTCTCAAGCCCTAAAAAACCACTACTTGTGACTAAAACCAATCACTTTTTAACTTTTAATTTGGTTAGTTTTAACTAGTTGGTTAAACCTTTTTTGGAGTGGATATAAACATTTTAACACATTTTGCAAATTTTGGCACCATGGCTAGAAAAAAAAAGGGAATTTTGGAAATGATAATTTTGTTGTAATTTCAAGAAAAGCTAATAAAAATGGCTAAAATCACCAAAGTTTGAAAACCATGAATTTGGAAAAAATAAAACATTGGTTATAAGTTGGGTTTTCTTATGATGTGATGTTCTGCATGATTACATTATTTATATCACATAAATAATACATGCCATAGGGTATTATTCTACAATATTTTATAATATTCAGAAAAAATAAATATTAAGTCATATTCTAGAATATTTGTTTAGAAATTTATAAATATAATTTTCAACAAATGTTATATATATATGTATATCTACAAATTTACAAGTAATAATATTTAATGGTTATTTGTACTTTCATGGTTAGTCTATAGCCAAACATGGCTACAACTCCTTGTGGA
This sequence comes from Sphagnum tenellum, assembly GCA_963921925.1. Lineage (NCBI taxonomy): Eukaryota > Viridiplantae > Streptophyta > Sphagnopsida > Sphagnales > Sphagnaceae > Sphagnum > Sphagnum tenellum. Next base: position 7,989,955 of record OY998156.1, read on the forward strand.
TGGTTGCTAATGAACAACATCACAATATTGAACACAATAGAAATAAACCTTTTTTCATACATTTTTTTATGACCACAAATCTTCAGATGCCAAAATGATGAGAATTCTTGGGATTTACCATTAAGTTTAATAACCTATAGTCAAAAATTTGAAGATGCAAATGTGAAAGTTGAGTTCAGACAAAGTAAAGGCACAATGGAAAGTGGATTGATTGTGGCAGTGGAAAGGACAAATAAACTAGACACAAGTGGTGCACAACAATTTTTAAATGAAATGGCCTTGTTATCCCAAGTCAATCATCATAACCTCGTCCGTCTTCATGGATGTTGCTTGGAGACAGAAATACCAATGCTTGTGTATGAGTATGTCCCAAATGGAAACTTTAGTGAACATTTAAGAGGTGAAAAATCTAGTGAGCTTGGAGACTTGGCCCAAACGCATGCAAATTGCGATTGAAACTGCAAAGGTCATAACTTACCTCCATTCAGAAGCAAATCCACCCATATATCATAGGGATGTGAAATCATCCAACATTTTATTAAATAATATGTATAATGTTAAAGTATCAGATTTTGGAATCTCAAAGTTGATCCCATTAGATGCAACCCATGTTTCAACAATAGCACAGGGGACACCGGGCTATTGGGACCCTGAGTATTTCCTATCATACCAGCTAATTGACAAAAGTGATGTTTATAGCTTTGGAGTCGTTTTGTTGGAGTTGATAACCTCTCAACCTCATGTGGACCTCAATCGTGATAAAATGGAAACGAGCCTAGTAGCCATGTGCATTCCTCAAATCAAGGAAGGTAATTTTGAGGCAATTGTAGACCCCAAGTTGTTATCATCAAATTTTGAAAAAATGGAAACAACTCTACAAGAAATTGAAAAAGTTGACACTATGGAGATGCATTGTTTGGCATTCAAAGCAAATGATCAACCTTCCATGAAACAAGTGACAGAGGTTTTACATCAAATCAAAGGACGCAATTGTCAATGGAATGAAGCTCAAAGAAACATGTCAAATGAATTTGGACTTGTTGGGGTTCATGAGATTAAATCAGTTCAAGAGTTGGAATTGCTTCAATTGATATATGCAAACACTCCAAACTCAAGTCAAAGTTCCAATACATTTTCTCATTCTAATCATTCCAATAACTCTTTGAGCCCTTGTGTAAGGAAATAGATCTATAATGTAAGCTAGTTGTAATTTACAGTGTATTTGGTTGAACCACTTCTTAACTCCTTAAATGATGTACATTGAATGTTTCATACATGGTAAATGTCCATGGAATGAAAGCAAAGGAAACATGTCAAGTGAGTTTGGACTTGTTGGGGTCCATGAAAGGGAATTATTTTGGTTAATCAATGAAGAGATTGCAAATTATAATCAAAGTTTTACAACATTTTCTACTTCCATTCAATCTAGTAACTCGTCAAGTGCTTGTGTACATAAATAGATCTAAATTTTGAATAAGTCGCAAGATTATTTTTTAATTCCCTAAGTAGCATACATTGAATGTTTTGGACATGATGCATGCATATCAAGGCATAGTTGAAAGGCAAAAAACAATGATAAATCATCCTTTTAATTCCATTTCCTTTGTATTTGGTGTCGATAAACTTAATAACTCCACTTTAAATCATGTTATCTAACTTTACAATCCATGTGAAAGTCCAAATACTATATTGTAATGAATCAAAGTTAAGTACAATGTTTGCACATAAACATTGTCAAAATTACTCACAAATTTCAAATATTGCCACATAAAAAAAATGTAAGTTGGTTATTTGTAATCTTCACAAGTTTATGCTATTATCAAGCTTATATAAAAAAACACATATTAAATTACATTAACATACATTTTAAAAATATGTTGTAAACCACTTTAACACCCTAAACATTAAAAATTTATTTATGTTTTTTAATGTCCATAGCCAAGAAATGCCCATAGACCTCCAATTGAAGTGAAGTATGAAAAAAGTTGTAGCCCTTGTTGAAAGTTTTCCAATGATATGTGGCATGCCACTTGCACATAAGTAAATAAGGGTGATTTTTACTTTTAATGGTTGAGAATCAAATTGGCAGTTTGACTCCCGACCCTTCTTTTGGCCATAACTTATGTTTTAAGTACCTAAATGGGTCATACGAATCCATTTTAAACATCTAAGTTCCAAGAGCTTTTCAATGGTATAAGGAACTTTTCAATCTAATGAATTTTTACCCCTACAATCGCCTTCTGGAAATTTGAAAGTCCGTCGGGACTCCAACTCTTAAAATGAGAGTCCATTTGGGAATGTGCGGGTTCATTCCCTCACACTTTCCTACATTCCTAGGAGCATAAAATGTGATTCCCAGGCTTCACTCTTGGCCCACACCTTTGCAAGCCCTTACCTTCATTGTGAGCCCAAAGTTAAGGTTGCGACAATCATATTAAAGTGTATATTAAAAAATATCCAAAAATGTGTCATTAAAAAATATTTTCAAATTTGTTTTTAATGTCAAAACTGCTTTCAACTACTTTTATGCAACTTTTAAACAATGGAAACAAGAGGTCAAAAGTCCTTATATGTATTTTTCACTCATTATATGACATGTACATAATGTACTCACAATAAAATTTTATTTAAAAAATCCATTTATTATTTATTTTTATTTTTTATAATCCAAAATTCAAAAAATTAAGTAACGGTTACGACTACTTTTGGTACATGTTAATATGACTTCACCCACATCCATATTAATTCTATCTATTAGTGATCATCAAATGGTTTAACTTTTTGTATCCCAATGACCATGGAATGACTAATTAGATTTAGATTTATTTGATACCATTGCCAATGTCATGACAAAGATCTAAATCAATTGAACTAGCTGACCTAATGTACAAAATGTTAATTCCTTAATATTGAATAAATGAAGCTTCTTAATTAAGGATTATGAAATATAGATTGTCAAAAAGTTCAAGGAACATAATCAAAGGTACCTTAGTAAATATATAAAAGTTCGGGAGTAAGAAAGCACCTAGAACGTATGGATGAAGAATGTGGCCAATCTTCACAAGACTATTAAAAAAAACTCATAGGGCTTGAAGCTTTGGGTATAGTTGAACTTTATTGTTATACATCATCCTAGATGGGATGTTAGCTTGATGTTCAAACATAATAAGGTGTGGGACGTTGCAAAATCCAATCGCGCATTTTGTAAATTTGTTGAATTTGATGTCACATTTAATATTAAGACCTAGACAAAAGCCATGCCATAATGCCACAAATTAATCAACAAGGTTGTTGCATTATTTGGAGACTAAATTTTTTAATTCAATTTGCCACCTATATAAGACTAAAAAATCCACATAATTTGATTTTGATCTAATACCATCCAATGAAGAACTTCAAGCCAAAATTGATGTTTGAATAACACCAGTCCAAATTCACATTGTTGTCACATATTTTCCACCTTTGTTTTGGGCCCTTTCTCATCAAATGAAGGTGTTTCCAAAGGTCACAAACACTCACTTATTTACTAACCAAAAGGAAACTAAACAAGAAATTTCCTAAAGTCTACACATCACATGGTTCCCCATGTAATTCAACATGCACATTAATGTGGCAAAAGGTGTAGTCACAATCAAATGAAGCAAAAAGACATTGGGTGACCGAAAAAACTGCATTTTTTTGTTACATTTGTCTATGTGGTGCCATTTGAATGTCATGACAATTATGGAAGTAGTACTTATTTTCAAATATGAATGATGTGGAATTAAAATTAAATTGTCATTTTTTTAATTTTTTGTTTTGTTTAGTGTTTAAGACTTTTGAAGTTGAATTTTTGCATATCAAGGAAAGGAGTCAATTATGAAAGGGTCCTTAATTTTCACAATACAAATTTCCTAGTAGTGATTCACTCCTTTCCAAATGTTCATGTGCGTCCTAGATGCATCACCAACAACCAACTTCTTGACATAGGATTATGAGTCATTGTTATAAAGTCTTGATGTCATTGCATCACCACAATTAAGGTCCTTTACTAGTTTTATTAGAGCTTCCCATTAGTGATTCACTCCTTTCTAAGTCTTCAAGTGCTTTCTAGAAGTATCACCAATAACCTGCTTCCTTGACCCAACATTATGAATCATTGTTATAAAGCCTTGATGTCATTACATCACCACAAATAAGGTCCTTTGCTAGTGTTGTTAATGTTTCCCATTAATCACACTCCTTTCCAAGTATTGAAGTGCTTCCTAGAAGCATCACCAACAATCCACTTCCTTGACCTAGCATTATGAGTCATTGTTATAAAGTCTTGATGTCATTCCGTCACCACAAATACTTGGTCTTTTGCTAATGCTATTAGTGCATCCCATTAGTGATTCACTTCTTTCCAAGTATTCATGTGCTTCCTAGAAACATCAACAGCACCTAACTTTGTTTTGCATGATTATGATTTATTAAGAGTCAATGTCATTGCATCACTAGAAGTCAAGTCCATTGCTAAGCATTGTAGTAATGTTTCCCAATAGTGAAACTTTCACCTCCTTCCTTGTGTTTTTAATGTTAAAAATTAGAAGTTCTTTGTCAACAAGCTCCTTTGCTAGATCACTTATGACGCACTCCCAACTCTTTGCAAGACTCAAAAGTGAGTCAAAATATAAGACATCGAAAGGGGAAGAGTCGCGACCCACTCCTTAGCTCACAACACTTTGAGGGGTAGAGGGGTGTGTTGGAGCTCCGAGATGGGACTAGGAAGAGTTGACAAGCTTCACTCATTCACATGGGCCTGCACACAACCCACACAAGGTGGTTAGTGCATAGTTGGAGCACCTTTGGTGCTAGGATGAGTCACGGGCAACATAGACACGCAAGACTCAGCACGGCCCAAACTTGGGGGAAGCCATCACCTTCCTTTTTATAGTATACTCTACACGTCTCCATGGGGCCCACATCCAAATAGTTTTTCTCTTTTAGGACTCCTAAGTGAGAGTCCCAAAATCACACCAGTCGTGACTCTTACGACTTTTGAGCCCCATAACTTTGTGAGTAGACTTCCGATTGAGGTGTAGTTTAAATCAAAGTTGTAACTCTTGTTGAGAGCTTTCTAATGCTATGTTGCACGTTGTCTACAGACAAGGAAATCGGGTCGATTCTTGACTTTTTTTAGTCGAGAGTCAAACTAACAGTTTGACTTCCAACCCTTCTTTTGGCCGTAACTTGTGTTTCAGATGTCCAAGTGAGCAATGTGAGCCCATTTTAGACATTTATGTTCCAAGAACTTTCCAATGATATAAAAAATGCCACAAGCCATTGAGTTTTGACCCCTTAAATCACTCTCTAAAGTTCTGGAAGTCCACCGGGACTCCATCTCTCGAAGTGGGAGTTGCCTTAGGAGTGTGAGTGTCGCAACCCCACTTTGAGGCAAGTGTGAGGATGAAACTCGCACTCCCAAAAGTGGGAACTTGGAGTCCTTTGGGACTCCTGAAATTTTAGAGCTCGATTGCAGGGGTCAATACACCTTGCCTTGAGGTGTTCATTATACTATTGGAAAGGTCTTGAAATTTAGATGTCGAAAATGGTCTTGCATGAGCCGTTCAGACATTTGCAGCAGAAGTTATGGTCGAAAGAAGGGACGGGAGTTGACCCGACCCCAGTGTGTGCAGGTGGAGTGTGACACACCGTTGAAAAGCTCTTGAAAAAAGCTACAAGTTTGCTTTAGACCTCATCCCAATTCGAGGTTTGTGCTAGGAGTTATGAGCTCCCAAAATCTTGGGAGTTTTAATTGAGACAGTTTCGGGACTCCTCTTTGGGAGTCCCGAGACAAAAAAAGTCATTCAGATGTAGGTGCCATGGGCAAACGCAGAGAATACTATATGGGGAAAGGTGGAGGCTTCCCTTGAGTTCGGGCCATGGTGAGTCAAATGAGTCCGTGTTGCCTGTGGCTTATCCTAACACCGAGAGTGATTTTGAATGTGAATTAACCAACTTGTTATTTGGTTTTGATGCAAGAATGAGTAATTAAATAAGTTGTCCCTCATCCTAGTCTAATCCCAAAGCTTTCAACACGCCCCTTTCACCCCCTTTAGTGCTAGAAGTTGGGAGCAGCACCAAGTTCCAACTACTTTCGCTCTTTAACATAGTTGGACCCTTTTTGGGTCTAACAAGGAACTTGGGGGCGCGTCAATGAAGGTTCACTCCCTCACACTTTCTTACACTCCCGGAAGTATGTGATGTGACTCCCACACTTTCTCTTAGCCCACAACCTTACAACCCTTTTTGCCATGGTCGCAAGCCCGAAGCTAGGGTTGCGACAACTTATGCTTGTTATTATTTCAAAAATGTCCAAACTACAATCTTCATCAACATTTTGGTCAATAGTGGCAATTTCAGACAACGAGTGCAAATGATAGATAACGTGTTAATAATATGGGCTACAAAGTTTTTTTTATCATATCTTTCAACAATGGCCTTGCCTTGCTCAAGGCCAATTAATGAAAACACTAAATGTAAGTTTTTGAGCCTAGGATCTAACATAAAAAAACATTTTGTGAACCGTTTTTTCTTCATACTTTCTTTAAAATAAAAATAAAATAGAAAATACCACAAACCTTTTTTTGCTTACAAATTTGCAAAAGAAAAAACAATTTAGAACTTATCATTAATTGAAATTAAATATAAAAACTACAACATGTATATATATACATATATTTCATTGCAATAATACATTAGATAAAGAAGTTACCTTGTCTTCATTAGTGTATTCAACTTCCTTGGGGTCAAACCAAATTCAACACATGCCTTGTTCCATTCTTGTTAACCTTTCCCCCAAAAAATTGGTTAAGTTATAAACTTCTACAAATTTCTTTGTGCAATTTTAATAAAAACATATGTCAAGTCTTTATAAACTTTATCATTTACTATAGCATATTGACAAGCCTTGGAAAATGCATGCCCAAAGCAAATGCCCTGATAACTTTCCTCCAAACCTAAACTGTTACAACTTACAACTATTTTTCATGCAAAAGTCATTATGTTCAAGTTAAACCTTTCATCTTTCACATAAACAATAATTTTTTACCAAATTATATTTTTCTACTAACTTAATCAAATTTTTGGCCAAAGTTTTATTATGATTATCTACAACTTCAAAAAGACCAAGTGTAACATGTTTTAGATGTCAATTAGTAGCTCCTAAAAAGTTCATCACAAGGGCAAATATGTCATGTGCTCCTTTTGACATCCAAAGATCCAAGTTCGTTGTTGCATAATTACATTTGTCAATGTTAGTAAAACATACAATTTTGTTTAGTTTTTTCCACTAACTCATGGAACATTTTTTGTGAAAACTGCTTTCTAAAACAAAAAAACAACCTTGGACATAATGCAAACATAAGTGCTTCATCTAAAGACTTTCAAAAGATTACATGTGTAGATGATTTTGAATAATCAACAAGCCCATATATTCATTTTTTTTTTTTTTGCTACATATGATTCTTCTTGAAAAAAAATTTAACATAAAAAAAATTTAATAATTGCACTATTAAATGGATTTTGTTTTCCTTTTTTTTTTCCCTTCAATGAACTATTTACTTCATTTTCAGACATTTTTGTAATAATAGAATGGTCTACATTCACATGGTTTTTCAATGTTGATATTCCATTTGTTGTATTGTATATGATTAGACCTTTCCTTGCTTAAGTTTTAGGGTTACAAAACAAAATTGGAATACTGTAACAAAAATACATTTCATGGTTTGTGGGCATTTCAAATCAACATCCTTGTTATCACTCACACAAAAAACAACCAACATAAAAAAATTATATCATGTGATTTCCACATTATTCTTTAAACATGCAACTTTTTTAATGTTTTTTACATATTTTAGTTTGTGGTTGCTTTCAATTTGAAGATTGGGGTTTATTTTATATCCTTTGTACATTACATCATTCATAAGCACTTCACATGTAGTTTCATTTATCATATTTTCATTTATAGAAGATTGAGCCATTTTCAGGTTTCAAAAGAAAATGTAACTTTGAGATGGAGAAAAAAAACCAAACATATGTATGATAAACTAAAAGACAAAACCTACCCTACAACCTATAATGCAAGCATAAACCAAAAACAAAAAAATTATTCAAAACAATTTTTTAAAATAAGCATATGCAATATTTTTCCTTTTTTTTCAATCATAAAGGAATTCCATTACATACGCAAGGCAATGCGAGGAGGTAGTACCTCACCATAACACATGCAACACAATAAACTAACAACAACACCAACAATAACACTAGAGGTAGTAAATGCCAATGGTGGGTACTTGATAATAGGAGTTGTACATCAACATCGAAAGTTAATGTGATTCCATCAATGTACATCCACCATGTTTCAAGTGTTTCTAAAACTTTAATTTAGGGCCACAATATATGTTTTTACATCATAATGACAACTTGGTATAACAAAGCTCAAGTTTCAATAGTTATTTTTTAATTTGGAAACTTGTGACACTTTAAGAGTTTAGTGTAGGGTATGCACTAATGTTAGGCATGTATATTGATCAATCTTAGGTATGTGCATTGGTATTAATATGGGTATTAATGAATAAACTTGGTTAGCTAATTTATATTGATTTTATTTTTTTATTGATCGTATACATATACTAATCAATAGACAAATGGATACAAAATGGGGGCCACAATTATTGTCAAATTGTATTTTTTTTAGGGTTCCCATGCTTGAATTTCAACCATGTCATTATTATGAAGGAGTTTCACAATGTTTTATTATGATAGGTCAAAACCCAAAGAGGTCAAATGTCAAGGAAACTAAACTTTTTTATTTTTATATGATGTGATGTTTTTGTATATTTGTGCCATAAATATATATGTCACATCATGTTAAAAAATGAAAATATACTCCAAAAAAGATTGAAATGATTTTGAATTTGTATAAAATTTGTAGTATCTATTAAAATTACGATTCCATATGATTGGAATAAATTTGTGAACCATGGTGAAAAGTTTGATAATTATCATACCACAAATTGATTTTTTAGGGCAATAACCATAAGTATATGAGAAATTAATATTTTGACAAACAATCATTTTCAAATGGAAGATGACAAGATATGTGAAGTGGGCCATTTTTGAAATTTTCTTTCAAACATTTTTTGGTTGACTAATTCAAACCCAAACCTAATGTTGTTTAAAAAAAACCAAGGTCTATTTACAACATATACCATAAATATACTCATTGTTCTTTGAATTAAATATTTAAGAATTTATATATTTTTTCAAATGATATTAGATAGTTAACTTCATGAAAATCAAAATATTAAGCCCAAACACTACAAGTGAAACCCAAAATTAAATGCAATTCATTTTGTAGGTGTATACTTTACAGAGATATAATGAAATTACCCAAGTTGCCCCCCTTCCCCCCCCACCCCCCATAGTGTGTTTTCATGCCCATAATACAAGTTGCACAACACATTGCAAAAAAGGCATAGTCCCACATAGATCAACCTTTAGATTAATTTCAATGAGAAACATTTCAAACATGCACACATGAAGTTGATTTGAAATAATAGATGATGGAATCAAAAGATGTGATAATTACCGATTCAAGAAGATTAAATGTGAAGAAGTGGAAATTAATGAGATCAACAAATATAATAAAATATTTTGGATCACGCATTCCTTACAAGAATAATAATCCATAGTATCAATGAACTTTTGACAAACCTTGTGTTTTTCATAGTGAAAGGATGTATTTTTAGAAGCCTTGTGTTACAATGTGATTCAAAGGTGGACATTCTATTTTAGAAAAATATTGGTAAGAGAACATATTTCATTGATGTTATTAAAGATTATGGAAGAATATGTTTTGCTAATGATGTCTACTCATGTTACAATAAACACATTTGATTTGTGGATGTTTAGGATTGGTTTTGATACACTTGCAACGATTGTCAATTTTGTAAACAACAATTGGGTGTCAACATATTATATAATTGGTTTATTTGAAATTCCTTATACTTTTGGGGTAGCTCTTGTTAAAATTGTGAAATCTTTCATTATTCATTTCAATTGGTTGACACAGAATTAATTTATGTTAAGAATGAAGATAGTAATTTGAATACCCTTGAAAATGTTCTTTCAATTGCCACAAGTTGTAAGCTTTTAGAGTTAGAAAAACCTTTTGCAAGCACTTATTTTGGTCATGTGATGAGCAAGGTGTGCCAATATGCAACTATAGTTTAGAAGGTATGTGTCAATGAAAGAAGTTTTTATCAAAGGAGCCTAGGTGGCATTGTAATTAAAGACCATAACCTAGACAAAGAAAAACAAGGGGTGTTAGGAGTGGGACAAAACATGTGTTGAAATAGGTCTTCCTTATTGCAAGTTGAAGATCAAGGTGAAAACATGTTTTGCATTGTGTGTTGTTTTATTTCAAGAGGCATTAGAATATGCTTTTGCAATTAACATTTGTTACCAACATTAGAGTTTTAAACTATAAGCAATAATTCCTAATAGCCTTACCTAAGCTATAGTAATAATGGTCATTAAAGACTTTGAATCTAGTAATCTAGCAATGTGTGTTGAATCAAACACACAAGTATTGACTTTTATCCAATGATCAAGTTGTTTTAATTTCAATTTTGGTACAATTACAAGCAAAATAACAACAAAAGATGTCAAATCCATCATTCCAATGCAATCACTTTGACTTTGAACTTAAGACTTTGTATTTTTGCATGATGTGTGTGATTATCAAAAATCTTGTTGCTTTACTTGAATTTTGCAAAAAATTTTACAACGAAGGGACACAACATGCTTGTAATTATATTGGATTCATGGTACAAAGGCTTGTAATGTTTGCAAAAATAAATTCAAATAGCAACCCAGGAAAAGACAGTTAGTTAGGAAAGTGCTTCAAAGATGGTGCAAGATTATTATATGGATTTCATTCTTCCACCCCTCATGAAGGTTTCACAATTTTTATTACCATGTTGTAGTTGTATGCTTGTTAAAATTGAATAAGTATTTGATGGTTCTTTATTTGGTTTTGTAGTTTCAAATGCAAAAGCAACACATGTTTCATTGGTGAAAATAAATTTTGTTACCAAAACAATTGTTATTATTGCCAATGAAGTTGTAAAAACTTTGGAATGGTAGAAGGAAAGTGAAGTTTGATTCTTGTAGTTAGAATTTTAGCTTTGCATTTCTTCACAATACATAGTTTTCTAATTAAGACCAAACACATTTTAATTTTGTTGGTGTTTTAATTTCATTATGACAATGTAAGTTGGGCACATCTAATTTGGATTATCTCATCATGTTCTATACAAATTGGCCTAATGATGTGCACATAGGAAAACATTCATGGACAAAAAATGACGTACAATTTTTTGTAGTAAAGGCCAACCTTCTTGATGACCATGATAGTCAAATTGGAGAACTTGGTTTGTATGGAGTTTCTCGAGTAGGTTGTAATTCATATAGGTTGTTTTGTCCATTTATATATTTAATAACATGAGTGATTCTTTTCATTATTGATACATTTTGATCATGGACATTGTAACTTCACTATTTTTTAAGGCTTTTAAATATTTTTCAGAGATTATCCAAGGTGTTTCAAAGGTTCAAGTTGTGAACACATTGAATTTTTTCTATGTGAGTTGATTTAAATGTATGGTGGGTGTAATTTGTGATTTGCTTTATATGGTGTTCTATTGAACCTATGTAGTTTTGAAAACAACAATGTACAAGGTTTTTCAACATGCATTTGTTGCAATTATTGTGAAAATAAAACCAAAATCTGATTTATGATTTGTTTTCAAGTTTCATTTTGGTTTTTTTTGTTTTACCACAAGAGAATTAAGGAAAAAATATCATTATTGTTATCAATCTTGAGAATAGGTCAGTATGAAAGTTTCAAACTTGATATTGTTATCAATGTATAATATAAATTTTTTGTGCATTAATGATACCAACCAAATACCAAAATTTCAAACCTAAACAATATACCTAGCTTCAACTAATACCAATTTATTTAAAAATCTTGAGACACACACAAGACTGATATGCACCTAAGGTGGGATCATTCCCAAAATCAAGGGGTAGGCCAAGATTACAGTTGAATGCCCCCCCCCATATTGTGAACGCCTTGCACATTAAGAATGCCTCCATCCTTAAACATTACCCATGGTAAAACACTAAGTAAATCATTTCATGAACCTACATATACATAGATAAAATGGGGAGGATTATTGTGCCTATTCTTTAGGTGTGGCAAAGGTTTTTACCCCTACTTATAGGTGTAAGATATTTAAAGATTAGATGCAAGGTCCCTCCCACTCTTAAGGATAGTAGGTGTACCATACAAAGGTTTCCTCCATATACAAGTGTAAATGGTGAAATTCTTTGAGTGCTTTATGTGTAAGGTAAGGATTAAGAAGGGGACCATTTGGGAATTGGGGCTTGACATGAAATGCGAGGGCACATGACCCAAATTTCCAAAGCCACTATATTGGAAGTCTTTACCTAGCATAAATAACCCCTAAAATTTTGCTTTGAAAATGGAGACTTATGATTTTGTTTGGAAAGGGAGATGATGTAACCAAAAGAAAAGTGTATAAATAACATTTCCTGGGCGCATAATACTCATAGTAGAGATATGAATCCTATGAAACAATTCTTACAGCTTACATCCTTGAGACTGCTAATCCAACATTGCTATAACCTTTTGGTGCTATTGTCTTATCATAATATAATTTAACATTCCTATGTGAATCTCCAGTGGCACATACTTGGTAATCTCTTCTAACTTATTATAGTGGTAGCATTTAATTTATTGTTAGGAACAAATCTGCACATTGTGAGTTCAAAATCTAATGGGGTTTGGCTTGATGTTAGAACCCTTAGTGTTAGTGTTCAGTTAGTCCATATGAGTTGCTAACCTTCCTTCTATGAAATGTAACAATGTAAAAGAACATTTGGCCGAATCTTAGAAACATATTGACTTCTAGGTATGAACCAAAGGATGAGTGATGTATATTAGGTTGATTTACAACCATTCAAAAAAGATAGATTTTTTTGTAAAAAATGGCTATGGATAAATTTCTATTGATTTGCCATTTTTGTTCCTTTTTACTCGCGTTCTGCCCAACCCAAGGACACCCCATTGAGGCTTTTGGCACTCACTCAGACATTTGCCTTACTAATTGGATTGAGGAAAAGTTCAACCAAGGTACCATGTAGATGTATCCCTCTACATGCTCCTATCTTTATAGCTCGGACTTCCTTTTGTTCATCATCAACCCCTAGTATCAACCCATTATAGAGTTTAATACTAATAAGATTATAAGGCCTACCATGTTGTAGTCATTGGCATAATAGAAATAAAAAACAACTACAAATCTGAACAAGCTCCACCTTCTTTCTTTTGAAAAGAATCAACAAAACCAACAGACCTACTTCCGTTGCCCTTGAATTCCTCTTTGTATGCTGTCATGCATTGTCCTACTTTACACCGTTCCATTGAATGTTGCAGCTTCTTTAGCCATCCGTTGTTTGTTGTCGACCTATTCCACATAATACACAAACAAACAAAGTTTCCTACCCGAGCTCACAAGTCTCCTTGAAGTAGTCATTGCAGCCACTAACAAACAATGATAGAATAAAATTTGTCGTTCTCATGAAGAAAACTCCAACATAAGAAGCTCAAACATTTACAAATGAAAACCAACTACATCTTTTTGTTGAAGGTTATGCACAATTGTGCCTACTAGGATTCAAATTTTCAAAGAGGTTTTGTTTGGATGAAATGTCAAATATAAAATGGAAGAGTGTTGTCATTATTGACACACATAACATTAGTTTATTATTGTGGATGTACAAGAAGGTGTGGCACACCCTCTTTCCATTTACAAGATGTGAAGAAGTTCATATGTCAAAATGAGGAACCTTAGATGTAAGATGCAAAACATTTACTGAGAGTAATAAGGAACCCTCCACAGAGACACACACACAAGACAAATTCTATTGATTCTTCAAGTTAAAAGTACATTACAAGTTATCACTTTTAGTAATGACTTGGCAATCCATGTTTAGAAACTCAGAGCCATGCATTTTCAACATTTGGCCTTGAAACAATATTTCTCTCATCCATGATTACTTATTTATTTATTGGAAGCCCCTACCCACATGAATGTGGGACAGCAAAAAGTTAGAATCTATTGATAACAAATCACTTGGACCAATCAACATATCTGACCAATCAAGAGTAGATGTTAGAGTATGCGGGGTCATTGCCTTCAGCGTATTCAGCAAAAAAAAAAGCTTGAGCCACAACCATTTTACCAGTCAGGAAATTTTTATCGATCGATCTATCCAAAACATGATGTGCAATGTGTTGGTGGAGAGCAACTTGGGGATATTGTATGTTTGAATTGTTTTCTGAACATACATTTTGCTGACTATTCGACATCAAACATTCAGTGCCAGGAATGTTGAATAGTTTGGATATACCAACTTTCTGGTACCCTTGGGATTTTTGCTTCCTAAGTACGTATATGTTGAAATACCCATATCCAGATTCAATAAGTAGTCCAGCCTGATATACTCTTTCAATAGAATATAATTTGGGTTTTGGGTATTTAATTGTCCAATTGAAGACTTTAATATCTGCATTTGACATTGCATGACCTTATATTATCACAAATAGAAGTCTGCTTTGAGGCTTCTAATCTGCAAGCAGCTTTTGCAGAACTCAACATAATAGGCCACTTTGGTGGCAAATTTCTAGAGACCCTAAACAAGACATATTACCTGGATCATATCTAGCTTCTATAACAATACTTGCCCAAGCGCCCGGGTATTATAATTTATATATCCTGGACCAGATAAAGTTATGAAATTTGCATCCCTCTCTATAGGACTTTTGGTGCACTCTTTTTGACTCTTTCAAATCTGAAAAATCTTGTTTTCCCAAAAGCTTTCACTCAACTATGAAAAAATATTACCATTTTTCCTCAACCTTGAACTTAGGCTCACTTTACACTAGGAGTCAGGGCTGAAAAAACCTGGGGCCAACTTTGAGCATTTTTGACTTGTTATTTGGCCTCAAGTTACTAATGAATGCTAGAACATTAGGATACTAATAAGTGCTCCAACATTGGCCCCAAGAGTTGCAAATTGGTTTCCCAAATTTGATGGTATCCTTTTTTCAGCCTTGGGGTCAATACAAGGCCATAAAACTCAGCATTTGTTAATAACTTGGGACAGATTGAAAATATTTTAAAAATTTCAGCCTGGACTCTTAGTGTAAAGACATTGGGGCTGATTTCAACTTTTGCACCAATAGGAATGCTTGATTTGAGTTGAACATTGGCCTTGACTCCTAGTGTAAAGAGGCCTTCAACAAGGTTTTACAAGCTGCTAACCCATTGAAGCACATTGGGAACATTGCAGCTACATACTAAACTTTTCTCATTGGGTGCAAAAAATTCAGTTCACATATTCATGAAAATATACCAGTTTCTGGAGAAATATGTGTAGGAGAAGGGTAAGGCAAGAGGCCTTTGTGCTTTAGATAAATTGCAAGAACTGAAGACATTTCCAAAATGTGGGACTGGACTTGACAATGGTCTAGTGCTATGCCCCTTATTATTTTGCGAATGCTCACATCCGTAGACTTTTTACCTTACACATATGCCCCATGAAAATATCAGTTTCACGAAGCAAGTCCTTCATCTTGTTAATAAGATGAAGAAGAGAGTTCTTCTTACTAATTCAGTTACTGTTTGGTACTTTTAGTATTTTGAAACTTGTTTTCGACTCTTTCTCATAACCTGTCCAAATGAGTTCACTTTTAGTATGTACGATTAAATGATATTTTTTTAGCTCCACAAAATCTGTGGACTAGTCAAAGGGAATCAAGAAGGCTTTGAATGGACTGCCCCTTCATGAAAAAGTGAACTGTCCTTTCACGCACCTCAAAAGGTTATTTTGCTTACATAACTCAGCTAAGAGAAAAATACCCAAAAACACTTAACCCAAAAAACCTACTAGAAATTTTCTAGTGTATTCGGATATTCCGTTTACTTACAGGGCAGAATTTTCCGACCACAAAAGGTAGGCGTTTCAAAAGCATAATAGCCTGCAAGAAATTTTGCAGTGTATCTGGCGATAACCTTATAATGAGGCGTTTCAAAAGTGTAATGACCTGCCAGAAATTTTGCAGTGTACTCACCGATTTGTTTCTCATAGGTCTTTAGAGCATCTCCACCTGTTCTCCGTATGTGACTCCAGTCAGTAAAATTTATTGCGAAAATGTCAAAATGTCCCGGTTTAGCTCAGGAAATTGGTTTTTCTGCACCAAATTCGTGCGGCTTGCACCAAATTCGTGTGGCTTGCCGTGGCTGGTAAAAGGCTCAACACAGTTGTGCACCTCCAAAAAGAGTGTAGTAAATTAGACCTGACTGCGGCTCAGTATTTCTGATTGGTCGATCATAACGATTGGTCCAGGTGATTTCTATTATTAGTCCCCATGTATATGCAGTTCCAGTTCTGTTGGTGGGGTTGCCAAAAAAAAAAGCAGCTAAATTTAGACATTTAATTTTATTATCCAGAGTAACATACTGAGCACGAGTGGAGATGCTTTACACAGGGCAATGCCCTTGGAGCAAGCAAGGTGCTATGTCTGGTACACTGCATAGGACCAATGCGGATTGTAAGGTATCTGGAAGGAGGCAGAGATAGAGGGCCATAGGAAAAGCATTACATGTAGGGTACCGCCCCAGGAGCGGGCACCAAATATGTGCCCACTCCTTGGCATTATCTTACATGTATTGTTCTCCTATGCCCCTTTCAGCCTCTTTTCATTGCAGTTGCCTTCCAATGCAGGTTGGAGGGGTCCTCTGTGGTGTACTGCACCTTACTTAGGCAAGTGCCAAGACCTACTCTTTACAAGACCTTTCTGCAAATCCACATGACCACTCTGCAAATCCACATGGAGATATGCAAATCCAAATGAAAGCCAATACATAATGGAGCATGCCAGTGCAAGTGATTATGTCTGTTTTGATGTCCGTTAAGAAATTTTGGCTTGCCCCTAGTGGGCACACCCAAATTTTTTGTAAGCATCTCACCCCAGGCACAATGGTCCGTATTTGACACCCTCCATAATACAAAAGTAATTCCCTTTTCTCATAATCATTATCGAATTGAGAGCAATTACAAGAAAAACCTCTGAAAATAAATAAGGAAGCTCCGTCTAATCTTCTTCAGCTCAGCCCCTTAGGTCCCCTAACACTTTAGGTCACCAGCATCTCACATCTCACTCCGTAGACAAGGAGTGACCAATTGGAATAGTACTTGTTAAGAATATTGACATACTAGGTACTAGTGAAGGTCAGCTGCATCTTGAACATGTCATTGTGCAAGTGATCAATTCATCTGTAGTGTCATGGAGAAAGCAGAGATTTCTTCTGTACTTTTCACTAAATGAATAAGATCGGCTGCAAAGAGCTGCTAGAAATTGACTGACTACAGACTTCCTCACAAGATCTGCAACTTGAAAAGTTCACAGGAAGTCAAGCACAATGGAGGGGGAGTGGGGATATTGAACCTCTTGAACACAATGCAGACTGCCCCCAACTTCCGCTAATATAGATCTGGAACAGTCTGTCTGCTCCTCGAAAGTCTTAAAAAATCACACACAATTCAACTTTTTTGAAGGGTCCAATTTGATCTTGTGGATCCTAGCAATTGGAATGAATCAGGTGATGATCATGACAAAAGACTTGGAGGCTAGCTCACAAATGAGATGATTCCATTTGGCATATAGAATAACAGAGTGTGAGTGTGAACCTGGAAAAACCTGATGATACCAACCAGCTCATGAGATTTGTTTCACAAGAGGAAATTCCACAGAAGCACATTGAAGGTACCAGGTGTATTAGTACCAGCCAAACCAAAACCAGCAAAACAAGAGTGAGTGAAAGACATAACCTAATGACACCCATGAGAGAACCCATGACCCTCTTTCATGATATCAGGGTCAAACTTGACAAGCGTTGTCAAGGGTGAATTTTGAGAGCAAGCTTTCATGTTCTGAAACTCATAAGAAACACTATCGACTAAATGGTTTTGGTCAGCTGTAATTGGAGCAATTACCATGCAGCCAGAAACATACCAATAATACAATTGTTATGAGCAGCAGAAAATGCACAAGCTGGTGCAATGTCATTAATGTTTTTACAGCTTCAAAGTTCTCATTTTCTCCTCAAGAGATGCCACTGCAGACAAACCCACCCAGCAAAATCCACCATCACCCTAATCAGAGGAATATTCAGCTTGTTGTTCAGATGAGACCCTGCTTGAGACTCAAAATGTTGTGCTTGTTTCATTGGATGGAAAGCTGCCCAAATCAATAGCTCTAAATCAACTACTGACAGATAGCATTTACCACATCATCTAATTGACATATATTATGAAGGCAATTCAGCTTGTGAACTGAGAATCTCTTCTTATGATATACCTAGTATGAAGGTTGGAGGCTTATTCAAAAACACTTGAAAGAATTTGATAACAATGACAACAAAAAAAAGAGGCTGGCAAACTTTGTGGATATAATTTCACCTTGATCCTCATCTAATTGCCAATCTAGCACTTCACAATGTGCTTTTGCTTGCTGTGCTGTCTTGCACCTGATACAGAAACAAAAATGTCCTTGTGAGTTTCCATCTATCAGGAAGTCTGCAAGTAAGTGGATATGGGGCATGTGCAACCTCCATGCAGCACATCAGCAAACAGTGTGATATGGCCAAGATGCACTAGACCCAAATTCTGCAAAAATCTGTCACTGTAAAGTCCACATTATGGCTTTGAATAAGTACAAAAGTAAGTGTCCATGGGTGTTGAGAGGAGTATCACCAAGGATAAAGCAGCCTTGAGCAAGAAACACTTACCCTGCAATGGGTAGGCCTCCTTTACATATCAAATAATTCAGTGCAACCTGCCACGAAAATCAAGTCCAACAGTACCACAGAGTTGTCTCTTTGGTTACAGAATTCAGTTCTTTTTATGTAGAATTGTGAAATTGGGCAGATAACACATCTCTAGAATTCAAAATGATGTAATCCCAAATGTTGTGACCATGTATGAGTAAGTGGAAAAGCAAGAACTACCCATTAGCCTGCCCTCAATATCAAGCATAATTGACCACCTACATTTCATATTACCATAATCATCCTCCTATTTCACAAATGTGTAAGGGATGGAAAGAACATATAACCCTACCTGAGCAATTGACCTATCACCATGTGTTGTCCCTATTGTGTGCATCAAGTTCAACAATGGTCGAACCTGCCAAATACTTCAAACATTAGGTACACATAGCAACCATCAGTTTGGACTTACATTGAGTCCTTTATTGAGTTCTTTGATTACTCCAACTGATTCAGGTGTCTGAAATCATGAAATGTAAACTTTGGGTATAGTACTCTACCATCAAGGCTCTCTTATCTGTGCGTGTAAGAGTTTTGTCAGTAAGCAAGCCCGATGCAAGAGGTGAGTAGGCAATCAAAGTAATCCCTCTTTCCTGCATTCATAAAATTCCGAACCCACATGTGACTCAGAAATTGCACCCATCAGACATATGACAAGGATCTAACCAGCTCTAAGGTTGCAAACTAAATCTCCATTTCTAAAGTTATGGTTTTGCCAGGTTCAGCTAGAGACTCTCGTCAAGCAGATGTCCATTTAATTGAGGAAGGAAGTTTTGCATAAGTCACAATTATCATGCTCAAGGATCCCAAAATGTATTCTCTGCTCCATTTTTGGAACACTAATTTTCTGTCTTCTGTAAAAGTAGTCTTCAATGGCCCATGTGTGAGATGTGCAACTAGGTTTGGGTACCTTGCATGCCTTTAGTAGTCCATTCTCCTCAGGGCTCCGGCTTGCCAGACTGCCACTCATTTACACCACAAAATTCAGCACCAGTCGAGGAGATCATATTATCTCTTCTTGGGTCTCTTTTTACTTGGCTGCTTACTAGAACTTGGAGAGCAGCAGCAGCCACAGCTTATGAGATTATAATATCTTCAAGACAGTTTCTGGTTGTTGTCCAAGAAGAGAATCCTATGCTGTGACATCTAATCCAGGATTTCAAGCTAGGAAGATGCACAAATACCCAGCATTCAATTTGGCCCCAGAATCAATTGCCAGAAACCAATAAATGATTCATCATTTTCAAACCTAAATGCTGAAGAGAAGGCATAAAGTGTATCAACCTGCAAGGTTTCAGACCCTGAATTTTCCAGTCTACTGATTGACTTGAGAACATCAAACTTGACAGAAATGCTCTGCAGTTGTCCTTTGCTGAGAATTCTATACACCTGACAACTAAGACTTGTTTCAGAGCCACAGTTCCAATTCTCCCAGCACAAGTTGGGTGGGTGGATATTGAACAGTTTAAATCTCTGGAAACATGATCCGAATGTGTGGGTCTCATTATCTCTGTAACACATTTTCCAACATTGTTTCCATTGGGTTATGCCAGAGTTGTAGTCCTAATCTAGGGGTTGTGTTGAACCTGTATTGAACTTGATTTGATGCCAATGGGATTCCATAGCAAGCAAGCAAATCATCTGCCTCCTCCATCTGAAACATAACTGGAGCACATATTAGAGGCAACAACCAGTTCTCTTCTCAGCACAAATGCACTGAAGGATTCATTCTAGGGCTCAAGGTATGAAGGTCTTGAAGTATAGATTTGCCATCTATGGATTGATTTCATCAAGTACTTGCCAGAATGTCACATCTGGTGCAGAACATTGATACCTGGTATTGTGAATAATTGGATACACCAACTGCTGCTGTAAGCCCCTCCTCCACAGCCTCCTTTAAGCTCTCCATGAGTGCAGAATTTGAAAATGTGGGAAATGGAAAATGTATCTACCATGATGAAAACCATGGCCATATATTCACAGCTTTTGATCAATACCTCAATAAAAGACTGTGCATCAGTCAACAGTGCAGACCCAAGATACAACAATGAAAAGAGCAGGCAGCTATGAGTGTTGAGAGTTTTGTAAGGTACTAAATGAAGTCAACTTGTGTGCACACGCATCATATCAAATGAGATCTCTGTTACCTGGTAGAGATCAACTTTGTCTTGACCTATCCGCTTCAAACTGGCTCGCAGTGCTGACAGCAAGGACTTACGTCCTAGTCTGAAACCACCTCCTGACACCACAAGCTGCATCCTGTCACTCCATAACCTCATCTCAATTCTTGGACATCAGATTGTATCCAGGAGGGGGTGTGCTTAGTGGCAGAAATAACACTTGGGTTTTTCCGATTGCCACAATGGGATCATTTTGTCAACATCTGGAGTAGTTCAAGTCAGATCTCAATGAGGAAATTTGATAGATTGCAGGGTTCCTATCTTGAGAGCAGATGGTGGAAACCAACCAGTGTGAGGACTTTAGTGTTTCAGAGACTGTGAAGAAGATAGTATAATCAGCAATCAACCCTTGAGTACTCAACAATGTTACAACTTTCTCTCTTTGACTTCTTGTTTCAAGTAGTGGTAGAGAGACAGAATCCATCAGCTGGTGGATTCCAGGACTTGGTCAAGAGAGAGAGAGCACTGACCCACAAGAAAATTTGTCCAAGGGATGGTAAAGAATTTGGTGGCAAAAACTGGTGATAAGAAGTGTTTGCCATCATCATCCTCTCCTTGTGGATGCGGTTGCTTCATTCGACTACTTTTGTTGTTGCTCACAAATCTGCCCAGCAGTTGCTCTGATGATGTTCCTGCCTTGATGTTCTGGTACCCATAAACCTGCAAAAATCAGAAGTTGCTTGTGCAATCAAGGCACCTGAGAAACAACAAACCAAAAAAAAAAACCCTAAGAAATTCATGCATGGACACTAAACAAACACTCGGATTTCATTGCTGTTGTTTTTGACATGTTGAGCACAGCAGCAGATCAGAGATGACGTCGTCCTCTTGCTCTTGAGAGGGATTTCCGATCAACATCTTCCAGTGCAAATCAACTCACCTCAGCTGTATCGAAGAAATTGATGCCACCATGCACCAACACATCGAAAGCAGTCGCCAGTTCAGTTTCTCCGAATGTGTCTCCGAATCCGCTTCCCGGGTCTCCCCATTGCAGAGTTCCAATCCCGAGTCGTGAAACCTCCAATTCCGTTCTTCCCAATCTCATCACATCTGCTGCATCAACATCAACAACAAAAACCGGCGATTTGAATAAGATTCTAAACCTTCAACGTGGAAAGATACTATTATCAGATAACCGGGCATTGGGTTGCAAACCGGTGAAGCTTGGTTTCACAGTCTTGAGCGTGGCATAACATGTCGCAGTCTCCTCCTCTTCGTGGCCTGTTGATCAACTCCCCAGTATCTGAGCTTTGAAGCACCACCCAGAAAACCGGCAGACGAATTCACGGATGCACACATCCTGCACCCCTCTCTCTCTTTTCTCCTCTGTGAGCCTTTGAAATCCACCTTGAGATTTAGCGATTCCGCTCGGCTACATCAGCAAGCAATCCATCAAAACTTTCGTTTCTTCCAATTCTGCTTTTGTGTTGGCAATGCTCATCTGGGTTGAAGGATAGGGGTTCCACGTGTGGAGACAAGAGCCTTTCGAGAAGGGCTATTCGCTGCTTCTTCCACAACTCTTTTGTTTTTGCAGATTTTTCCAGTAGCAACCAGATTCATGTAGAGGATCAAAGTCTGGAGAGCGGCTTCAGTGGGTTTTGGTTCGTTTTCAGCAATGTCTGGAAGGGCTGAGTCAGAGTATACCAACAATCGTACCTCTTCTTTCTTCTTTCTCTTTAGGTCTTTTTTCTGCTTCTTCACCTTCCCCAGTAGAAACCGTGGAAGCTACTTCTTGTGGTCTGGAAGCTACTCTTATGCTCTTCCTGTGGTCTGCACTCTGCACAAAAATGGCGAGTTGTACCGTGATGCTTTGAATTTGATGCTTTCCATGAATGTTGTGACCTCTGCATGCCCTTCTTTTCCTACTTTCTGCTTTGGTGTTAAGAGTTTTTTGTTTGCCTCGACAGGATTAAAATTTGAGACCTTCATTGCTGGAAATGCATACAGCTGATTTCATGAATAATATCAAGGTGAATAATCTCAGGCAATCTCTGTCAAACTCTCCTGCATGTTCCTTCTTCACAAATTTTCCTTTCCTGATGGTGCAGCTGCAGATGACATTCTTTTGCAACATTCTTCAGCACTATCAGTTATTGTTTGTCGATTTTATTTGGATGGTGAGTGCATTGCTCTGTCATGAATATATTCATTCAGATAGTGTCATTTGTTTGCCATCTTTTGTCTGATGATCATCTTTTGTCTGTGTTGAAATGGGGTTGCAGAGCAAGGTTCAAGTGACACAGTTATATATGCTTGCAAGAAAACCATCACCTGCTGCATCTCAATACTTCAGAACTTGGTCACCAAAGTTTTCAGCGCAGATTTCTGGGGATTGCACACCTGCACTTGGGTACTGTTTTTGGTGACTTCTTTCCTGAGATTGACACAATTATTTGCTTCGAACTAGCAGGTTTGTGGATGGCTTGCTAAATGTTTCAAAGGGAATCAAGCGAAGGGAGCTTTGGGATTGATCAGCTAATGTTGTTGAAACATCGTGTGCCCTCTCTGAGTTGCATGGCATGTCTTACACATGATGAGAGTCGCACCAGAGAGATCTGCAGACCGTGGTCTTGTTCTTGGGAGTTGCTTAGTTCATGCAACTTTTTGCTTGAACTTAGAACCCAAATCTTTATTGGTCATGGGCAATTTTGTGCTCTGCTCATTGTTGTTGTTGTTCAGCAATGCTGCTGCTGAATGTTTGTTGATTTGACTATGTAGGTTATCAAGCAGTACTAGTGGTGTGTATGGGAGCAAATGCTGTTATGCTGCCTGTTAGATTTATCAAGCAAGCTTCCACTAGATCAGTATGTGTTGTGTAGTTTAGAATTTCAACTTCTCCCATCTTTTCAGTCCTATGTTAATTCCCAACTCCCTTGAGTATTGATTATGTAATCCAACTTTTCATAGGATAGCAGCAACTGGAACCAAACAGAGCATCCACACCCTCTGTTCCACTATCTTTGTTGTACACAACTTGGCAATGTACAAGGTTTTTGGAGCTCCACCTATTTTTGGTTGGCACAACTGTACTTAGGATGTACTTGCAAGTTCTTTGGAGATTACCTCTGTTCTTCCAATTTCATTTTGGTTCACGAAAAAATAACCACTTATCAAGCATCTCATTTGATTAGGTTTCTCTCATCAACAACATGAATTTGAGTTGTATCATGTGGATACTACCATTCCACTTCCTCCCCATGTTTCTAAGCAATCCATGGATAGCTTGTCAATCATTCAATGTCAAACACTGAACTTCGATCTGGCTGACAGTCAATTATGACTCACTATGTAAAACACCTCAACGGTATCCATATTTTCTTTCACAGTTATCCAAGTATCTTATACCTTCACAACTGTATGACCTGTGAATGTCATAGGAGAAAGGGAAGAGGTGTGGGCAATCTTCAGTTAGCAATATGGGGGTAATTTAAAGAATGGTGCTGTGGGTTGTAAGCAACGGGGTAATGACATACCTTTGCATGGGTTTTAGTGCATCAGGAACTGTAGGTTGTTCAGGACAATCTACACTCCACATTGTTCACAACCAGGCAGAGCATACAATCAAGCAGAGCATTCTACTGCACTATTGTAGTAGCACATCTCAAGAATTAAGTTCAGTAGGCAGCAGATCAACTTCCATTTCTGACTTCTCATGCACAGCTTCCCAAGTCAAAACAATATAATATTATTGCATGATTCAATATACAGAACTTCCACCTGAAGGCAACTAAGAAAATCCAGACCAATGACTTGTCAATCCCCAAATGAAGAATTCATATGTTATGTTTGCAAATGCAATGTTAACACACTGTAGCAAAAAAGAGTCTCTCTATTCAGGGTGCAGAGGTTGTGGTGTGGGGTTAACACGGACTTTGGAGTGCGTATCAGATGGCATCAGGAGGAGTCGTCAGTAGTATCATCCAGTTGTTTGCCACTCACAACGCCCTGTTTGCTCAAACCGGAAGCTGATTTTCTAGAACCTCCTTTTGAGCCTCCTTTCTCATTTACATATTTGCAAACCCTAAGTTCAGTTTACAAGCATACCCCAAGCATGTTAGTTCTTACTGCATACACATACAAAGCAGCTTGATACACTATAGCTGTCACAGCTGACGATGTCGTGATCAGGATTCACAAACGTAGCTACTCCATATGCATTGAATTTGCAAGCTTCATTCCCAAAAGACTTAAATAGGAGCCTCAGGACTTATATGACGTTCTACCTCCACATGATGGAAATGAATTCATTGTAGACTAAGATCAGGCACCAGGGACTAGAAGGTGAAAAGTTGGTGTTCAAGCTTTGTTGAAACTGTTCTTGCAGCTTACAACATTCAAAGATCCAACTTAGTCTTTAGAGTATTTACCAACCTCGTGGTGGGTACACCAAATTCATGTACCCACCCTGGAAGTCGTTGAAACTTGATCCTTTATAGTGAGGAGGTGTGCCTTGCAAGTAATTATCCAAGATTATCGATTTTATCACCAGCTTCAAGGAGAAGCAACTCACTCTTTCGCGAAAACGTCGTTCAGTGCGGAGCTCGTTGTCAGGGAGGCTCTCAAAAGCTGGAAAGCCTGCGATACCCAAGACAATTCCATTTTATAAACCGCCATAAGGTTCTTACTTGTAAACGGTTTGTTCACAAATGGGCTCCGGAACTTTGGAGATGCAACATTATGCGTAGTTATCAGACCTAGCTCTCATTCATCGTCACAAGAATGGTACAGCCTCACCTTCGCAGTTCATCAAGAGTCAGTATCCGCAAGTGCAGAGGAAGATCTAAGCTGGCATGCTCTGTAGACAGAGACGCGTGAGACTCTACCTGGGTGACGCGTACTGTGATTTCCAGGCTGTCGAGGTCGCTCATGTTCTCAACTTTGAGCTTATTGAGAAGCACAATGCTCTTAATGGTGGAGGTTGTGTATATTTCCATATCGTCAGTAATCATAAACGTCGTATTTTCCTTCACGTAACCAGCTCCTGCAGGTTTAGACTCAAGTTCCGTAGACAGCGGTTCTTCGGATTCAGTAAGTTCGATATTCATCGGATATTTGCATGTTGGACAAAGATCACCGAGGTTCCTTGTCATGATAGTTCGATTGCCAGGACGCTTACAAAACTTGCTGCATATGTAACATGTCGTTGGGTCCGACTCGGCACCCTGAATCTGCAGAAGTGAGCTTGCACGATAGCCCCATGCAGGTTGCGGGCTCAGTAGAATGTCCTTGCAGCCAATATTCATGAAACTAGCGTTGAGATGTCGACGCTTCTGAAAATGTTGGAGATAGCTCCCACAGGCCATTCGTTCAAACCTGGACTAAGATTGCAGCATCAGCACCCGAACAAACTCGCTTGTACAAGAGCAAGCCGTCAAGCGGTTGCTAAACGAGTCCGGACCATAGCATGCTATGTAGGTTGCAACAAATTACTTTGCAGCTTCGTACCTTGAGAGATAAGTTTTATAACTGCTCCAGTAGGCAGCATGAGAAAGCTAAAAAGCATGTCGACAAAATCCTTGCCAGCCTCCATGTACAACACCCGCTTGGTGGATTTCTGCACCAGCAGTTGCACTCGAACCAAATCCGCACGCTGCTGCGCTGATTCACATGAGTTTGGTACCACAACTGGCGGTACTCCTGGTTTTTTAGCCATACTTTATTCAAGCTTAACCGATCACATTTGCCAACCCTGCTCATCAGTAATCACATGAATCAATAGTAGTACAAAACATAAGCAATTTCCAAGGAAACAGATCACCCAGGAACTCCAAATTCTACTAGCTAGCTCGCCTAGGATATCGCCTGTGCAGACGACAAAAGCCATAAATCCATGCTCACAGATTCACGGTTTATAAGAGAGAGGCAAGGGAAAGCGCACTGACCAGTTGAATGGAACTTGCAGCTCGAAACTAGGAGCATTACAAATCTAAATCTGTAACATAACCTTGCGAAATTTCACAAATTTGAGCTTGAGAATTCCACCAACTTCAAAACTAGGCAGATCCTGTGACAGCCTGAGTTGCGATCACACTAATTGAGATGCAAGATATGGTACTACCTTTGCTAATTCGAGTTGTCGCCTGTACGCAGCACAGTAATTCGATAGCAGCACAATTTAAGGACTTAGTGTCAATGAAGCTCATGTAAAATAGATTTCACAGAGTGTACTCGCAGCGGCTGGATACAGACAAATTTATTTTTAGGATGGGAAGCTGCCTCTTGAAAATCTTCTAGCCACCTGGAGCACGTCTGCGTGCAGGAATAAATGCGTCTTCTAGGATTAGGACAGGTTTGGATGATCTCGAATCCGAAAATCTGCAACTGCATAACAATGGCCTACCCTAACCGAGCTAGGGATCTGTAGCTGTAACCGCATTTGGCGTGGAATTAGTTGTTGGCAGCGATCTGTGACTCGTATGCTAGATCTTTATGAATGCTGCATGGGTTCCAGCATTGTTTGCCACGATCCGGTGTGAGAAACAAGGCTGCATGCATGAAGGATCGCCGCCAAAAACCACGCCCATGCAAGTGGCAGATCGCTGCTAACAGATCAGCAGCTCTAGTGTAGGCGTGTAGCCCATTCTAATGCAGTTGCATGAGCCCATTTCGGATTCTAGATCATCCAATTCCGAGAGCAGGCAGCTTACCATTTTCATCAAAAAATATATACCCTAACTGTGATGCTCTCGAATTCCTGTGCGACGTGCAAGCGACTACTAAACTACCAAGGTTGTAAGTACGTCCTGCAGTTTTAGTGTTACCGCACCTCAGACTGTCAGAGGATCTGACAGGGTTTGACTACCGTGGAATGTTCAAGCTCGATTTTTTGAAATGTCGCGCTGTTAAGTTATAGATTTTGATTTGTAGTGCTCTTCGGCCCACTTTACACAAGCAGTCAAGGCCAAGGTTCAACTCAAATTAAGCATTTTTATTGGTGCAAAAGTTGAAACCAACCCCCAAGGGCTTTACAATACGAGTCAAGCCTGAAATAGAAGAAAACAAATCCAATCTGCACCACTTTACTAATAAATGCCGAACTTTATGGCCTTGTATTGGCCCCAAGGCTAAAAAAGGGTACCAACGAGTTTGAGAAGCAAATTTGCAACCTCCCTTGAGGCCAATGTTTCTACATTTATTAATATTATGATGTCAATGTTCTAGCAACTATTAATAACTTTGGGCCAAAGAAGAAGCCAAAAATGCTTAAAGTTGTCCCCAAGTTTTTTCAGCCTTTACTCATACTCTAAAGTGGGTCTTTGTTTTCAGTTGCAAGTTCCCATCCACCCGTTTGAATGTTTTCTCTTGCATTTACATGATGAATGGTGTGAACAAAGTGAAAAAATTCTTGTGGTTACCAGTAAAAATGGTGTATACAGATGAATCAAAACAAAGTAAAGATACAACTTAGGCCCACTTTAGAAGAGGGTCTAAGGTTCAATTTCCTAGGAACCAATTTGGACTAATTAGAAGCAAATTGAATCCTTAAGTTGGATTGTACCTTTGTCCCTAGCTTGATTCTTGGTTCTCCAAAGCAGGAGCTTTCTTTTTAGCATTGTTTTTTGGTCCCAACTAATTGATTTTTCCCTCCAACACAGGTGCCATGTGGGTTTAACGTCAATTTGCCACTTTTTGGTCTTGGACTTTCATCTAAAGACATTGGGACCAATTTAAAAGCTTTTAACCAATAAGATTGTTTGAATTCATTGGTCCCTAGACTCTGGACCCTCGTCTAAAATCGCTTTTAAATACAAATCAATAAGCTTAGGGTAGTGCTTGTAACTTATGTGTAACTTGATTATATAATTATTTAGGTAATCGTTTAATGGGGTGTAGGATTCCATAATTTGGTCATAGTGCATAGATTTATTTCTTGTGCACCGTGTGACATTATTTCCTTGTGATTAATTATGGAATCACATGGGGAACCATGTGATGTTACTTCGTTATGATTAATTGTGGAATCACATGGGGAATCATATGATATTGTTTCCTTGTGGTTAATTGTGGAATCACATGGGGAATCTGTGATGTTGTTTCCTTGTGATTAATTGTGGAATCACATGGGGAATCTGTGATGTTGTTTCCTTGTGATTAATTATGGAATCACATGTGGAACCTTGTGATGTTATTTCCTTGGGATGAATTCTGGAATCACATGGGGAACCTTGTGATGTTGTTTCCTTGTGATTTTGTTCTTTATAATTATTTGGGGTACCATGTGATGGATAAATTTTAGGAAGTTTTTTAATTAGGTCCTTTTGGTTAGTAGTTAAGGAGGTGTTTGTGACCTTGAGAAACAGTTTCATTTGTACAAAGTTATGGTATGAATACAAAGTTTGTAAGAATTTAAGTTTTGATTTTGAAAGACTTTTGGTTTTGAATAGTTTTGGTGTTGTTTGTGTGTAGTTCATGGTAGGAGAATGGTGAGGCTTGCATAGCCAATAGAAGAGTGGGAGGATAATTTTACAACCAAGAACATAGATTTCATAGCTATGTAGTAATCATACATAGTTTCGGTCCTAAACCCGTTCGTGTTGTACATGCCCACCAGCATTGGAGATTAAAGATGGTGGTCAATGAACACAACAGTGTTACTATAGTGGTAATTAAAGGTGTCATTGACCGTGATAGTGTAACAAAATAGAGGTAAATTAGGAGATGTTTAGCAATAATGGTCTTAATAGATTAAAAGTTGGGGGTAATTTTTGACATTTTCTTTTGTTCAACTTCATGATTTTTAGACTAACTAGTCTAAACTAATTGAAATTAAAAATCTTGTTGAATGTATAGGTAGTGATTCTAGCTTGTAATGTTGGTCTTTAGTGTTTGGATTTAGTTGTCCCTAGTGGCTTTGTGAAAACATCAACTTGTTGTTATAGTTTGTTGGGATTGTACATAATTTCAATCACATTGGTGCACACCTTTTCTTGAATATAATAATGTTGGAATTCTATATGCTTTGTTTGCGCATGGAAGATTGGGTTATTCATTAGGTTGTTGTTATTTTGACTATCGCAATGCAATTGTGTCAGATAGTCTCTCAAAAGTTAGAACTCTTCCAATAAAGTTCAAAATCAAGAAATTTTTTTAACACCATCTAAGAATGATGTGTATTCTACCTCAATATTACACAAAGCAAATGTGGGCTAAAGCTTATTAGTCCAAGACAAAGTGTGATGAAAAGAAGGGGTAGATGAAGCCTTACACGGATGACGCAAGCACCATCAACATTTGAAATTTGTAAAAAGACGAAACTTTTGGCAATTGCTTGTGATGTGAAACCTAAAGTTATCTTTTGTGGCATTTGTGTTCATGACCTTTGTTTTCTTACTTATTATGAGAACGACAATTATTCACTGTTGATATGCCTGCTGTGTGGTGAGGTACTCTGCTTGGTTGCATTTTATGTGTTATGGCTATTTTTTAGTTGGAGCTTTGATAAGTTTGTCGAGCAATGGAGCTGGATGGAAATAAAAGGGCGCAATTGGTCCAAATGCAAACATACAGAGCTAAGTGGATTTTTTTTCTTTACATTAGGATGAAAGGAATGTTTTTTGAGGATTTTGTAGATCATAAATCAACTTCTATGATTCTTAAATCAAGTCCCACTGGATGATTGAAAAATTATATTGTCCACTGGGCAGTTTATGGTACATTTTTAAAGAGTTTTTGAACTTCAACACTAACACAGGCACCAGTGGAGTTTTGTCTGTAATCTCATTGATATAAATGCACTTCACTTGTCTTGGAATTGCAACCTCCTAATTTTGCATCCTGAAACTTCTAGTCTTCATAAGTCTAGATCAATGATCAAAGTATGCAAGCCCTTCAGGACCTGACTCAATATGGAAGGTCCATCATCTGTAAACAGAAACCCAAGAACATTCCTTGCACCATTTGCTATTGTGTATGCATAGAAGTAGCGTCCTAGTTGTAGTTACAAGAATTTTTGGCTTTAGTTTAGGATTTGTTGGAAGGTTGTAAAAACAAATCTAAAATGAGTTTTGGACATTGAAAAAACTAAACTCCATAAACAAACAAAGAATTCCTCATGTTTTGGCATGGCTCAAAGTGATAATGAAAAATATCATCACATACCGAAACAATCTTTATAGTGTAATTAATAATACCAACCCATGATCACCAAACCCTAAATGTTTGATCTAATCTCACAAGGTTACACAAACATAAAAGCATGGGAAATTTGTTTGTGGTGTTGATACAGGTAGCCTGCAAGAGCTTACAATGCTGGCAAGTTTTTTGAAAATGTAACTGCTCCCCTCCATAGGCATTACGTTCATGAAAAGCTAACCGTTATATATTTTTTCCCGTGATACATGACAGGCACCTGTTAGGTATCACGAGAAACGTTTTTTGAAAATCACAGCAGTTTTACACTTGTGTAAAGGAATCCGAAGTGGGCTTCATGGGAATCAAGCCCATGCAAAGGAAACACTTCAATTCACTTGCGAAATCGAGACAAAGACGCACAGTGCACAAAGTTGGTAGAGTGGGAAGGGGGAGAGAGATGTTCAAAGGACAATTACAAAGGGTAGTAAATGGGCGAAAATGTTTAGATAATTAATTACCGTACATAGAGTACTCATAATTTGCACCCCACCTTTCTCTTTACCAACGACCAAGAACGCCAGTGACTAAGTAGTACTCCTGCTTTCTATTTTTCTTTTTCCCACGCACATAGTGAGAGCCCACAAGAAGGAGAGTTGAGAGACAACAAGCGCACGTAATGGTGCGATGGTGGGCAACAAATCAGAAGGAGAATGTTAGTTCTTGTGTTTTTATAGTGCTTTGTAGTAGAGAGGGGTCGATGATATAGTTGTATCTTAGGGGCTGGGATGTTGGGAGGCATGGAGGAGGATCCTGAGGTGGGAGATTCGCCGTTGGCAGAATTGGTGGGGCTACATTTTGGCCTTCCTTGCAACTAGGACAGCGTAAGTTGTAAGCTCCATAAGTTGTTTCTTCTTGTTCTTCTTTTTTTCCGGTTTTAATGACTTGGTATCTTTTCCATGCCTTGGTTTTGTATTTTGCGCCATTAGTGATAATGCAGTGGGGCGTGGAATATGTTTGTTTGAAAAAATTTGGTCATTTTTTGTGTTGTGGACTGTTCTGTTGCATGGAGTTTAAAGAGTGGATTTCTGAAATTCTAAATGCAAAAATGTTATTAGCATCAAGCTGCTTGCATAGTGGCTTTATCTTACAGCCCTATTATAATAGTTCTTGTTTGAAACCCAACACTTGGTGATTGTAGATGTTAACTTTGACAGTTGTAATGATCTTGTGAGTGTGTTGCTACAAGTTTGGCCAAAGTCCTTGCATGACTTACTTGTATTGCTGTCAAGAATACCTCAAAGGCACAACGAAACATGATTTGTTTTGAGATGTTACTTCATTTGCACACCTTGAAGATGTTGCAATGTATTCCACACAAAGTCAGAAAAACTTGGCATGCACAATTTTGTGGCATGACTAGAAGCATTGATCCTTATGTGCTTACTTGTACCACCCAGCTGTACATGTGTTAAGGCACAAGATACCCCATTTGTGGTTACCAAAGTTCTAATGGTATGTTGCAAGATTCAGAGTTCAAGTGTTGGTGAAATTGAAGGATTGGGTGATAGATGTGGACAAGCTCTTCACATAGTTGGAGATTGAAGGACAACTCTCTCTCAAGATAGATTTTTCACTGATGAAGCCCATCAACATCATGGCCAAATCTAGTCACAACACCAAGTAAAAATCAATCTCCCTCTCTCTCTCTCACTCTCTTCATTCATTATGCAATGTTTTCAGCATTTCGCTTGATTAAATATAAAAATGTTCCAGCAGCCAATTGTAAATAGATTCCATATCTATTTGTTATTATTTGTTGTTTTGATTGAGACCAATTTCTTTGAGTTGGCCATTTACACATCAGAAATACTTATGAGTGGTATGGGGGTAGCAAGGACGAGCTTAGAGTTGTACGGTTGGAAACCATGACTTTGGAGGTCGATTTTCCAAAAAAACATTTTGCATTGTTCACTGTGTTCCTTTTCTGTGTGTGTGTGAAACAGTGAGTCCCAAGTGTGATTTTAGGATTTGGGGCCGATGTATTATTGCAAAGGGCTATTTGGATGTGTCCCTTTGCATGAACAGAGAAATTTGAAAGAATGAGAGTTTTTGGGAGGAAGGGAATGGTTGCCAAATGCTATATGGCTTTTGTCTGATTCACATTGAACTATCTGATTGCAATTATGTTGAGGGTTAGTAGAGTTGATGGTCTGTGTCTGCTTCCTGTTTTATTGAAAAGCAGGAGGATTTTGTCGTTGAGTGATGTGTTCACTTTTCAACGGATTGCAATGGCCAAATGGTGTGGGGGAAGCTGAGCATGGCATCTCTTTGCAATCATTTGCTGAAAAATGCTAATGGCGAAACATCACTGTTTACACTCAATGGGCTCCTTGTTGAGGCTGTGTCATGTCCAAATTTTGCACAAGGCAAGTTGCAAGTATACTACTTCACAGGTTTTGTGATAAAATGACTTGAGTTCTATCCTGGATTACCCACCAAGATAAAGATTTTCAAGTTGAATGCCATAAGATTAACCAAATTGGTCTTGGAATAAATATGATAATTCATGATGTGTCCAGATTGATTCATGCTATCTCTAGACTTGTAATGTTAGTCCTGTAGGTATCTTGATCTTTTTCTTTGTTGTGTTTTGTTGGGTTTTGTGAAGTGGATTGGAACTTTTTGTTTTGTTAGTCCTTGGGTTTGATGGGTTGGTAGCATGCTGATACAGCAATGGGACCAATAATCAAAATGATACCTTTCCAAGACACACTTGTACGAAATGTGGTCTGTATCTAGCTTCATGTCCATCCTTTCAATCTGCACAAGTCAATGCCATGTTACATCTTTTTTTTCTTACGAATCTTTTTAGCACCTTTAGGATGTGACTTTGGGGTTTTTGTAGGCACATCGTGTTTCTAGACAACATTATTCATAGCTAGATTTTTCTTGTTCTTTGATCCAAGTGGTTGACCACGATTTTTCTTTGGATTGCTTTGGTTGTCGTCTTCGTGAGTTTCAATTCGGCTTCCTTGCTTGTTCTCTTCTTCTGATGTTTCAAGTAAAAGTAATGATTTCTTTAAACGTTTCAAAGGTTGTCTTTTTGTAACTTTTGTTTCTTCAATGTTAAAATCATCAAGTTCAACTATTTTTGGAACATGTCGGACATTGTCAGCTTTTGGATTTTTTAGCACTTGATTTGCCCATGAAACTTGTTGGTTGATCACTGATTTTTTTGCATGAGATTTCACCTTTTGAGGAGACATAACACAAGGCAAGGATGCAGATTTATCTTTCACAACCACATCCAACTCTTGAAGAACATTCTCCATGGCTTGGTATGCCAAAGAAAGGTAAGATGCCATATCATTCTTTTTGTCAAACTCAAAGTACATACGTTTGAGATGGTATGGACTCAAAGTTCCTTTATAGGTAGTATGTATTTTTTGACGAATGAGATTGTATGCATCCCGCTTATTGAGATGAATGTCATCTTGGTCATAGTCGACATTCAAGATATCCATGAGAATAAAAGCGTGACCTGAAATTTGTAGAAAATGTTAGCAATTGTAGATGACTTGTTTGATCACAAGTGATTGATTATATGGAGTCTTCATATAAACACTCACATTGTCCCCCTTTATGTGGTTAGTTTCAAGTTGAAGCCTAAATGACATAATAAGTTTATGCATTCGTATATATTTACATTTCTTGATGAGGGAACTCAATTTCTAGTTTTTATATCATTGCATAGTTTGGTGGATCTTTATTTTCAAAGGACTAAGTTCAAACTAGGAATGTATTAAATACTCATGGAAAGTAGTTATTATACTCTTGTTAAGCTGGGTTTTATGTTGTTCAACATTGTATTTGAAGATACTAGTGTCTTCCTAACTTGTTCAACCTAGATATGAAAACTACATGTTCTAGTGTGAATACAAAATGGTGTATAATACTGATTAGCTTAAATGAGCACAACCTTTGAAGTTGACAATAGTTGGGAAGTGAGTATTTTAATCTTTCAAATTTGTATAATCTAAATTATAACCTCTTGGTTTGATGAATTATAGTCTATTTTAAACATTTGTATGAAGATGTGTTTTCAAATAATGTTTCTATGCTTTTATTGTTTGAACAAACAATGCCATCAAAGGAAATGACTTTGTTGCAGAAGGTTAGATTGAAAACTAACACTTAGGATTTCAAAAACATGTGACTTTGATCAAAGATTCAAATTTTCAATGGAGTGTGTGGAGCTCTAATGGAACTCTATGCGTGTTAACATCAATATCAAACAGTTTGGTCTAAACTTACAATTGGCCTTTTATATGTAAAATACCTGGGCATGGCAAATAGTTGTTGTGTGTTGAAAGAAACATTGTCTTTTCTACACCCATCTGTCTATAAACTCTTTTAGTTGTCCGTAGCTTTGATATGATTGCTTGCTTTGAAAATCTCAACATCCACAGTTGTCCAAAGGTGTTTTTCGGCCTATGGTAGCACACCATTGTTTTTTTGATGGCGGTATTGATGTTTTGTTTGTTGCCAACATAGGAAATTGAAGTGGACACTACATTGAAGTAGTTATTATACTCTTGTTAACACGGGTTTTTGTTATATAAAATTGAACACATAATGCGGTTCACACAGTTTAATCTTGGCAAACATGTTGAACCATTTTTTTTCAACATATTGTTAAACAATGTTGTTTTGTTTAAAGAACGCGAATTGATATCTCCCACAAATCTAACAGGATCATATTATCATGAATGTTTTGTTTGTGGTATTGTGAAAACTCTTGATTGTTTGGAAGACCTCATATCTGAATATGGGAAAAGAAACTTATATGATGATGAGAAGCAAAATCAGATATACAACAAACTTTTAGAGAAACATCCTTTTGAAAATTCACAAAATTTACCAATCAATATCACTATTGATATTACATGTGTTGGATCACAAATTGGTTTAATTGATCCAACTTGTTGGATACAAGATGTCAATGATTCTTTGGAAAATAAAATTTTGTCACATGAACAAATGCATATATTCAATAGCATTTGTTCTGAGACAGATGGTTTGCATGTCATTTCAGGTACATGAGTTATTTCATTTTATTTCATTTCAAATATTAAAATAACTACCATGTAAAAATTATGAATATTTCTACTAGATGCTGGAAAATATATTATGGTAATTAAATTATATATTTATATTATAAAAGAAAAATTTTACAAAAAATTATGCATATTTATTAAATTTTATAATCAATTAATCTTTGGTTATGCATATTCATTATTTGTAGACATATTTAATCTCAGAAATCCTAGTAGTGGAAAGACATTTTTCGTTATCGATTTGACCGAATACTATATGTTATTGAAAAAGAAAGTAATCCTTATTACAAGAACAAGATGTGTAGCATTAAGATTTAGTTCAAAAGCTTCAACTGTCCACAACACATTTCATATACAATGCAAAGGATATGTTCAACCATTACAAGAATTAAGTGTTGAATTTCAAATTCTCAAAGAAGCTGACATCATCATTATTGATGAAATGTCAATGATGACAAGTACATTGTTGCAAAGCGTTGAAACTAAACTACAGCAAATTGAAAATGATACAAATGAACCATATCATTCTAAGTTAGTAATTTTGGTGGGCGATCATGCACAACTTCCAGCAATATGTCATTGCCACCTGTTAGACACAAAAAATTATTGCCAAAAACATTATGTATATAATGCAATTGATTGGAATTTTGCAACGTATCATACTTTGGAAACTTCAATAAGACATGTGGAAAATCCAAAATATTGTTCTTTTTTGAACATAATCCGTTGTCAAGCACCAACGAAAGAAGAAATTTCATCAGTTTTAAACAATTGCTACATTGATGAAGATCTAGTAAACAATACATTGATGACAAAACAACAATACTTTGCACACATCGAAAGAACCTTGATTATTACAACGATTTGATTATTCACAAGAAATTTCCAACTGACCAAATTTATGCTATTCAATTGGAAACAAATGCAAAGAATGTTAAACACATTCAATCTCGGATGAACAATTAAAGATTCAATCACATGCAACATGTTGCATTAGGAACATTGGTTATGTTGACTAAAAACATTGATTTAAAAGTTGGTGTTGCAAATGGAACCACTAGAATCTTAACAAAGTTGGAGTTTGATTTGGAAGATAATGTTTGTAGCATTTTTGTTGCACTCAATCCATGAGGAAACCTGTAAATAGTTCGGAAAAAATCAATTCAAAACAAATATGATTCTCAAGGACATTTTTACAAAGCATCATTTCCTTTAATGTTAGGTTATGCAATTATAGGGCACAAATCCCAAGGTGCAACGATATCATCCGAAGTGATGATACATATTTGTGAATCTTTTGCACGTGGATTAGTGTATGTAATGCTATCTAGAGTCACAAGTCAAATTTTTTTGAAAATTGTTAACAATTTTCAACCTTCAGACATACAACCTATGTTGCCATGATTTTTAGAAAATGTGAACATTGTTGTAAATTGAAATACTAACACATGTATTATTGTAATGTAATATGCACTATGTGCAATTCTTTTGATTGGTTTTACCAATCTCCTTTCCACTCAATGCACAAATTAGGCGTATTTTTCTAGGTTCAAATCCTAGGTTGAGTTGAACGACTGCCTTAAATTGTTTTGAAGGGTTGCCATAGTGAACCAACACTTAAATGTTGCATGCCTAACCAGGCGGCCTATGCAAAACATCACACAAATTGCAAGGAGCTTTTACCTAGAATTTTGAGCTTCTGATTTTACTTCTTTAATTTTACCGAGGGGTGCACAAACCTCAACATTTCTATATGCATTTTCAACCTTCCAACCTCATACTATGAAACAAGGTTATGACACATTACTTGTGTTGTTTCTTCTACAATAAATGTTTGAGAATGTTATAGGGAGTGATTTTAGAGAATTAAAACAAGCTTTATTCTTCCTCTTTCTTGTGATGCTGCCAGATTGTTTCAACAAGCAATTGTTATGTTGATTATGCTGAAATAACCTAGCTTTAACAGACTATAGGGACCTTGAAGTCTAGTCTTTAGATATCTTCTTTGATAAATCTCCTAATTGTTTTGGGTTGCCATGGTAAAAATCATCCACTCAGACCCACAATCTCTGTCATCTATAGACATTGAAAGAGATATTGATTCAAGGACATATTGTAAGTAAAATAGTTACCAGGGAATTAATCATTATAGTTTCAACTGTAGTAATTGAAGAATTAGTTAGGATAAACTGTAATCAATACAAAAATCCTGGCACTTAATGAAACAAAAGTTTATTGGATTGATCTGACCTTCCTGGAAATTTTTAATGAAAAGGTGGTAAGAGCAACTTCACTAGTGCTTAATATGATGGCCTGCAAATTAAAATAGATGAGAAAAGTCAAAAAATGCCGGTTTGGTGGAGCAAAATGGTTTTGGCCCAGCATTTTTGTACATTTTGCTGAGGCTGGTGAAAGGCACACCAAAACCTCATACCTGCCATTGATTGGTTAGATAGTTCGATTGGTCTAGGTGGGTCCAGAATGGTGAGCGCTCTAGTGCATTTTCCAAAGCTAATATTGTGGCCACAATTGTTTAATGAATATCCCACCTTATGGGGATCTCCAGAATGCAAATATATGCATACTAGTTGTACTTGTGTCCCATCTTTGTTTGTTGCAGCACAACGGTTGAGGATGGCAGCTGTAGACAAAGCCGAGGCAGAAAAGATACTACAGGTGAAGAGAGCAGAGGGAGAGGCCGAGGCCAAGTACTTATCAGGATATGGTATTGCAAGGCAGCGTCAAGCCATCCCAGAGGGGCTACGTGAAAGTGTGTTAGCATTCTCAAACAATGTGCCAGGAACATCTACTAAAGATGTGATGGACCTTGTGTTAGTGCCACAGTACTTTGACACAATGAAGGAGATTGGTAACAGCTCTAAGAACACCACTGTTTTTCTTCCTCATGGTCCAAGCCATGTTGGGGACATCACCAATCAGATCCGGAATGGGCTCATGCAAGGGTCTGCAGCAGACACATCTTCATAGGTTATGTATACTCTTTTTATGAACAGGTATTTGTCTGTGGTTTCGGCTTAGGTTTGGATCACACTCAATAGGCATTATCGTTAATGGGTTTTGGCTGCAGGTTTTGTATCTTTGTAGGGGTAAGGAACTGTACGGTTATTAAAGCTTCACCTTGGCTGAGAATATTCTTGGGGGATGGGTAGCCTCCCAAGATAAGAGCCCTACAAAGAGGCACTGGGTCCACTTACAAAAAGGAGGTGAATGTCTTCTAGCATTGTGATTTTGGTGGTGAATATTTGCACATGTAGGTGTGATGATCTTCAATAGTCAATCATCTGACGTCTAGTCTAGTGTTCTGCAAATGCTGGATTTTCACTGAAATTAGCATGTAATTTGCAATGTGTAGCCCAATAGTCCAATATGAATCATAAGACATGGCAAAAGAATAACAATAAATTATTTTAAAATTAGAACATTTCATTTGCTATTATGATATCCTCTTGTTGACTTTGGTTGAGTTTTGATTGAAATCTCTACCGAAGACTTGTAAGTTGTGGCTTTTGTTATTTTGTCAACCCCTGGTTGATTTTGGTTGAACACTCTACCAAAGACTTGCGGCTTTGCTTTTGTCATCCTCTGCTGGTTGATGACTTGTAGAGTGTGAAGACTTTGGGAATCGATGCAAATGGTTGATGATGACTTGTGGAGTGTGAAAACTTGACTTTAATGCAACACACAATTTTTAAAATGATTTTCATGTAGGAAAGGAAGGTTTATCCCAAAACCCAACAAAAGAAAAAGAATAGAAGAGAGAAGACAACACTATTTTGGTGTATTTTGATGGATTTTAATTTTATTTTTTTTTGGTGACAAATTAGTTTTCCTTTTGCATTTCAATGTAGTGGGTAGTTTTAATCATTATAAAACTAGTGTGTGCCCCGTGCATAATGCACAGGTGTTTCAACAATGTTTGGTTCATGTTTTTGGTTTTTAAAAAAAACTTTTATCTTTTCAAACAACCGTTGGTCCCGCCCCCACCTCGATCCTTCGCATTTCTCACTCCACTTCTTTACCTCGTCGACTGCCCCCCCCTTCAGTCCTTCGCATTTCTCACTTCGGTTCTTTAACCCGTCGAGCCCTCCCGCCCAGTCTTTCTGGCCCTTCACATTTTTCCCACTCTGGTTTTTTATCCCGTCGACCCCCCTCCCCCTTCCCCGGTTCTTCGCATTTCCCACTCCGGTTCAAAACACTAACATGCAACCCCTATTTATTTATGCGCTTTTTGAACATTGTTCTTTTTTTGCACTTGCTTGGCATGGAGTAGGAGTTCCTATAACCCCATATATGCACTCTGGGAGGGTAACCCTAAAGCGGTTGAGAGCAGTGCTATATTTAACTATTGTCCGTAACCACTGTCCGTCCGGAGTCAGAGGAAGGAACTTTCTTCCTTTACTATATATAATATTGCTAGAGCGTGCAGAGCATGCCAACAACAATGAAAACTTTCACAAGTAGGTGTTGTCTTTTATTGGAACAACAACACTCTCATGTATATATATACATTTTTGTCCAAATGTTTTTCCTAGATAAGACTCCTCCAAATCTGATTGTGGGTATTGATGTTCCAGATAGATTGCAACAAATGTAATCCTACACCAAATTCAAGCTTACACGTTAAAATTTTCAATAAACTTTGTAAAATGAAGCTCTTTATTCAAACCTAGGGGAAGGGAAAACAATCAGGCCTTGGGTAAAGCCACAGCTAAACTGGTAAAATGGCCAAGAAAAAAAAATCCAAATCTATTCTTATCATTTCTAAACATTACAAGTATCCCCAGTTTTAATATTTATTGGGCTGGGGGTCTCAAGTCCAAATTTAAGATTAAACCTGCCAGCAGGGTTTCTCTTGTTTTCTCATAAGAACTCAACATTGATTTGAACCGGTGTTGGCTCATTCTTCTTTTTGAAGAGAACCTTTGGTCTTGATTTTGACAAATATTTTTTTCCTGTAGGTGAGGGTGTGAGTTTGAACCTGGTTCTTCATATTTTTTAATCATGTGGTTTTGATTTTGACACATTTTTTGAAAATTCAAAAAAATTCAATGTACTTCAAAAATATTTTTGGTATGTCATATTGTTTACCAGTGGGTTAGGAACTAATATTCACCGCTAGCCTACTTCCTTTTATTTACAAAAGTTGAATCCTCTATTGTATTTCTTTAATTTTCTTAGAACATTAATCTGACCTTGCACAAAACTCAACAAGGCATCACAGAGACCTCAAACAATGCTCGTTTGCAAGTATATTTCGTGTCTCATCTTCCCTGAAAAGGGATTCAGAACTTGACCTTTCTGTTGTGAGAATCTGGTGTTGCACAACAATTTGTGTCTCCACAGAGCTTTTTCAAAACGAGCAGCCTGTTCAGCAAACCATGTGCCCTGTGAAAAATGTTCTGTGAAGTGATTATAACCAACCCAGGCAAATGCCAATTATACTTAATCAACACTACACCACATGGGCTGTGTTAAATATGGGCATCTGTATGCACAAAAGCTTAACGACCTGTTTAGTTCATGAAAATAGGGGCTATCTGTAGACCATTTCAGAATTTGAAGTACATCTCACACATGCCTACTGAGCCCAGGTGAAGGTACCAAAATATAAGGTCCCCTTTCAGCTGCAGACAAGTTGCATTTAGAACGTTTCGATTATCTCCTCAAATAGGTAAGACTAGTGCTTAATACAGTGTCTACAGATATATGCTATTTCAGAGTAAAAATGGGGATCATGTAAGGTGCTTTCCTGCTATCTTACAATCCTACTGCCCAACCAGCACCCACACTGGCACAATCATAAAAATGATAAATTGTTTTTGGGGTTGTTTCTACAACTTGTCAATACCTCCTTGTAAAACATTATCAGGGTTCTCAAAAGTCCAAATTCAACAATTCTGGGGTTAGATGTAGCATCTAAGAGGACTCATTCAAGAAGGCGAAGATGCCAAACTAGGTGAAGGGCCCAATGGTCATACTGGGGGAGTTTGTAAGGTAAAGATGAAATGTTCAGCTTGCTGATGGCCAAACCAAAGCAGCACTCACAAGTGTGCCGTGCAGGATGGATGATGTATGGACAGAAAACACTTTGGCATTGTATTCATGTCTGGCAGCCAACCATGGTGATGAAGTATGTACTAATGTACTTACCATCCACATGCATCGACTTACCTAGTAACCATCAAGTGGCTTGCCTATTTATACATCTACATAGTAACCACTTACATTCCCTAGGTGCTTACCTATGGTATCAGGTACCTACTTACCTAGCTAGTTATCCAGGTTGGGGAAGGGGGAGGGCAGGAGGGTTTGGATCTCAATTGTGGTTCATCCAAAGC
The DNA here is from genome assembly GCA_963921925.1 of Sphagnum tenellum. Lineage (NCBI taxonomy): Eukaryota > Viridiplantae > Streptophyta > Sphagnopsida > Sphagnales > Sphagnaceae > Sphagnum > Sphagnum tenellum. The sequence continues at coordinate 8,032,689 of OY998156.1, forward strand.
TGTGTCATAACAGGTTTCCAATGGATGGGGCAGTGATGGGTGCTATGTCACATAATGCTTTATAGACCATCTAAAAATGAACTCAGAAAAAATCAGGTATTTATGCAGAACCAAGCTCAGAGAAGAAACGACATTGGCTGCAAGCTGATGTGAGGAACAGCAGCTTCTCACATGTGGTGAAGACTCCAGAGGCTCATGCTCAGAAGGAATTGTGGTCAAATTTGTCAGTTTGAAAGTATGGTGTTATAATAGCTTTTTCTCCATAATTGAATTCCAACCAAAAAAAATGGTGGGTATGACCATTGCTCACGTTGTGAGGAAACCCATTTATTCCTTTGGAACTCATAAAACTATGTTTGGGAGCCTCTGCTGATCACGAAAGAAAAAGAATTAAACTTTGGGGGCCCAACAACTAAGTAGTACGAGCACAATATACTACCATTAGTATATTATGTACACTGGGGGTACTTATTACTGCATTGAGAATTCATCTGGAAAAATAATCTCAGGCATGGCTTGTCCTTCGTTGGAAGTGTCCTGCGTTGCTACGTTACATGTGATGCGAAAGTTCAACTGAAGTTTCAACCTAACCTGCATTTGTGCCGTGCCGTGCCGTGCACTCCAGAATCTTATATATAAATTCACTACGTCCACGATGGAGCTCGGGTTTCAGGCGGACAACCGTCTGGGCTCGGCCCGGCAAAAATGGGAGAGGGGCTGACTGGCTGTGACGGTGGCCAGCAGGGGCGGGCTGGGCACAGGAGAGTCCCTGCAGGTCCTATGCGTGCTGGGCACAGGAGAAGGGCTGACTGGCTGTGACGGTGACCAGCAGGGGCGGCCGGGGCACAGGAGAATCCCTGCAGGTCCTGTGCGTGCTGGGCACGGGAGAGGGGCTGACTAGCTCTGATGTCAGCGAGCACGGGCGAGCTGGGCATGGGAAAGTCCGTGCAGGTCCGCCGAAGCCGGACGGACACTAGAATTTCGGCCAATGGAAGGCCCAAGGTGCCTTGCTTTTATTCCTTTTAAGTTTGGGGAGGGGCGGGAAGGATTTTTTTTCCAGTTTCCCTGTTTCCCAATGTGTTCTCATGGTGTTCCCTCTAAGTTCCTAATTTCCTAATGGGTTCCCAATATGTTCCCCAAGTTCACAATGCGTTCCTCAATATGTTCTGCATACAAGCACCTCACTTTTATCCCATATGCTTTGGCAAATGTTGTGGAGGATGAGGGGGACTTCACAGTGGCCGAAGGTCACGGGCACCCACTAGTTATGGAAATGTCCAGAGCACTGTAATTTGGAAAAGAATGTGCCAGTCTCCTCCTGATTCGACGCCTGAACATGCGTTAATGTATTGTCCGGGGCCAAACATTTCTCTATAAAGTTTGGTGAGGAACTCGTTTTATTTGCAAAAGGAGGTTGGTGAAGCTCTGGAGCGGTGGTTCTTCCTGGAAGACATTTTCTAGTCGTCCGGTTTGAACAGGCAAACGTGAAAAAATTTCAGCTACACAAAATGGGTAAAGAAGCTGAGAGGTACGTGGATGTTGTGTCCTTATCTCCTCCTTTGTATCGCAACTTGGCAAGCAGATGCTTGGGTTGTATCTTGGGGATACCACACATTCCAGTTGTGCAATTTGATCACAAACCTGTTGGGGGAAATCTGCCGTAACCTTTTGCATTCTAAGCTTTGGAATACCTAAATGTTTTCACATCTTCATTATTGTAGGCCTGTCGCTCCACTTTCAATAGTCAGGACATATTGTGAAAGCTGTTTCGTATGAGTATAGGTCTCCTTCCATCTCTTGTGCTCGCCTCAAGCGTTTTTGGTCACGACGGCAGTTTAGAGAAGGTTTTCCTTGTTTGCCATGAATGCAAACTACATTTGCGTTGGATGCGTAGTATTCATAAGCCTCCTTCAGGTTCTTTTCGCTTGGCCTTATTGTTCTTCCAGATCAATTGAAATTAGTCAGTTCCTGAATTTCTATAAAATAGTACAACCTAAGCTATGATGTGATAAGTGGTAACAAGCATGAAATTAGCCTCTCCTAAGGAGTCACTCTTTCTCTCAACGTTAATTGGAAGATCTGCTGGCTGATTTCCAAATATATTTGTGGTTTCTCCATGTTATTGTTTTCAAGGGGATTCCTTTTTCACGCTGACTGGTTCTTGCTGCATTTTTGTCAGATCTGAAATGTTCATAAGTACTGAGTATTGAGGGTTTGATTTGACAGTCTCAATTTTTTCTTGGATATGTTCTGTTAGTTGTGTGTTCTCTCGGAAGCATTTTTGAAAGTGAGATGGTTTCAGGCGGTGGTCCAAAGACACAGTGGCAGTGGTGACAGGAGCAAACAAAGGGATTCGCTTCGAGATTGTCCGCCAATTGGCGAAGGAGGGTATTACTGTTGTGCTTACAGCTCGCGATGAAACACGTGGTAAAGAGGCCCTTGAATCTTTGAAAAGTCAAGAGCTTCACAATGTCAATTTTCATCCTCTTGATGTTACTAGCCAAGAATCCATACTCGCACTTGCAGACTGGCTGCGCAAGACTTATGGAGGCATTGACGTTCTTGTAAGCACATTTGAAGCATACACACTCCTCAAACATTTTGCTTTTGTCCTGTGCTAAGTGAAACATTTTTCAGTTTCAACAAAATAAATCAGACAAAGTTGTTTGTGAAAGCTGAAGCATTTGTTAGTGACCACAAACTTTAAAAAATTCAATTGGAGAACTGGCAATTAATGAGTTATTAATGTTGTATTGCAACTCCAGATCAATAATGCAGGCATTGCAAGTGTTGACAAGGATGTAACCTTTGAGACTGTGAAACTTGTGATGGATACAAATTATTTTGGTGTCAAAAATGTCACAAAAGCTTTACTTCCTCTTCTACATGATGATACACCTGGTGGTGCTCGAGTCATTGTTGTGGCAACTAGGTTGGGCCAACTCAAGGTAATGTCATTGGGCATCCCTGCTCCACAGCAATTCATAAATGGCCATTTTTTCTGCACTTAAGTGAAATCTTTAGCTCTATTCCAAATGGATAGGTTTGCAGGGAGAATTAAGTTTTCTAAATTTGGGGTGCCATGTCTAGCTGGTAGAATTTTAAAAACCACTGCGGATGGTAATGGATTACTAGACTGTGAAAAATTATTACTAATTGAATCAAATATCCATGCCATTCTGCGCAAACCGATAACCAAGAGAAGTCATATTGATGGAAGTCATGGAGTGACAAGCTGAGTTATCTAAAACATAGGTTGACTCCCACATCTAGTAAGATGCATTTTCTGATTATGTTATATTTCTGTTCTTGTGTGTTGGTGAAACTTCAGAACCTCCTGAGCAAGGATTATGTCGAAACTCTCTCTGACAGGGAGCACCTTACTGAAGACGTTGTGGACAGTTTTGTAAATCACTACTTGAAGGACGTTGGAGATGGGTCTAAAAAAAGGGGGGGTTGGCCCAATTGGATTGATTGGGTCAATTTACCATTTGGAAGGCCATTGGAGGCCTATTCAGTCTCCAAAGTTGCAGTCATTGCTTGTGTCAGTGCCCTACATAACACTCTTGTTGCCCAACCTGGAAGTGGAAAAAAGATCAAGGTCTTTAGCTGCTCCCCTGGTTTTACTGCCACAGATCTCAATAACAACAGGGGAATAAAAACAGTTGAAGAAGGTGCCGATACCCCAGTGTGGTTAGCACTCCAGTCTCCAGAAGAAGGTATTGGAAAATTGTGGGCTGAGAGAGAAGTAGTTGACTTCTAATGTTAATGTTGTTTTGTAGTCCCATTTCTTCTAAACCCCAAATCCGGATCCCCTATAATTTCCATGAATGTATTGGAGACTGATACAAAATTTGTACACGAAGGAATCTAAAGGGATGATGTTCCCACATATTTCATATATCTTTTTGCTGCATGAACAACTCTAACATAGTGTTTCCACATAATAGAACGATTTCTTATTCCTATGAGCTTCCCATGTGTGTTGTGGCTAAATCAAGTTGGATATGCAATGTGACTGTAGATTTTGAACTTGCACTTTTAGTTGAAAAAAAATGCATTAGGATTGGGAGACCAACCAGGAAACCTCATGTTGCAACTTGGAATGAACATGCCACTCAATTGAGATACAATATTGATGAGAGGTTGCAGAACTATCCCACTACTCAAATAAGGTACAATGTTGATGGTCTTTAATAAACATGAAGAGGTATTTCTATTACTCACCCCATCTTTGGGTAAGTTCTTATTTTGGGGTTTGAATGCATGCTTCAGAGTACATTGTCTCTTCCCAGATCTAACTTTCCCAACCATTCACATCTAACTAAATTGTATAAAATTGTAAAATTAAGTTTTATCATGGAGATTGGCCAAGGTCTTCAAATGCCTTCTTGTGTGGGAACAATAAAATTAACACTCGTATCTGAACGCATGGATTTTGGAATTTTCTGTTCTTATTTTCACACCTAGTTCAAAGTTCTGATGTAAAAATTACATATCTAGATACCTATACTTCTTCACATAGATAAGTGTTTGAACATTATATTCAATTATTCCTTCTTTCACAAACATGAATTGTCTACTAAGGACACTTTAGTATTTTATTTGTCTGTTGGAAAGAAAATTGTAAAAGAGTGCTTGATTGAAAAGGTGCGACCATTTGTACAGAAAGCATAAATCATGTGACCAGAATTGAAGAAACTATGTCATTATATTGATCGTTGGAGGTGCATAGCTTCACATTAGCAGGTTTCAATTGCATACAAGAAAGTTGTGCACGGGTGACAAATCTAGGTCCAATTATGACTAAAACACAAAGGCAGAATAGAACTAATTTCTGTAGATGAGAAGCTGAATGGGGTGCATTTCTGGATGCTCATTAAAAGAAATTCAAGCTTTCTAAAATCTAAGCAGATCATGAATTTTTTCAAATATCATTCAAAATTTAATAGTTGCACGTAATTTCATCATCTCTCCTGATTCTATTTTGACCTTCTATGAAGGGTGGAATCATGATGTAATGAACCTATGGATTGCTTCAAATATTTAGTAAAAACATAGTTATATCAATCAAAATAGATTAGCTTCTATTAATGTAATGAAGGTCGTCCACTACCAAGATGCGGTCACGAAGCTCGTGTAGTTGGTCCTCATGGAAATGATCCATGGCCAGGTGCTCCTTAAGGATATAATCATGTATAGGCAGTCCTCAAGGATACAATAAATGTGCAAGTGGTCCTTGAGGATACATGAGGAATTTACAACCAATCCCCACGGATATGATTCATACTTAGGACCACGGAAATCATCATATTTAACATACCGATCTTAAGGGCCATGTTGCATACCTTAAGAATGCATGAAGTTGGGCCTAACTGCTATCGTAGCCCTTCTTTAAAAGCTTCTCTCAAGTAAATATCGTTTGGTTGTTGAGGAATTACTACACACAGTGGAGGAACTAATCATAATAGTCCTCCATCGACTCATACTTCTTTTGTTTTGCATATCGTGAAGCGACAGTTGCTTGCCTTTCATTTCTTATTTCATTTAATTGAATTATAAAGGCACATTGAACCTCTGCCCATGTCATTGTTGGATGAGCAATTTCATATCTTCCAAACCAATTAGCAACTTTTCCCCTTGAGGAATTTGGAAATATTGTAATTTGTGATAGTTTGTATCTTCTCCATTAGTTACACATACCTTCGTCAATTGTTGAATACATAAAGCTAGATCTCCATTATCATGATATTTACATAATTATATTCATAAGACATTTACAAAGGGGTACCACCATGATGGGTGGAATGTTCATTATCAACACAACAATAATCAATGGTAACTTCAAAGAAATATTAGTCTTGATGCGTTCAAGGCTCTAGAAAAATAATTTGAATAATTTTCTTCGATAAACTTCGTTAACACTGTTGCTACTACCAACTTCTTTTATTGCA
>OY998156.1:8038842-8241457 GCA_963921925.1 Sphagnum tenellum
TTCAAGAAAGCCACATCTGCTGATATTGAGGAGCAAAAGAAGCGAGATGTAGTGTATTGGGCGAAAAGGAAGGAGGAGGAGGCTGAGAAGCTTGCTAGGGATGAAGAACGGCGAGCGGCAGCTCAAAAGGCAAAGAGGCTTGTAGGAAGACCCAGGATGAAGCGTCAACCTGACGTGGTGCTCATCTCTCATGTTGAGGAGGTAAAAGTAGAAGAGCCAGTAACTACCCAACCCCCAACTAAGAAAAGTAGATGTGGAGGTAGCTATTCGAGGTGGGACAACCCCGATCTGTGGCCTCTCATTGCCCAGGCTGTTGCATTGCATCCACGATCCCTCACAGACGCTCTCAACCACTTGCAACACATCAAGAAGCCTGGCATAATTGGAAGCCCATTTGACGCGCTAACGATCAGCACCATGAAGGGTTGGTATGCAAAGGATCAGGGGACGGGGCATTGGCTTCTCAAAGATGATATGCGAGAGAAGATCGGCCTAATGGCAGCAAAGAAAGCCGCGCAGGTGCACCACAACACGGAAAAGCCTAGAGGCATTCTCAAGGATCACCTCGAGACAGCCAGCCAGATTGTTGATTGTCTCAAAGGCATGCGCCTAGCTGGCCAACAAATTGACAGCTTAATCATCATAACCATAATCCAAGGTGTGATCGTTGTGGGGGTTCCTAAGCTATTTGACAAGGTGGTTGGCAAGGACAAGGACGGTCAACCTATCAAGTTTAGCATCTCCAAAACGTTCGCCAAAGCTTTTGCTTAGAGGCACCTTGGCTGGACTTAGCGACGGACGACGGGGGCAGCCAGGAAGCTTCCTGAGGACTGGGTTGGTCAAGGGGAGGAGATGGCATTCCGGGTTGCAACGCTCTATTCGATGCATTCAGTCCCAAACTTCCTTGTGGTCAACTCTGACCAAACGAGAGTGCACCTGAAGCCTTTCTCAGAACGAACGTATGAAGTCAAGGGGGCAAAGCAGGTGCTCAGTTTGGGGAAGGAGGATAAGCGTCAGTTCACGGTGCTTGGGAGCGCTGCAACAGATGGGGTCTTGCTTCCTCTTCAAGTTGTGTTCCAGGGAAAGACGGGGCAGGTCTTACCAAAGAATGCAGCTGCAGTGATAGCCGCTTCAGAGGGGTGGCACCTCACCCACAATGCGAATCATTGGTCTACCCAGGAGACCATGAGAAGCTTCGTTCAAAAGGTGTTGCACCCATACTTCGAGGGGAAGTGCTTTGATCTTGGGTTGAATCCTCTGACGCAACAAATGATCTGGCTGATCGACTGTTGGTCAGTGCACATCTCAGCCGAGTTTAGAGGATTACTGAAGGAGAATTTCCCCCACATTCTCCTCCTCTTTGTGCCAGCCAACTGTACCTCTAAGTTGCAAGTGATGGATGTAGTTTTCCAACGGCCATTTAAGCATGCAATCCACCAGCTCTACAATCGGTTCCAAGCAACAGAGATAGCCAAGCAAATCAAAGCAGGGGTTGATCCAAGCAAAGTCAAGCTTCAAACAACGGCATCTCAGCTCAAGGGTGAGGTCATGGGCTTCCTTAGGGGCACATGGCTGCAAGTGTAGGCGCAAGATGCTTTGATCAGGAAGGGGTTTGCCATGTGCAAACTGGGACGCATTCAAGATGCTGCATTCCAGCGGGAGGCAATGCTGGAGTGCTTCAAGCGGAAGCTCCTCAAGGACATGGAGGCCCCAGATCATGTATCTTGGGACGAAGATGTGGTGGTGAGGCCTAATGGCGACAGGGACCCAGCTGACTTGGCTCTGTCTGGTAAGATTATTTCCTTGCAACTACAGAGAGTTTCAAGCCTTGGGCATTTGTTTTGAACAATTATGTGCATTGCAAAGTTACTATCCTAGCTCAGTTTGAATAGTAGCTTGTCAACTTGCGTCAAGCGGAGCTGGAGTGATATGATTTCAGCACCAACGAATTTGTTTGTCCAGCTAAGTTGCAATTTCAGCTCATTTTTGAAAGTGGCAATCTATCTATTCAAGCCTAGGCTTGCTAGTTTGTCGTCAGACAATGGAGATGACAAGATGCTAGGGAGAAATTGGTTACGTATCAGGTTATCTGGTGGTTATGTGGTTATCTTCTGAACATTATAAGTTAATCAACTTGCTTGCAGGTTTGCCATTTGAAAAAGTGATGCAAGGCTACATGGAAACTGACCCTAGCTTGGAGGAGATGGAGCTGGATGATGAGGCTGAATTGGCCGACTGAGAGGCTGAAGAATTTGTGTGAAGAATTTGTTGAATTTCAGGTGGGCAAGATTAAAAAAGCAGTGTCTCTGTTCTGCATTTTGTGAGCTTTTCATCATCTTTGCTCTAAATCATTCCAACTATCGATCAATGTGGTGGTTGATCGTGAGTGGTTCTGATTGTTTCACAACTCTCCTGACCCGTTTCTCTTCCCAGAATTGTTTCGAGCTATCGAATCTAGGTATGTTAGTGGGTTCGATTTGGAAAGTCAACATGCTTGTTTCCTAGATTTTGTAATTCACTGATTGCTTGTCATCGATCAAAAACTTTTGGGCAAAGCTCAAACGGTTGATTCGTCTCCACTTGCTTGAAAATAGGTGGGATGATTCAAGCTCATTTCCTACCTGATCTCGCAGTGTTCAATTGTTTTGCAGGCCTTCAGATTATGATGCAGCGAGCAGACCAGATCAGACTTGGATCGACAGTGCAACGGATGAGTCCGAGTCATAGGCAGTAAAAGGTAGATGAAAGAGTAGGAAACTTGAAAGAAGAATACTAGAAAGGAGAAACAATAAAGAAAAACAACCAAAATTAAAAAGTAAATCACATAGATTGCTTGCTATTGGTGCAGTTGGTCAGACTTGGCCAACCCTGGTTCGATTCCAGGAGCAATCAGATTTTTCTTTGTATTTTGTTTGTTTCTGATTCATTTGTCGCTTACCTATTTATTTTACCATCATTTTTCGTTTTTTTTCACGCCCCAGGGGCTGCTCGCACCCTGGAATTAATATGTATAATTATAATATATATTTGAGTGTTTTGCCTTTTCGCATTTACACCGTAGAATTAATGAATTTTGTTTGTTTCACATATTGCACTTCCCCCTTTAGATTTTATTTTTTTTCATAGTACCCTTAAATAATTAATATTGGTGTGAAACAAACATGGCGGTACGGTACATCGCATTTGTTGCAACCCTAGCCTTGGGCTTACGACCAAGGCAAAGGGGGTTGTAAGGTTGCGGGCCAAGAAGAAGCCCGAAAGTCACATCACATAGTCTCGGGAGAGTAAGAAAGTGTGAGGGAGTGAACCCTCACACTCCCAAGGCAACTCCCACTTTGGGAGATGCAGTCCCGGTGGACTTCCAAAACTTCAGAGAGTGATTTCAGGGGGCCAAACTCAATGGCTTGTGACATTCTTTATATCATTGAAAATCTTTTGGAATGTAAATGTCTAAAATGAGCTCGCATTGCTCATTTGGACATCTACAACACAAGTTATGGCCAAAAGAAAAGTCAAGAGTCAAACTGCCAATTTGACTCCCAACCAGAAAAAGTTGGGAATCAACCCAATTTATTTATCTGCAGACAACGTGCGACATATCGTTGGAAAGCTCTCAACAAGAGATATAACTTTACATAGACCACACCTTAATCCAAGGTTTGCTCGCAAAGTTATAAGGCTCCAAAGTCACGAGAGTCGCAATTGGCGCGATTTCGGGACTCCCACTCGGGAATCCCCAAAAAGAAAAGCCATTTGGATGTGGGCCCTGTGGAGAGGTGCAAAGTATACTATAAGGGGGAAGGTGGTGGCTTCCCCCAAGTCCGGGCCGTGGTGAGTCTTGTGTGTCTGTGTTGCCCATGGCTCGTGCTAGCACCAAAGGTGTTCCAACTATGCACTAACCACCTTGTGTGAGTTGTGTGCAAGCCCGTGTGAGTGAATGAAGCTTGTTAACTCTTTCTAATCCCATCCCGGAGCTCCAACACACCCCTCTACCCCTCAAAGTGTTGTGAGCTAGGGAGCGTGCCCCAACTCCTCCCCCTTCCGATGTCTTGTACTTCAACTCACTTTTGAGTCCTTTAGGGAGTTGGGAGTGCATCAACATTTCCATTCCACGATGTGGTTTTTTAATTATCGATTATTGAACATTCTCAGGTGATGTTTTAAATTTTTTAACAAATGTTCCCCATTTATCAAATTTTGGATTTCTTCTTGGTGTATACAAGTAATTTAAAAAATTCCAACCATATTTATTTTGAATTGTTAATCTTTCTTTCCTTTCATCAATTGTTATAGTTTTTTTGAACCATTAATGATTACTTCTCTTAATAGTCATCATATTATACCAATCTCTCATGCATCCCTAATATACATTGTTGTAATAATAATATAAAATAATGGATTTAACGATATCTTGTTCATAATAGGTGAAAAAATAAGGAAAAGCTATGACATGTTCAACACCCATAAAAGTCATTTTATTTGATTTATTTTCTTTTTGTCCCACTTTATATACTCCCAACAATTCTATAAATCCATAAAGTAAAATTATATAAAGTACATCGATTAAACAAAACCCCAAATCTAACTCGTTTACTTCAACTTTTTTTTTTCATCTTCCATTAATTTAATTGCACAAGGAAGGATTACATAACCTTCTTCTTTAGTTTCTCCAACAACAATTTGAATTGAATCCCCAGCATGGTTGCCAAATGTTAACAATACATTTTTGTACCATTTTTTATTCTTGTCATATTCTATTAATATAAATACCACGTAAAAACATTAATTAAGACATCTAAATTATTACTGGAAAATTCCTTATTAATGTTGAAGAACTACATTTATCATTATGTCATTATTGAATTGAGACTATCAACAATAATTGGGAAAATAATCAATAAATCATAAAACATACATGCCAAGCTTATTTCAAAAAGTAGTATTTTCATTTAAAAACACTGCTATCATTGTTCAAAATAATCCCCCTTCAAAATTTCCTATGGCAACCTTACCTCTATATTGACATGCCTTCTCACAATTCCAAGAAGTAGTTGTAATTACTTTCGTGTCATATTGTTATGTAGTTATGACAATCTATTTGTCATATCGACACAATAAGCTTAGTGTGTATCAACCTACTACATTTTGATGGTTCCAAAAGGGCTTGTTAGAATTCTGTATAGTATTCCTACTTTGTTAACATGCCTAAGTATCTCCATTACAAAATGCTACTCCATCTGTTACAAGGGATTGTGTAATTCAAGATTGTTTTCATTTTCTTAGTCCTAGTCTCCAACCACTTAATGGAGTGTGTTTTGGCCCCACCAAGAGTATATCTTTTTCTTCGATGTAAATAACCCAGGAACCCAAAAAGTCTAATTAATCTAATTTTTTTGTTATAATATGTTCATGGATTGTTATAGTAGAGTATAATAACTTATAAAGTTAGACAAAATCATCCCAATCTAAATCAACATCTTTTATTGTTGTGCACACAATGGGGGTGATTGAAATGACTTAATTGATCTTTAACACTCTTAAAGCTCCTCAATGCAACATTTTGAACTATGGATTTTCACCTTTTGTACATATGTTTTTGAATCTAATTTCTGTTCTTCTACTTGCTCTACTTTTTTTTTTAGACCTATTTTTTGCAAGTAAACTCTTTGACTTAGACTATCATTTGTTCTGTTGTCATTGACAAATTTGAATATTTTAACATTAGAACATTAGGACATATAAATTTTAGCCAAAGTTGGAACTGTTCTTTTACCCTAGCTCGTAAAGAAGACATATTTAAAATAGTTTCATGGCCTTTGATTGGAGCCTAAACCCCATAACCAAACACTCTCTTTTTTATTTGCATTTTTTTAATCTTGGTTCTTTGTTAAACCCACCTTTAAAAGGTTCATTGCCAAGATACTTGTTTTCAAGTATTTCCATTGCAATGTCATGATCTTTTGTCATAAGCAAACACGATTACATATAACATCATGCCTTTTTTTATTATTTCTTTTTTCCATGCCCATAATTGCACCAACAAAAAGATGGTTTGAATTATATATAAAAATTGAACACATTCTTTCGAGACCAAGTGTTTGATCATAGGGTTACATTTAAACACTTGCACAAAGGACTAGGACCATACACCAGCACTAGTATGCACAAGAGGGGTGTTCGATCACAGGGTGATGTTCGATGGGGGGCATGTTTACCCTTGTTAATCAAACTTAAGAAGTTTTGAAACATGTTGAGATAAAAAAAAAAGACAATGTAATTTTGAGATAAAGTTTGATTCACAACTCTCCTAACTCCATTCGACTAATGCTTGACTATTAGCAATGAGACTATTAGTTATGAGATGATTGTGAGCACAAGTTGGAAAACAATAATGGAAAGATGTCTTACATGGCTTTTTCGATTGAGCTACTCGGATCAGAATGGCCCACTATAGGCTCCAATCACATCAACTGGATTGAAAGTCATTGACGAAGACCTTACAACAATCGCTTTTCATTGCATAATTGCAATGGTTTACAAATTTATAATTAATAAATATTAGGTTAGCTATTTTTAAGCTAACTTTTAGTTACATATAGATTTTAATTTTAAAACGTGTGACACATGTCATCTTATGATGTCTCACAGTTTGACGCAGGTCTGACACCTCTTGCATTTGATCAAGCATGGACTCCTCACAACACCAAATCTGATGTGCACCCTAAACTCTGTACCCTTGCAACTCAAAACTCTGCACTGGGCCTGAACCACAAACTCTGCACCTGGAGTAGATGCAGTCTTTTTGTGTAAGAATTATATTTCTGATGTGTGAAGACTAACATATGAATTCTTCATTTTGGGATGGATAAGTTTGCTCAAGCGTCAATAGCTAGCCTTTCTATATGGATGCTATGAGTAATGACATGTGGGAATGATATGCCGTTGGACTCTCTTCTTGAACAGGAAGTTTTGTGTAGTGCATGATATTTTACTTGGGAAACTGTGCATAAGAAATCAGAATTGTAATTTGATCTGCTGCCTCCAGAACATATCATACACCAGTGCAGTATAATACTCTGCTTGATTGTAGGCTTCCTGGGTGCCACCTCTACACACAGTTGTCAAGTTTCTTGTTAGCCTGGGCAAGTATGCCAATTGTGCTTCAGACTTGCCAATTCTACTGATTATTTTGCAGAATGCATGAAAGACTTTGTTAGTATTCACTCTTTCATATGACTTACTAATAAATTGACATATGACAATTATCATTTTCCAGTACTGTGAGTATACTGCCTCATTCACTTTCAGATTTACTTACTTTTCATCCTCTCCATCACTTGTAGTACTTCTCATTGGATTTGTTTTTATCTCCTATTTCTAGAACAGTGGATGTGTCAAGGACATTAACTCCATTACATTGGTTTAGTTCATGATTGACATCAAAACATCCTGATTCCTGTATGCAGTCAGGTGACATACTGATGAATGTTTGCCAAATGTGTCAACGACTCAGATTCCTTGCCATTCGCATGTGATATGCAGGTAGGTGACATGGAAACCAGTAGAGGTATACACATCTCTACTAACATCTGGAGGTTAAGATATCAACCTTTGCAACAGTAGCTGATGCTATGGACTGGCTTGAGGTTTCTTTAAGGCATATTTGCCCCCACTCTAGCTTGCAAACCTGTTACTTCCCACAGCTTGATGAACAGATGGAATGTTTCTCAACTTGTGACATACATTGTTCTTGACCTACTTGTTCCTAGAGCACTAAAACTCCTAGGACACTGGCATCATCATTACCCCATTGCTCACAACCCACAGCACCATTCTTTATTAACCCCATATTGCTAAAAGAAGATTGCAAACCTCTTTCCTTTGTCCTCTGACATTCCCAGGTCATGCTTGATGCAGTTGCCAAGGTGTAAGACACTTGGATAATTGCAAAGAAAATATGGATATCATAGAGCTTCCTACTGACATAGTGAGTTGTAATTGTCTGTTAGGCAGATCAACTGCAGTACTTGACATTAAACAATTGATGACCTATCCAAGGATGCCTCAGAACATGGGGAGAAACTGAAGAAGATATCCATGGATCTCAGAAACAGGGGGAGGAAGTGGAATAGTATAACATGATACAACTCAATAAATGTTGTTGATGAGTGATGCATAAGCTAATTAGTTGTTTGGTAAGTGGCTATTTCTTCTTAAAGCTTGAAATAATTCCAAAAAATAGAACTGAGCTCCAAAAATCCTTGGACATTGCTAAGTAGAGTTGAAACAGGGGGTGGGAAGACACTTATAGCAGTGTTACTCATGAAATTTCTCGCTCACAATCTTCGCTTGAAGGGAGATAAGCGCATTGCTGTCTTCCTTGTGCCCACTGTTATTCTTGTTCACCAGGTGAGACTTTTCACCACAGACAGTTTGTGCCCTATTAATCTTCGCCTTCTTGCTCACAATCTGGAATTCTGGTTGCTTCATTGCAGGGATCATGAAGCTTGACATGATGCCGTAAGATTCAAGCACACAGACACACACAGACAGAGACTGACGGGCCAAAACTCTGAGAGAGAGAGAGAGGCCAGAGCTCTGAATGCAGAATCACAAGCTTCAGAAACTGTGTTTTGTGCATCTGTGCTCCTCCAGTGTGTTGAAGTTGATGGGCTTGTGGTAATCTTGGCCTTATCTTGAACACACAAGATTCTGGGAGTTTGCTTCTTCTCCTCCACCAGAAGTCTGACCTCTTTGGTGATCCAATTCCAGGACCTCTTCTTTAGAACTTTGAGGCAAGTAAAACAAGCCCTGAGCAACTTCCTTGTCAGGGCTGAAGCACAGACAGAGACAGAGAGACAGAGAGAGCCTTGATGATGGTGGTGGTGGTGATGATAATTATGATGTCTGCAGTGTTAAAAGCAGCACACCTGTGCCACACACTTACCCCTCTACCCATTGTAGCAGCAGACTCAGAATTGAACAAGAGGAATCCAATTGATGACACCGGGTTGTTCTATTTTGTTTGCAGCAGCAACTTAAAGTCCCTTTTGAAGAACACAGTCTGAAGAATGCATGCATTCATGGATTTGTAATAGAAATATCATAGCAAGCGACAGACACACGGACATAGAGGAGGAGCTAGAAATGTGGGAGGATTCTGAAGGAGTACTTAATGAAGGCACTCTAGGAGAAAATGTGGAAGCAAAACACAGCCCCACCTAGATTTAAATGGGTGTAGAGGAGAGGAAAGGGTAGACATCAAGGGACATTGATTTTCTAGAACAAAGGATAAATTCGGAGCATACAACTTCAGAGCAGGCAGCTTGTGGTGGTACATTTGAGAAACCTCAACCTGTGGAAAGGCTGCAGCAGAAAAAGATGAGAATCAGAGGAGATATTGAAGATAAATCATCAGTAAGAAGACCAATGGATCCTCTGGCATTGCAGGAATTGCAGGATCGCCACACCCAACAACAACCAGAGTTGTTGCAATGCAGGTATCGTTACCACCCACAACACATCCTGAGATTTTATCAGCAATTACAATTTGCTTGGTCCAGAGATATTGCCGAATTTCTGCACAGTTTCAGAAGAACTCTGTAAGAATTTCCTGTCGCTTGTACACATCTCATTTCCATGCATCTGAGACTATGAGTTGAATAGTGCAAACTGCAGAAAAGCATCTGAGATCTATGATTGAACTAACTATGATAGCTGTTTCAATATGTGGTATACTGGGTGTGAGTTGAAGCAACAGAGACTGGAGGCTGAGAAACAACTAACTCAGAAGAAACTCCAGCTCAAGCAACAGGAAGCTCAGGACAATGAGAGGAGCTTAGTGGATCATGGTGCTGTGTTGGAAGCCCTTGAGCGTGCACTCAAAGCAACTGAGGCTGCCTTCTTAGAAATGGCTTCTTAAACCCAGATGAAAGCTTTCTCCTCTGCCAAAAGTTTTGGGCTTTCAGTGCTTATTAACTGCCTGTCTTAGCAAATTATTGGGCTCTTTTCCTTAAGTGTAATTATGCAGTTTGCTTTGTTAGTTTGGTCCTATACAACAAGTTCCCTTCTTCATGGTCCTCACTTTTATCTCAAACAAGATGATGCCTTGATTGGCAGGCTTTTGCATGAAAATCCAGAACTCATGGTCATGGGATCGTGTGTGCTCGTCATGCTCATGAAAGATGAGATGTATATATCATGAATGTTGGGGATAGTCGAGCAATTGTTGCTCGGCAACATTCAAAGAGCTGGGGTTCTCTTTCCCATGAGGGCCATGCACGCACTGAATGTGCAAAAGTTTATGGACAAAATCAAGTTCAAACCCGTTGAGCAGTACCAAGCTGGTCTTGAAAGGGTAAGACAGACCCATTCTCCACCTATTCTCTCTGATTATGCTGCATCTAGAATTTTCTGAGGGTTGTAAGAATCTGGGTGCTTTGTGATTGAGGTTTTTGCGTGGTAATGGTTTGCACAATTTTTTTGGCAGCTGAGCCATCTCACCAAGAACTAAATGCTGATGTTTCTTTAGTGAGACCGCGATGGACCAGTTAGTGTGGTGTTGAAATACCCATTTGTGAAAAAGATGGGAAATGGGACCTTTGCAACCCATTACAAAAAAGGTTTTCGTTGGGGAATTGGAGGCTACAGGTAAAAATAACTCCAACAACTCCATCCTTGAACTACTGATCATCATTCAATGCTGATCTCCATGGTCACACAATTGCATGCTGCAAGTTGCAAGTTGCAAGTGTGCAAAGATGTGTTGAAATGGAATTACAGATGCAATATTGCAGGTGTGAATGCTCATGCTTCAATTCATGATTCTCCGGTTCATGTCTTTTAGGTTTTCAGGATCAGGAGCTGATGATTCGTATTTGTGGTCTGTAATCAGCTGCAAGATTGAGAGCGAGCCAGCTGTTGTGAGGCGGATGCAGACAAAACTTTCGTTGGGACCGCAGTGTTAGGGTGCATTAATGGTAAACTTAGTACATACAATAGAAGACAGCTCTGTTGATGTACTATACAGTAAAGCTTAATCTTCACTAGGGTGGATTTGTATGTGAGCATTTCGCCTTGTTGGTTGCTTGGTGATTAGAGGACACTAGTCAATGCTAGTGACCACCAAGGCACTGATGTGATACTTTTTGTTAAGTAAGGTGAAAAAAGTTTGGAAATAAAGTTTAATGCTTTTTGTTAAATAATGTGGAAAACTTGAAGGAAAATAGTGGGATACTTCTTGTTAGCAATGAAAAAAAATGGGTTACTTTTTATTAAATAACGGGAAAGATATTTAAGAGAATTAAGAACTTTTTGTTAATAACTTGGAAAACTTGAGAGAAAAATGTACGATGTGTTTTGTTAAATAATGTGGAAAACTTGAGGGAAAACAGTGGGATACTCTTTGTTAATAATGAAAAAAATGTGGGGATACTTTCAGTTAGATAACACGAAAAATTTGAGGGAAAATGTGGGATTTTTTTTGTTGATAACTTATTGAGAATTTGAGGGAAAAATTACAATATTTTTTGTTCATAATGTGGAAAACTTGAGGGAAAAAAGTGGGATATGTTGAGCCAGAAGTGGGTTAGCCTACCTATCATTTGCATGGAAAGGTTGAAAAAAAATTTGAGAAAATGATTGAAATAGCTTGGTTTAACATCTATGTCATAATTGTGAAAAAAGTGAGGGTAAAACAGGGATAGTATGAGCATAGTGCAGTCTAACCTCCATGTTACAAATGTGAAAATTTCATAGAAACATGTGGGATGGCGTTGAGGCAAAAATGTGGATATGAGTCAATATATCCACGCAGTCTATCACGCTTCTATATCCCACACTTTTGCCACACCTCTAACCCGTAATTTTCCCATGTTTTGATACAGATTTGTCACATACAGTCGATGATATGAATCATCAAAAGCGTGGCAACAGTGAGGAAAATCTATGGGAAAAATGTGAAAAACTACTCCAAATGCTATAGTGGATTTTCGACGCTTTTTAAAATGTTGGAGATGGCTCCTGCAGGACATTCGTCCAGACCTGAATCGAGATTGCAGCACCAGCACCGGAACAAACTGATCAAGCGTACAAGTGCAAGGGCTCAGTGACTGCGAAGCAAATCCAGACCAAAGCATTTCATCTAGGTTGCAAGCAAGTACTTCGCAGGTTCATACCTTGAGAGATGAGTTTTATAACTGCTCCAGTCGGTAGCATGAGAAAGCTGAAGAGGATATCGACAAAATCTTTGCCAGCCTCCATGTACAGAACCCGCTTGTTGGACTTCTGCACTAGAAGTTGAACTCGAACCAAATTGGCAGACTCCTTTGATTCAACTTCCGGCCTCATGCTCGATCCAAACTTCTTGTCTAGTGGATTAACCGATGACACTCACACGCCCTGCTCCTCATCGGTAACACATGAATCAATAGTGGTCCAAAGTCAAATACGCGACAAACTTTCTAAGCAAACAGATCATCCGGAGCTCCAAATCCTACCTTTGCAAACATCGCCTCTGTCTATTGTGATGTGTCTGCAGACGACAAAAGACAAGTGACTGCAGATTCAAGGTTTATAAGGGAAAGCACACAGATGGCTTGAATCGAGCTTGCAGCTGTAAACTAAGAGCACAACAAATCAAAAGCTGTAACTTGATCGTGCAACAATTCACAAAGTAAGCTTAAAGATTCTACCGACGTCATAACTTGGCAGATGTTGTAACAGTCTGAGGTGCTATTAACCTAAAGATGTAGGATGCACTATTTGCTACCTTTTGCTGATTGGAGTCTCGCTTGCAAGCCCGCCGAACAGTAAAATTCGAGAGCAAGCGATTCGTGAACTTAGTCTTCAGCCGATGCTCATAGAACATAAGCTCTCAGCGGAGTTATTGCAGCAGCTGAACACAACTGTACTGATATTTGCAATTTGAAGAGGTGAAAGGTACCTGTTTGAAAATCTTCGCACGAAGAATTACGTCTTCTGTAGCTGTAATTGCTTTAGGGAATTCAAATTAGTTATTGACGGCGATGCGCTCCCACTTGCGGCTGGTTCATGGTTGTGGCGGCGATGCATGGCGTGCACATGCAGGCCTTGTTTTGAAATCATGGCAAACAGCGCTGCAACCCACGATGCTGCTGCATTCATGACGAGCCTCCACGCATCCGATGATATTGTGCAAACCATAACATTTCATCACTTGCCTCAATTCCATCTCGTCAACACTTTTCCTAATGTACTTTAAGGGGCGGGTGGCGGGGGGGCCTCGGGTGAACCAGCATCCATTTTGGTGGTTGCTACCACGATTAAAGTCCCAAAATCCATTTAAATTATTTCTAAATATAACAAATATCCCTTGATTGGACTAAATCCCTAACCCCTAAACCCTAATACGGTCATTAAGAGGCCTCACTACAAAAGGTACAGGTACCTAAACCAAAACCCAATACAACATGGGTGCTAGTTCACCCTAGACACCGTATACTTATACATTAAATGGCTCTCCAAATGGGCAGGCACTTTACACCAATAATAAACCATTTCATCTATTAAAGTTATCCGAAAGTACTCCCCAGTCCGGCACCCTGTCTCACCCCCTGTCTGACTTTCGCCCCCTGTTTTTGGATTTCCGTAAAGTCCTCGAAACTGGGGTTGAAAATCCAAAACTGCGGGTCAAAGCCGAAAACTTTGCATTTTTCTTTTTTAGTTTGGGCACACTTGGGGTTCTTTTTTGGCACACTTTTGGAACATTTTTTTACCTTCTTTTTGGGCAGACTTAAATGGGGATTTTTGGGGGACTTTTATTGACTTTTTTCTTGTGGGCGGACGCAAAGGGGGGCTGTTGTGGTTTTCTTTTTTGGCCTCGTTTTGGGGCAGACTCCAAGGGGGACTATTTGGAGCTTTTTTCTTCTTCTTTTTTTGGCACAATTTTTTGATTTCTTATAAAGGAGCACACTTGAGGGACTTATTTCAAGGTTTAGGGTTGCCACTTTTTGGCCTTTCGGCGCACTTGACCAAATTCTTGGTTGCTTTAATTGGCCCATTTTGGGTACACTTTGAAACTTTGGAGCACACCTGAAAAATTTGTTCTATCACAACTTTTTGGATGGCATCTTGGAAATACATTTTGAAACTTTTTTGAAAGAATTCATTAAACCCTAGACATTCAGGCATTTTCAAACCCTAATACTCATTATAAAATCATTTTAGGATTTTTGAGCTACTATTTAGCTAGGATGATTTTTAGGGCTTAGTCTACATGAAATTATAGAAGTTAGTTTTTCAATTTCTCTTTTTTTTCTATTCTTCGTTTGGTTGAACTCCTCACTTAGCCTTTTCCAACTTATATGTTTATTTTCATTTTTTATTTTCACTTGGTTGCTTTGATCTTTCCTTGGGTCTATTTATGTTTGTTTTCAAATTTTAAAGGTTTGGTTTGTTTCTTGCTACTTGTAAGGTTTAGGAAGTATAGGGGTTTTTTTAGGGTTTAGGTTTGAAGGGTTGTTTTACGGTTTGGGGTTAGTAAGGGTTATTTTTAAGGTTGAAGGGTCTAGGGGTTGTTTTTAAGGTTTTTGGGTGATTTCTTCGTTGGATGCTTCTTCTGCATCATGGCTTCTTTCAATAACGAAGTTTTCCATGACATTTATTAAGTAGTGATGAAGAGATGTTTGAAAAGACGTGTAAGCAACATCAACTAATGTTTGCCACATCAATGGTTGGCATTAACACATGGGAGCTCTTTAATGTGAATGAATTGGACCCAAATGCTGAGCAATTAATAAACCAAGATGTGGGTGTTTGAAATGTGTTAAGCACAATGCAAGCCATTCTAGGTTTGTTCAAGACTTTAACAAACTTTCCTATATGAAAAGTTAATGAACTATGTTCATTAATGACCCCCACCATCCAAGCCCATGTTCAAGCTACTCGTAAAACTCACATTGTGGTTGGGTGATTGACCAAAACAAGTTTGTTGTATGTGATGATGCAATTTTCATTGCATCTTTGCATCAATCAAACCTTCGCCCATGAAATCCAATGGGCAATTCTCAAAGAGTGGACATCTCTTGGTACACAAATTCTCAAGTTCCAAGGTTGTATTGGATTCATCAATGAGACTTTCAGCAAAATTTGCAAACCTTAAAACAATGTTGCGCATAGGTCATAGTCCAATGGGTGGAAGAAAATATATTTAATGAATAACATGGTGATTGTGGATCATTGTGCATTATTCATTTACATGAATGTTGGCTACCCAAGCTCACTTATGAGTTTGATTTTATTAAGCATCTCTGAAGAGTAACATAAGTCATGTTGTGCTTCATAGTTTGTCCTTGGTTCGTAGGTTTATGGATGATCTTTTTGTTCTTGATTTTCCAGATGTTGAGAACTTCATGTACCTTAAACAAGACTCTTTTGGCGGTGGCATATACCCAAAAACCTCTTGCAAATTGAATCATACATCTAAAGGCTTCTCTTGTAGTTTCTTAGATCTAATTGTGAGCCAGAGTCCTCAAGGTTTATCTTGTGACATTTTTGACAAATGCTCTCAACCAGAGCATGCAAGTATTGATATGATTAAAATGCTTCATGTTCAATATTTCAATGATTGCAAAATTGAGAAATATCAATAGTTAATTTTACAAATTCTTGAGACTTTGTAGTTGTAAGAAGTTTTTTGTCTTCTAAATGGTCAATCTTATTGTCTTTCTGAAGGCAAAAGGCTACCCTTTTAAAGTTCTTCTAAAGAGAACTAGAGGCTTCGTTTTTAACGAAATGTTTTGGTTTAGAATTTTTGCTTTTGGCATTTTTAGAATGATATTGCTTTGGGTCATGTAAGTGGGGAGCTTCCTATAAGCCCACTTGTTCTTAGTCTTCCCCTATTTTTTTCCCTTTCTGTCTTTCTATGTTTGTTTGTCTAGTCTTTGTTTTGGGGTATGTTGTTAACCAGTATTATGGCCGAGTCTTCCCGTTGCTTTCAAAATTGCAACATAAACTCAATTTGCAAGATGGTGCTTGTCACCGACCTTTACCCACTGTAGGGAGCTGATGAAGTTAGTGGGGAAGTTATGATAGGTAAGTCACTATCATACATACTACTATTGATTGTCCCTGAACAAGTGTGAGATTGGCACTTTTGTTCATATTGCTATTTGTTTTTGATTTTTTGTTTTGTTTTTTGTCTCCCCTTGTTTGGTTCTTTTTGTGGCTTCCTAAGGAAGTGTTAACCTTGTTGTTTTCTTTTTTATCGTGAGGATGGAGATTTCTCTATTCTTATGAAAGATATGTTTTCTATCCTTTTTTCAAGTGCTTTCCTTTTGTGTGTGATCATTATGATTTATAAAATCTTGTGAGTCACTTTTAATCTTTTAAACAAATGCAAGCTTCAATTCAAGTCCTTTGATTAATGGGAGTTGATAGTAGTCTAATCCAACTTATTCTTGTGATGAGGTTTTGTCTAATTTTGTAAATAATATACCATTAGGAATTTTGAAGGAAAATATTGGAATGTTATTCCATCTCTGAATATGATGATGGTACCTCCAACAGCTACAATGGTTGCTGTTGGAACCACACCTAAGCACTTCCTTTAATTCCCTGCCATGGTAATCATTCAAAATTATTCTGCAAAATCACTTGATAAAGCCACATACCAAATAGTTGCCCCTTGAAAAACACCTATGAATTAAAATAAAAAAATTGAAAATTGTAAAATGAATTCTTGAATATGTTTGGACCGCATTAAAAGTGATATTATTAATGGGTTGGAGTATTAATTGCATTTCCTTTGTTCACAGTAACAATTGATTCTTGCAAGGAAGATTATCAAGTAAGAGGAGATTCTGAAAACTATAAAGTCAATTTGGGAAGATTTTTGGTGCACATTTATAGTTATGTTATTGGTGAGTGGATAAATGGGTTTCCTTTTCATGCATAGGTGAATTTCATTGATGTTCATATTGTGTTTTTTCTTATAGTATAAATGTAATTTTTTAATTTTTTTGTAAAATTCTACCACATTTTCCATAACACTAGACTTGAGGGCAAAAAACAAAAAACACCAAAAAAGAAAATCATGCATAAGTTTTTTTTACAAAAAAAATATGTTTTATACAAAAGAAATAAAAAAATTGGCTTGGAAAGGTTTGAAGAAAAACCTCGAATTCTTATATGATATTTCCATATGTTGAACATATCAATTTTGAATACATTTGTAGCTAAGATAATAACTTCATATTAAAGCTTCAAAAAAATGTTCATAAATCAAAAAAATGTATCATAACATTGAATGAATGCAAGGAATATAACTTAACATAATAAATTAAAAATTAATGTAAATTATATGTATTTGTTTTGTGCAAATTTTCAATATTTCATATATGTAAAATAAAGGTTTGAAATTGATCATAACAACAATAAATTTGTTGTATAAGTTTTTTAAAAATATAGACCATAATAAATTTAAATTATATGTATACTTTTGGGATGAAATTTTATTATTTGAGACATGTATAATAAAAATCTGAAATAGATAACAATAATAATTTATGTCATTTAAAAAATATTTTACATTTCAAATTTAAGAAATTGTAGAGTTTATGATATAAATATAACATAATTTCCAATAATTAAATAATTCGAATCTCAAAATAGATATAGTAAAAAATTCAAATTGATGAAAATAAAAAAAATTGCTTGTATGAAACCTAAAATGCATCATCATTGTACATTTTCAAATATATAACCTTAAACTCTAAAACATTATTTATTGAATTGTGTGCATATAATCTTCCAATTTGTATTTGGAATTTGCATTCTACAATTTATGGGATCATCATTTTTTATATAAGTAATTTTTTATAGTTTATATAATTTTCAAATTATAGCACATGTGTTTGAACTTTGATCATAAAATCAATAAATATATAAATATAAACATCAAAATAAAATATGACAAAATCAAGTGATAAAACATCATAATGTTTATATATATATAAATTCAAGTTAAATATGAATTATAATTTTTTTTATTGAATTGCGTAAACACAAATTTTCCATATGTATTTGGAAAATTGATTGTACAATTTATGGCCCCATCATCATTTTCAATATAACACAAGTTTTTATTTTGGGTTTACATACAAAAATTTCAAATTGTCGGACATGTGTTTGAACTTTGAAAATACAATCAATAGATATAAATATAAATATCAAAATAGAAAATGACAAAATTAAATCAAATTTGCAAGTTTGAATTATACCATTTTTTATTGAATTCCATAAACAAAAATTTCATTTGTGTATTTCGAATTTGCATTATACAGTTTATGGCATCATCATTATTAATATAAAACAAACTATATTTTAAGGTTTGCATATTGTAACCAAAAGAGAGGGTCCAGAAAACCAACAACGTATGTACTATCTTCTGTGGACCCTGGCGTCCATGCTCTCCTAATCGTTTTCACACCTACAATCCCCTTTTTCCTTTCCCAAAACTTGAACTGTCTACCTACTTTCTCTTATCCACCACGATTCAAAGACCGACAGACACAACAACACAGTATTCCCCACAACACACATCTCTTGTCATGTTCTTCCACACTGATGCAACTCAAAGAAAATTCTTGTATCTTATTTACAAACTATGTACAGACCCCGAATGCACAAGCATTGCCTTCCATCACAAGTTCACAAAAGAAAAGTCTGATAGTTCCTCAGTTTCTTTGCTTCTTCTCTTTCTCCTCAATTCCTCTCCTCTATTCTTCTGCAGCAGGCGCTCAACTATCCATCAGACGCAGCGGAGGATCTCTAGCATAGCTAAGCTTTCTCCTCTACAGAACTCCTAACTCTTCTCCTTCCTATCTGCCCATCTTGTTACCAAAAATTCTCTCTTCCAAAAACGGACTTCCTGATCTTTTCTTTCAGACCTCCATTAGCTTCTTCCTGAAGGTTCTCAAAATCCTCCAACGCTGTTCCATCCCACTTCCCCAATCAGCCGTCATTGCTCACCACCTTCATCAATCCGGCTCCATCTTCCTCCATCAATATCAGCCGCCATCTCCTAAGTACCATACAGCACACACAAAAAGAAAGAGGACAGCCATGCACTCCATGCAGCAGTAATGGAGCGCCATAAAATAGGGCGGCCTAATCAAGCAGACCTAGAACCCAAACACAGTTCGGTGTCCATACTGGATCTGACCACCTACCTTCGCATTACAATATATTCTCAAATTGTTGCACAAGTGTCTGAACTTTGAACATAAAATCAATAAAAATAAAAAAATGTATGCATCACAATAGATAATGACAAAATCGATTGATTGATATATCTTCAAATTTAAAACTGCAAGTTTAAAAATACTATAGTGTAATGTTGAAACTAATATGCATTATGTGCAATTCACATGATTGGTATTACCAATCTCCTTTCAACTTGATGTGCAAATTGGGTGCATTTTTTATGGGTTCAAATCCCAAGTTGAATTTCATTCTTTTGACAATTTAAAAATATATATTCATTCAAATATACCAAATACATGTAATATCGTATATTTTTATATAAATATGCACAAATATTATAAATCATTATTTAAGGTTAAGTCTATGACTTCAATATTCAAAAAATATAATATACATTACATCAAAGTTTCAATTACATATTTATAATCGGGCATAAATGTGTGCATCTTGACATTTAATAATTAAAAAGATTCTTATTCAATTCAAAATATTCAAAAATATCAAAATGCATGCATATTAATTAGAACAATACATAACAATCAAAAAAATTGTCAAATGGCATACATGTTATTAAATGACAATATTAGATTTTTTTTAGTTACTACAAAAATAATGTATGAAAACAAATCAATATGATATAATTTTAGTGTAGTAAACTCAAAATAGATTTTAATATTTGGTAACCTTGCAAATGAAGTTTATAAAAGATGATAATTGAATTTAAGTGATGAAAATTAATGACCAAAATATAAGGCTATGTAATTTTCAAATAATATCACACATTTAAAAAAGTTAACCAATAATTGATAGAATGATTTAAACTTTTTATGTTGGTTTAATAATTTTGAAATGTGCATAATTTGAACAACATTATAAAACAATGGAATGATTATTTTATTATGGAGATGAATTTAAACATTTCCAAATATAAAGTAAAAAAATTGTAACTAATGACCAAAAAACAATTAAAGTAATTATATTTAATGACTACATGCAAAATATATATTTAGGTTTCGATGAAATTTGAAATTATATAACAAAAGGTGTTGATGAAAATGATTGTAATATATTAAAAAATGTCATGTGATAATTGATACTAACTAATATATTTAATTATACCCCCCAAAAAAAGTTGAAAATAGTAAAATCACAATTGGCATTTGAAAAATAAAATTTTTTAAATTTTTACTACACTGATTTGTTTTTAAATAAAAAGATCCATAAAATTGAATATGTGAGCAAAGCATAAACATTAATAATACATTAAAATATTTGAGTGTAAATTTCAAATAATTTCCTCTTCAAATATGTTAAAATATTATTAGTATTTTTGTGGGAAAAATCTTATTTTATAACACTTTTTATTCAATTGCATGAACAAAAATTTCACATATATACTTGGAATTCATATTGTATTATTTATGGCATTTTCATTTTCAAAATAACACAAGCTATTATTTAGGCTTTACATATATTGTCAAAGTGTTGCACATGTGTTTAAGCATTAAACATAAAATCAATTGATAAAACGTCATAGGGTATATATATATATATATCCAAATTAAGTGTGTAAGTTTGAAAATTCTAAAATGTAACATTGGAATTAATATGCACTATGTGCAATTTATATGATTTATATTATCAATTTATTTTCCATTCAATGTGAAACTTTTTAAACGTCACACATGAAATCCATAAAAGATGATAATTGAATTTATCTTTTTTAAAAATGATGAAAATTAAAGACCATAGTAAAAGGTTATATAAATTTCAAATGATTTCACATTTTTAAAAACTAATTAATAGTTGTTAGAATGATTTAATGTGCTTTGTTGGTTTAATATTCTTGAAATATGCATAATTTGCATACATTATAAAACAATAGAATGATTGTTTTACTATGGACATGAATTTTAAACATTTACAAATGTGAAAGAAAGAATTTGTAACTAACGACCAAAATAAATTTATAATTATCAAAACATTAAATTTCATATCATAAAAACATGAAATAATTATATTGAATGAATACAATTAAAATATACATTTAGGCTTTGATGAAGTTTGAAAGTATTTGGGAAAATGTGTTATGGAAAATCATTATAGTTGTAATATATTAAAGTATGTCATGTGGTAATTGATATTAATTAATTTATTTTAATATACCGAGAAAAATAAAAGTTGAAAATAGTAAAATTACATTTGATATTTGAAAATAAGATTCTTAAAATCCTACAACATTAAATTTTTTTATAAAATCAGAATAATTTTACGAAATTGAATTTGCAAGTCAGACATCAACATCAATAGTAAAATAGAATATTTGAATGTAATTTAGAAATAATTTCACATGTTAAATAAAAATTGATAATTAATAAAATAGTGTCAATGTTGTAGTTTAGTTTAGTAATCATGATATACGCATATTTCAATAAAAAAAACATAAAACATTTGAATGAATTTTTTAAAATAATTTTTAAATACTTTCAAATATGAAGTAAAGAATTTGGAATTGATTTCAAGCAATATCTATAACTTTCAAAGGATTATATATCACACCAAAAAATGAAAAAGAAAATCATATTGAATGATTACATGCAAAACATACATTTTGGCTTTGATGAATTTTTATTTTTTTTAGAAAAAAGTGTTATGGATAATAATTGGAATTAAAGCATGCGTGGCAATTAATACTAGTAAAAAATCAAATGATTTATAATGAATGCTATATGTAATATTTCATATAAAAAAATTTAATGAATTTTTGTCATAAATATTTTTTTTAATTCAATAAAAAATATTAATCTTATTTAATATGGATTAATTAAAATATTTTCCAAATAATTATATAGCCCATAACTATAGATATCATTAAGAAACCACTTGTATGGAATTTGGATATTTTAGTGATTATGGATTATATTTATTCATAGAAGATAAGTATGCACAATTGCAAAATAGTTTTACTTTTGCATTAATTTATTACTTACTTTAAATAATTTTAACATTATAATCTAACTTGTGATTAAATTGGATTGTGCAGTTGGTGGTATCATCATATATAATGTTATCCAAATCATTTTCAAAAATCAACAATGAAATTAACGAAAACAACAACGAGAAAACTATATAAGTAAATGACAAAAGGTTTTCAAACCTTTTAATAGGTCATGGATTGAAATTGGAGCATTGCATTCAAATTGGAGTAAATGTACATCTTCATTCATCAAGAATATGAGATGTTGTGGATTTTGTGGATTCACAAAATTACACATTTTAGTGTTGTTCCAAATACATTTGGAATTGTTGCTAGTGCAACACCGTATGGTTGTTCAAACATTATTATGTCTACATACATAACCACTAGTGATGGTTTGCATGTTTATGTATGCAATGCATGTTTTAAATTATATGAACAACCAAAACGAATAAAATATGTTGTATTTCAAAACATGGATTATATGAAACAAATCCTTGCTAATAATTCGTTGGATCTTCAACTTCTTTCACTTATTGATATATCAATGAAAATTGAACAACGAAATTATGGATTTATGCATGGCCAAATCCAACTATCTGGGTTACTTGACAATCCTTTACTCTATTAGAATTCCAAGTTTCAACCAACTAATACATCAAAAGATGTTAATTTGGCTTTCAAAGATCTTTTACACCAAAATTTGTCTTCAAATCCACTTATACAAAAATACATCACCAATATTGAGAAACCAAATCCAACTCATGGATTATGTGTTTTATGTTTTTCAATTGTAAAAGAAATACTTACAAAAACTAATATTGGTGAAAGGTCTTTTTCAAATATGGATGTGGAACCTTTCATTCAAAAAATTTCATTGTTTTTTGACATGCATCCTGGAATTTTTCACAATTTTTATGATCCCTTTGAAATTGAAAAATTAACTATGCGCAACAATGACAACCCTTTCAAGACTGAAAGGTTATTAGTTCGAGAAGATGGCATGTGCACCAATCCAACATTGAACATCTCACTTGAAAAGGCATTATTCACATTCCTATTTCCACATGGATGTGGGGCATATGATGGAATTGGTGGTTTATTGACTTATTTGAAACAAATAATGTTTATGTTATTTTTTATTTTTACATTATATCCACCATACTTCCTCTTGTTGTACCAAGTGCGACAAGCAATTCAACTATTGAATGCTATAAAACATTTATGTTTAGAGAGAGATGTATTAAAATTAAAACACCAACATCTTCAATGGTCAGAAATTGATGTTCTTAGGAATATTATGAAGTTCAAGTTACCACCCTCTATTCCATTAACGCCACAATGGCACCATACCCAATTCAAAAAGTTATTGGTGATGGTGGAGAACTTTGGAATGCCTCATTTTTTCTTCACTTTGACTTCTGATGAAACATCAAATTTGAGATGGAAAGAAATTAAAGACATTGAAAATCTTGATATGTTTTTCAATAACACATTTTCTTGGAAGGATTCCCGAGTTGAATGCGTTGCATTATTTTGTGCAAGGTTACAAGCTTTCATGTCAACCTATGTTCTTAGCGGTGAAAGCATTCTTGGCATTGTCGAACATCATGTAACACAATTTGAGTTGCAACATCGAGGTGGGTGAAAACATAATTAATTCAATATGAACAAAATACTAAACAAGTATATTTTGATACAATCATTTATTAGACACTTAAATCCAACAACATAGAGCTTGAAACCTTGTCAATTCTTACCATCAAAACATTTACATATTGCTTCAAATTTATAACAAGTTTAATATTGCATAACTTGTTGGAAAAATTAGTATAATAACAATCAACCAAAAGTCGAATAATATAATCATTATTTTCATTGGAATAATTATATATATATATTAAATATGTGTTCATTTTACAATACATTCCATTAATGCTAACAATAATTCAAAATTGTTTAAATTCACAATGTACTTTCACCTAAGTTCTGTACATGCACACATCATATTATGGATAAATGACGTTGATGTTGATCGCATCACGAATGAAATAGTTGCAATGGTACCTGCGACTATTGATGAATAGTCTAGAAAATTCATATTACCAGACAATGAACATGATTGGACATTGTTCAAGTGGAATGAAAACAAATACATCAATGTGGTCCACAATGCAAAACAAATAAACACATTGGAATTTGCAAATATGGATTTCCCACTACTATATTTGTTGAACAATATGTAACTCAACATCCAATCACGCAAAGGTGGGTCAAAAAAATTCAAATCAAGTGTGTGATGTTTTAGTTAATTAGTTGGTTATTATTAAAAGAGACCCCAATCCTATCTTTGCAAATTTTTTCTTATTTTGAACACTTGATTATTTAAGTTCAAAAAATCTTTTGTGTGATTTTAAAACATATATTTTAATATGATATCAATTCCATGACAATAATAATATTCAAATGGTTTTTAATTTGTTTGAACTATTTATAAACTAGGTGGCAATATTATCGTCCGCGATATGAATATCGAAATGTGGTGCCTTATCATTGTACTACATTGATATTGTGGGGTGCACACATGAACATTCAATGAATCACATCTTCATATTGGTCATATTATCTTTTGAAATATGCTATGAAATGTGAACCACAAGGCACTATTAAATTGGATGATGTTAATGTAATACGCTTAGGATTGGTTGATGCAACCCCTTTGCAACTTCAATTGATATCGGCAACAATAACAACCAAACCTATATCTCCAACTGAAGCAACCCTCTCATGTTTACAAATCCCAATCATATCAAAAAATGTTGGTGTAAAGTATGTTGATTCAAAACCACCTAACTTGCGTACAAAAATGGTGACTAAATCTAAGATACTTGGATTTCATCCCATTGATATATATTGTGCACGACCTTCTAACATGGCCCAATACACATTTACAAAGTATCGGGAACAATTTTCTCCACAACAACAAGAATTGAAGAAAAAAACATGTTTGGGCAAAGACAAATTAGGGTTTTTTTAATATAAAAGTGAACACTTAGTGCGGTTCACATACTTCAATCTTGGCAAACATGTTGAACCATTTTTTTTCAACATATTGTTAAACAATGTTGTATTTTTTAAAAACACGAATTGATATCTTCCATAAATCTAACAGGATCATATTATCATGAATGTTTTGTTCGTGGTATTGTAAAAACTCTTGATTGTTTGCAAGACCTCATATCTTACTATGAGAAAAAAAACTTATATGATGATGAGAAGCAAAATCGAATATACAACAAACTTCTGGAGAAACATCCTTTTGAAAATTCACAAAATTTACCATTCAATATCAATATTGATATTACATGTGTTGGATCACAAATTGGTCTAGTTGATCCAAATTGTTAGATACATGATGTCAATGATTCTTTTGAAAAGAAAATTTTGTCCATGAACAAATGCATATATTCAACATCATTTGTTCTAAGACAAATGGTTTGCATGTTATTTTAGGGACATGAGTTATTTCATTTTATTTCATTTCAAATATTAAAATAACTACCATCTAAAAATTATGAATATTTCTATAGGATGCATGAAAATATATTATGGTAATTAAATTATATATTTATATTATAAAAAAATCTACAAAAAATTATGCATATTTATTAAAATTTAGAATCAATTAATCTTTTGGTTATGCGTATTCATTATTTGTGAACATATTTTATCTCAGGAACTTCTGGTACTGGAAAGATATTTTTCATTCTTAATTTGACCGAATACTATATGTCATTGAAAAAGAAGGTAATCCTTACTGCAACAACAGGATGTGCAGCATCAAGGCTTAGTTCAAAAGCTTCAACTATCCACAACACATTTCATATACAATGCAAAGGATATGTTTGACCTTTACAAGAATTAAGTGTTGAATTTCAAATTCTCAAAGAAGCTGACATCATCATTGTTGATGAAATGTCAATGATGACGAGTACATTGTTGCAAAGCATTGAAATTAGACTATGGTAAATTGAGAATGATACAAATGAACCATATCATTCTAAGTTAGTAATTTTGGTGGGTGATCATGCACAACTTCCAACAATATGTCATTGCCACCTATCAGACACAAAAAATTATTGCTAAAAACATTATGTATATAATGTAATTGATTGGAATTCTGCAATGTATCATACTTTGGAAACTTTAATAAAACATGTGGAAGATCCAAAATATTGTTCTTTTTTAAACATAATCCGTTGTTGAGCACCAACGGAAGAAGAAATTTTATCAGTTTTAAACAATTACTACATTGATGAAGATCTAGTAGAACAATACATTGATGACAAAACAACAATACTTTGCACACATCGAAACAACATTGATTATTACAACGATTTGATTATTCACAAGAAATTTCCAGCTGACCAAAGTTATGCTATTCAATTGGAAACAAATGCAAAGAGTGTTGAACACATTCAATCTTGGTTGAATCACATAAAAGATTTAATCACATGCAACATGTTGCATTAGGAGCATTGGTTATGTTGACTGAAAACATTGATTTAAAAGTTGGTGTTGCAAATGGAACCACTGTAATCGTAACAAAGTTGGAGTTGGAAGATAATGTTTGTAGCATTTTTGTTGCACTCAATCCATCAGGATACGCGCAAATAGTTCGGAAAAAATCAATTCAAAACAAATATGATTCTCAAGGACATTTTTACAAAGCATCATTTCCTTTAATGTTAGGTTATGCAATTACAGGGCACAAATCCCAAGGTGCAACGATATCATCCAAAGTGATGATACATATTCGTGAATCTTTTGCACGAGGATTAGTGTATGTAATGTTATCTAGAGTCACAAGTTGAAAAAATTTGAAAATTGTTAATAATCTTCAACCTTCAGACATACAACCTTGATTAGTTTTACCAATCTCCTTTCCACTCAATGCACAAATTGGGCGTATTTTTCTAGGTTCAAATCCTAGGTTGAGTTGAACGGCTGCCTTAAATTATTTTGAAGGGTTGCCATAGTGAACCAACACTTAACCATGTGGCCTATGCAAAACATCATGCAAGGAGCTTTTACCTAGAATTCTGAGCTTCTAATTTTACTTCTCTAATTTTACCGAGGGGTGCACAAACCTCAACATTTCTATATGCATTTTCAACCTTCCAACCTCCTCTAACTATGAAACAAGGTTATGACACATTACTTGTGTTGTTTGTTCTACAATAAATGTTTGAAAATGTTACAAGGAGTGATTTTAGAGAATTAAAAGAAGTTTTATTCTTCTTCTTTCTTGTGATGCTGCCGGATTATTTCAACAAGCAATTGTTACGTTGATTATGCTGAAATAACCTAGCTTTAACAGACTGTAGGGATCTTGAAGTTTAGTCTTTAGAAATCTTCTTTGACAAATCTCCTAATTGTTTTGGGTTGCCATGGTAAAAATCATCCACTCAGACCCACAATCTTTGTCATCTATAGATATTGAAAGAGATATTGATTCAAGGACATATTATAAGTAAAATAGTTACCAGGGAATTAATCATTATAGTTTCAACTGTAGTAATTGAAGAATTAGTTAGGATAAACTGTAATCAATACAAAAATCCTTGCATTTAATGAAACAAAAGTTTATTGGATTGATCTGACCTTGGAAATTTTTAATGAAAAGGTGGTGATAGCAATTTCACTAGTGCTTAATATGATGGCCTGCAAATTAAAATAGATGAGAAAAGTCAAAACATGCTGGTTTGGTGGAGCAAAATGGTTTTGGCCCAACATTTTTGTACATTTTGCTGAGGCTGGTGAAAAGCACACCAAAATCTCATACCTATTGTTGATTAGTTAGATAGTTCGATTGATCTAAGTGGGTCAAGAATGGTGAGCGTGTACAACACGAACGGGTTTAAGACCGAAATTATGTAAGATTATTACATAGCTATGGAATCTATGTTCTTGGTTGTAAAATTATCCTTCCACCCTTCTATTGACTATGCAAGCCTCACCATTCTCCTACCATGAACTACACACCAACAACACCAAAACTATTCATAACCAAAAGCTTTTCAAAATCCTAAACTTCCATTCTCACAAACTTTCTATTCATACCATAACTTTGTACAAAATGAAAGGTGTCTTTCAATGTCACAAACATCTCCTTAAATACTAACCAAAAGGAAATTAATCAAGAAACTTCCTAAAACTTATCCACCACAAGGTTCCCCAAATAATCAAAAGGAACAAAATCAAAAGGAAATAAAATCACATGGTTCCCCATATGATTCCACAATTAATGACAAGCAAACAAATTACCCAAGTAATTATCAAATTACTCAACAAGTTACATCACTCCCAAACTAATTATGGATTCTGCCCTCAGAATCACATATTCAAAACCTTCTTCAATTTTTCATGATTAACGCGGTCTGGATATGGTGAGCCATCAACATTTTCAAGCTCATAAGATCCATTATCAGCAAACACCTTCTTGATCACAAAAGGTCCAAACCACTTGGGTAACAATATTTTATAAGCCCGGCGATGATGTCGAGTGTCAAACATCATGACAAGGTCACCTTCTTGGAACTCTTTTTTCTTCACCTTTTTGTTGAAAACCTTCTTTTGTTGAGCCTGTGCGACTTCAATGGATTGGTAGGCTTTCAACTACAATTCGTCCAGCTCGTTAAGTTGTAACAATCGATGGTGTTGGGACTCATCCAAAGGAATTCTCATCGTTGTGGCAATGCCTAAAGTCATTACTTCTAGCTCAATGGGTAGAAGTGCTTCCATCCCATAAGTTAAACGAAAATGTGAATACCATGTGGCAATTTTGTATGTGGTGTTATAAACCCACACAACATGGTGGATCTGGAGATCCTAATCACAAATGTTCACATGAACTTCTACCTCTTTTACCAACATGGAACACAATGTCCTACTGGTCCTTTCTACTAGGCCATTAGTGCTAGGCTTATACATAATGGTAAATCTGTGTTTCATTGCAAGGCGTGCTAACAGGTTTTCCACAACCTCATTCAAAAACAGGGGACCATTATCAGAAACAATTTCAAGTGGTGTCCCAAATCGAGTAAAAACTCTTTCATACAGAAAACGTGTTACTTTTTGTTTCACTGAGGACTTCAAAGCACGTACTTCTACAAACTTTGTGAGGTAGTCTGTGGCAACTACAATGAATCGATGCCCTCTCCTAGTTATTGGCAATGGGCCCATTAAATCAATTCCCCATTTTTCAAAAGGTCCTAAAGGGGGTATGGGATGTAAAGGGCCACTTACAGTAGACCTTTGTGCATAGGCTTAACACACATCACAATTCCTGCAATGATCATGGGCATCCTTGAAAAGGGTGGGCCAATAGTAACCTGCTTGCAAAATATTTTCAGCAATGATTCATCCCGCAAAGTGGCCTCCACAAAACCCATCATGAAACTCATACAAAAGACATGAGGTGTCATGTTTTCCAATGGTTCGTCATAAAACACCATCCCTTCCCTGGAAGTAGAGTTGATTGCCTATCATCAAGTAATTTCGACTCTTGTGTGCAATTCTTGTTCGTACTGCTTTTGTGGCTCCATTTAAAAACCTCATGCCATCTAAGTATTGAATGATCTCTCGATATTCTTCAGGTGCTTCTTTTGCATTAATGGACATGATTGTAGCATCTGGAAAATCATCATCTTCTGAAACATCACCCAGTCCTTCGTATGCTCTTGTAAGGCCATCAACATTGCCATGCCGCCTCCCTAGACGATGTACAATGTCAATGTCAAATTCCTCCATCAAAAGTAACCATCGAGCAAGTCGACCACTTGGATTGGGCTTGTTGACCAAGTAGGTTAAGGCCTTGTGATCTATCACAATTTTGGCCTTGTACCCCAATAAGTAATGGCGAAACGTCTTAAGAGAGAAAATAACTACAAGACCTTCCTGTTCGGTCAAAGTATAATTATTCTCAATTGAAGTTAATTGTCTGCTAGCAAAATGAATGGGATGGTCATGCCCATTTTCGTCCAATTGTGATAGGGTGCTCCCCACCACTTTTCCAGATGCATCACAGTATACTAAAAATGGTTTGTTCCAATCTAGAGTTCGAAGGATTGGCGCAACTTGAAGAGCTGACTTTAGTTGTTCGAATGCTCGTCTTGACACCTCGTCCTCCATTAGTGCATGGGCATCTTCATGCAAGAATCGTGTTAAAGGACGTGCTTTAGCTGCAAACATGTGTATGAACCTACGATCATATCCCACCATACCTAAAAAACCTCGAAGTGCTTTCTTCGTGGTGGGAAACGGAAGCTTTGAAATCCTATCAAGCTTTTCGAGATCTGTGGCTACCCCTTCCTTTGACACAATGTGTCCAACCATCTTCCCTTTTGAAAAACCAATTGTGGTTTTCTCAGGGCTCAAAGTCACTCCTGAACTATCCAAACGTTGAAAGACTAATTCAAGTTTAGTAAGGTGAGAAGCTCTATCACTGTAAACTCCAAAGTCGTCAATGAAAACCCGTAGAAAGGCCCAAGAATGGATCATAGACCTTGTTCATTAAACGTTGAAATTTCCCCGGAGCATTGCACAAACCAAAGGGCATTACTATGTAACAAAATGTCCCCCAAGGTGTGGTGAATGTGGTCTTCAATTGATCTGCTGGAGCAATTTTTACCTGGTGGTAACCCCTGTACCCACTTCCAAATGTGTACATCTCGTGCCCTGCTACTTCTTCCAAAATTTCTTCACAAAATGGCAAAGGGTATCAGTCCTTCTTAGTTACTTTGTTTAAAGCTTTGTAGTTAACACATACCTTTAGCTTGACATTCTTCTTTAATGCTAATACCACAGGAAAAACCCATTCAGTTGTCTCCACATGCTTAATGAACCCCGCCTCCAACAACTTGGCAAGCTCTTCCTTCACCATGGCCGAGTATCTTGGGTTCCACCTCCCTTGTTTGGCGCTGATTGGTTTGGCATTTGGTAATAGTTCAATTTTGTGTTGCTCCATGGTGACCTCCCTCAGGTCTTTGTAGCTGAAAGCAAAAAGATGGATATACTTACGTAGTAAATCCTCATATTATTTTTTCTCTTCCGGTTGAAGGTCTAGTCCTAGTTGAATCATGCTTAGTCGCTCCTTGAATTTTCTCCTTCTGTGAACACGCATGGAGGTGACCGGTTATCATCCCCTTGAACCCTTTGATTCGACAAAGCTCCAACCTTGGGGATTGTCTCCAAAACATATAACCCTACTTCCTCTTCAGTGGATTCATCTGTGTAAATCCTTTCAGAGCTAGAACTTTGGTCTGTTTCTGATTCATCTTCATATTCACTCGTCCCTCCAGAGCTTTTCTCAAAACTAGCAAATGGAACTTTCTGTCGTTTAAGATGAACTCCAATGGTCATGTATCCTTCGCCCCAATAGTTTCTCGCATGCGACTTTGTTAACCAAAGCCTACTTAATATCATTCGATAAGGTCCATCTTCCTCTAATACCACATGGAAATCCACAATGGTAGAAACCCTCATTATAGTGATCACAACATTGCTAATGACTCATTCTGGCCTAACAACTTGTTTGTTAGCCATCTTTAAGGTTACTAAGGCTGGTCTATCAATTTTCAAGCCTAAGTACCTCATTGCAGGAATTGTCATCACATTGACTCCTGGCCCCCCATCCACTATCACTCCACTCCACACTCATCCATTACATTGCACATCAATGATCGGATCACATTCGCGCTCAGTTGCTATGGCATTCAAGGGTGTGGGTACCTTTGGGACTTTAGGTGTTGACAACCCTTTTCTCAACTCCCTTCGAGCTGACGGCACCATTGCCACCAACTATCTGATGGTGATGTCTGCTTTCTGCGATCCCACATCCTTTACCACTGCATAAGGGCTAGAATCTCTAAAAATTAGAAAGTCTTGGAAGCCAAACCTTCGACTTCGATTCTTTTTCTTTTCTTTTGGGGCTCTCGCCATCTCCTTGAACTTTTTGATGCTTACGTCAGGATGAGTAGTGTCTTCCATCAGTCGTTTAGCTTGGGCCATGACATCCATCGCATCCTTAGGGAATTGAAGGCTCTTCTCCAAACCCATCAAAACCTTTTTTCGCCCTTCACTTATTGGCTCAATTAAATGCACTTGAGCTTTGCCCTTTTCTTCTGCAGAAAACCTTCGAGTAGAAGAACTCGCATTTTCTCTGGTAGCCAGGGCTGGTGAGTTTGGACATTCTCTTGAATAATGTCCCATCTTTCGAGACTTGTAACATTGAACTGTTGACAGGTCCCTCTCCATGTTTCTGCTCTTATTAGTCCTTGGCTGCAGTAGATGGAGGCTTAGCTGGTTCATTTGATTGATCATTTGTTCCATGGCCGACTCCATGCGAGAACTCACTTCCAGATGCTTCCGCACCTCTGATTCAGTTGAAAATTGAACTATTTTCACCATGGATTGCATAGTTGGTCGTGGAACTTCCTCCATGCTCACCTCCTTCTTTTCGGCCACCTTCGTTGCTTCATCGAACGTCGCGGTTTGTTCGTATCTCACTTATTGTCGTAATTCTGACAACAAACCAATGGTGAAATGTTCTAATACCAATGCATTGACCCCCGCAAAAAGTGGATTAGTTCCTTCATGACCTTGTGCCTTAAAACATCCTTGGAGTTTATTTTGCAATGTCATTGTCCTCTCCTTATACTCTCTTATGACTCTAAAGCCCCTGCTTTAGTTGATTCAGTTCAAGCATTAAGTTTTGGTAGACATTCTTCACAGAAAACTCCTTCACTAGAGCCTTAATTATGTCATTCCATGATCCCTTCAACTCTTTTGTCTATCGTTCAAACCAAAATGATGCCGTACTTTCTAAGAATTCAAGAAGAAAATTAAGTCATTCTGCAGTTGTTCTAAGCCTCGTACTAATACAAGCCCGTTTATATTCCCTTAAAAACACTTTAGGGTCTTCACCTTTACTTCCCCTAAAAACTAGAATAACCATATGTTGCGGACAGCAACTCACACAAAAAAAATTGGGAATAACATTGAAAGCTGCAAAACTAAAACCAATGTTGCGGACAACAACTCACACAAAAAACTGGGAATAACACTGAAAGCTGCGGAAGTAAAACCAATAACACAACAACTCACAAACACTTGAAGTTTCAGAACTAGAATCAATAACACAATAACTCACACAAAACTAGAAATAACACTTAAAGCTTCAAAACTAGAATCAATAACACTCAAAGAAAGAAAGCTGGAAGTAGTATTGATATTGGAAGAGCAAATACAACTGGTGTTGACGAGAGTGAGGGACAAAGTCTCGAGGTCCTCTATTTATACTGCTAAGATATTATTGGAAACTCCAATGCTAAGATACTATTGGAAACTCCAATGTTCGAAAAGATATTATTGGAAACTCCAATGTTAAGATCCTATTGGAAACTCATTGGCTAAGTTAATTATATTGTTATTATCACGTCTGTCACATCACCCCCCCCCTTCAAGCAACGAGTTCCCACGAGTTGTTCTATTTATCTTATAAAAAACAGAAACTAAAAATCTATTACAAGAAGTCCATATGATATTTACATGGTGTGGTGTTGATCCAGACATGTTGGATTCAAATATCTTTGGCACTTGGTTTTGTTGGGTACTAACAATGAAATTTGTTGATCATTTTGGGAGCATTAGCAAGATTAGCAACAGGTTCCCAAGTTCTCTCGCTTATTTCATAGCCTTGCCAATGTACAAGATATTCTAATCTTCTGCGATTGATGCGGGAGTCGATGATCTTAGAAACTTCAAATTCCTCTTCTCCATTAATCTCGATTGGTGGCGGAGGTGCTGGCAACCGTCCTGGAATAGTCGATTCTTTATATGGTTCAAGCAAGGAAACATGAAACACTGGATGAATTTTCATAGATGATGGCAGGTCCAACCTGTATGCTACCTCATTGACCTGCTTACTCACGCAAAAAGGTCCAAGACAACGATAGTCAAGTTTGTCGCTCGGTCGGCGAATCTTCAAATTGCGACATAAAAGCCAAACTTTATTTCCAATTGAGAAGTTTGGATACTGCTTTCGAGATTTGTCTGCATTTCTCTTCTGCCGCTCTTGAGCTTCTATAAGCCTTGCCTTCATATCTTTGTGGATTTCCAAAAGTTTGGTGACCAGACTTGGGCAGCCGGATTTTCTACCAAACTCAAGTTCAAAGAGTCAAATCGTGGATGATATCCATAGTTTGCGAAGAACGAAGTTTGGTGGATGGATTCTTGAGATGTATTGTTGTAGGCAAACTTTGCGACTGGAAGTAGATCCACCCAATTGTCTTGATGGTAGTTGATGAAGCACCTTAAATACTACTCCAATACTTGATTCACTCGTTCGGTTTGTCCATTTGTTTTGAGGATGATACGCCGATGATAGATTGGTCTTCACTTGTAAGATCTTGAACAAAGATTGCCAGAACTTGGACATGAACT
The DNA here is from genome assembly GCA_963921925.1 of Sphagnum tenellum. NCBI lineage: Eukaryota > Viridiplantae > Streptophyta > Sphagnopsida > Sphagnales > Sphagnaceae > Sphagnum > Sphagnum tenellum. The sequence goes on from OY998156.1 coordinate 8,073,566, forward strand.
GCGTACCACGATCAGATATGATATCATTGGGAAGTCCATGATATTTGTACACATTCTCCAAGAAAAGTCGTGTCGTTTCTTTACCTGTGATAGTTTTGTTGCAAGGCACAAAGTGTGCAATCTTTGTCAACCGGTCCACCACAACAAAAACTGAATCAAAAGATTTGGACTTTGGAAGGTCCACAATGAAATCCATGGATATGGATGTCCATGGGTTTTCTGGAATCGGCAGCGGTTGGAGTAACCTGTATGGTTGATGACGAGGGATCTTGGATCTAGAGCAAGTGTCACACGTCGTGACATAGTCCTTCACAGTTTTCCACATTTGGGGCCACCAAAAGTCTCTGGATATTAGCTCCATAGTCTTGTTGTAACCAAAATGTCCAGCCGATGGAGAGTCGTGTCAAGATTGGAGCACTTGGAGTTGGCATAGACCTTCAAGGACATAAATTAGTCCCTGGTAGTATAACAGTTTGTCGTGGAACTCAAATCTTGGATCAACATTATGTGATCTGGAACCCTGTGAACTGGAAGTAAAGTGATCCAAGGATTCTGAATCTGAGCTTAGACTTGGAAATTCTCTAGGATTGAAGATGCCAGCGTTGTTCTTCAATTTCAAAGCCAAAGGATCAAAGTTTAAACTTACTCGGATATCTTGGAGAAAAGATGCATCCACCGAAGTTGTGGTGTGTACGATCTTCAGCTGAAGTTGCTCGGGCTTGATAAGGGTAATCTTTTGTTAGTCGTAAGCTGCATCTCCTTCCCTTGGTGCAAGATACACTCGTCGGGAAAGAGCGTCAGATTGAATTTGCTTGGAACCGGGACGGTACGTGATGACAAAGTTGAAACGCGAAAGTGATATACTCTAACGAGCTTGTTGTCGATTTAGTACCTTGGCAGACATGAAGTATTCAAGGTTCTTGTGATCGGTGTGGACCGTGACTGGATGTTGAACTCCTTCAAGAAAATTACGCCACTCTTGAAACGAGTTGATAATGGCTAAAAGCTCCTTGTCGTGAATCTCATAATTGATCTCGGCATCAGTAAATTTTCGTGAGTGAAACGCAACAGGGTGGAGGCGTCCGTCTTTGTCGGGTTGTGAAAGGACCGCTCCAAGGGTAAAGTCAAAAGCATCCGTTTCTAGAAAGAACGGCTTCTGGAAGTCAGGATGCGTCAGAATAGGCGCCGTTGTAAACGCCTTCTTCAGAGTTTCAAATGCTTGATCTGCTTCCACATTCCACTCGAGCTTGTCTTTGCAAGTCAATTGGGTCAATGGAGCGGCAATCTTCGAATAGTTTTGGATGAAGATTCGATAGAAGTTTGCAAAACCGAGGAAGCATTGTACGTCTTGAATGGTAGCCAGTTTCTTCCATTCAATAACTGTCCGAATTTTCTGTGGGTCCATGGATAAACCCTCTCCAAAAATGATGTAGCCCAAGAATTCGACTTGGGGTTAGTGGAAAACGCATTTCTCCAACTTGGCGTATAGTCTAGCAGTGCGCAGTTTCTCCAATACTAGCCGGACATGATTGATGTGCTCTTCTTCATTCTTGGAGAAAACCAATATGTTGTCGAGATAACATACAACAAAATCATCTAAAAATTCTTGGAATACGTCGTTCATCAAGTGTTGAAAGACGGCAGGTGCGTTGGTAAGACCAAAAGGCATGACATTGTATTCAAAATGCCCGTACCTAGTTCGGAATGTTGTCTTCCATTTGTCACTTTCCTTGATACGTACTAGGTTGTACGCTCCACAAAGATCAAGCTTGGTGTAGATCTTTGCTTGACCGAGTTGGTCAAGAAGTCCTGAAATAAGCGGTAATGGATACCGGTTCTTGATTGTGACCTTGTTTAGTCCACGATAATCCACGCACATCCAAAGGGAGCCGTCTTTTTTCTTGACAAACAGGATAGGAGCTCCAGCAGGTGACTTGGAATGTTGAATGAAGTTCTTCGCGAGATTTTCATCAAGGTAATCTCGTAATGCAGCAAGGTCGTTCTGGGAGAGGCTGTAGATTGGACCAAAAGGAGGTTGCGCATCTTCTTGGAGTTCGATGCCACAATCATAAGGTCGATGCTGAGGAAGTGTATCAGCGTTCTTCTTCTCAAACACGTTTCGATACTCCTCATATTTTGCTGATAACTTGGTTGGTTCTTGAACAGGTTGAGATGTCGGAATTGCATAAATTACAACATATTCCCATTCTTGGCAGCCCTCATAAAGGCTCGGGCACCGACCATCAACGAAACTTCTACCACGGACCCTTGGACTCGGTAAGGACACGGGTTTGGAACATTCCTAGGGTGTCTAGATGAAATATGAGAAACTATGGTTCGATATGTTAATTTTCGCTTTTTTCAATCTATATCCGAGTTAATCATCTCTAACCAAGAGAGAGGCAAATGGATATATGGGAAGACAATATGTCAATTGCATTACTCATTGGTGGACATTTGGAAGATGAGCTTGATAAAATTACCAACATAAAAAGGGCTAAGAGACATATGATGAAATATCATTGGTCAAAGGATACCTTATTTTTCCAAAATTTGGTGGTACCTAGGCCTACAGAACATAGAATTTTAATTGAGAAGATACACAAAGAAATCGGGCATTTTGGGGTAATGTGAACACTTACTAAGGTGAAGAAAAGGTTTTTCTAGCATGACATAATTGAGGTTATCAAGAAATTCATCAATGCTTGTGAAAAGTGTCAACTAACTAAGCAATCTGGAAACATGATATTTGGCATTAAGGAGATGAAGAATATTCCCATATGTGATTTGTTTCATTGTGTTACATTGGACACTACTGGGCCATTGCCAGAAACAACCAATGGTAATAGTTACTATTGACCATTACTTTAAATGGTGTGATGATGCGTTCCCAAGTTCCTTGTTGGATCTGTCGTGACGTGTAATGTCGTGACATACAGTGTCGTAAGGGTGTGAATCCGTAGGAAACTCTATTAAATAAATAAACTAAAACCAATTAAAGGTAGAAACTAATGAACTAAAAAGAAATGCATGCACACACACATATATACAATGCACAAGGGAGGCTGAGATGAAATTCTCATGTATCCCCCCCCAAACCTGAGCCGGGAAAAGCGTGACATGATCTGAATAGGAATCAAGGTGCTATAGGAAAGCATGATGAACAGTACCAATTACCGGCAAGAACTTGAGTGAGCTTTGGCTTGAGGCAGAAAAGATGGAATCCACCATTATAGTTATTGCAAAGCAACATTTGATCAGCATCGTCTATCCTCTAACATACCTGACATGGATAATCAAGTGGAGGAATCCAAGTCAACGTGATGATGGTAGGATCCAAGTTTGGTAGGTGGCAAGGTGCACAATTATTTGAATAAAACCGAATTGTGCATCCATTAGTTCCTTGCAACTCCAACACACCTAAAGGCTTGATTGCCTTAATCCTCAAGATAGTGCGACTGGAAGAAGTGTCTAGAGTATCATTAGGTTATTGTTGGAGATACACAAAGTCACCAACATCAAATTGTTTCACCTTAGGTTTGTAACTGCCACCTCGTGTGTATGCATTCCATAAGGTGTCTCAATGTTGTGCAATGGACAAGTTCTCCATGGCCATGGCCATAACCCTCCTGAATAGGGCAGCCCTTTTTGTAATGACCTTAGCCCAAGTGGTTGGAGAATCCAAGTCCACAACTTAGTCCATTTGAGCAACAATGGAAGATGGTGGAATGGGATGTCTCCCAAAAAGTAAAAAATAAGGAGAGAAATGAGACAAAGAGGCATGTTTAGACATCCTATAACCCATGGTGATGTAAGGGATGGTCAGGTCCCAATCCTCTTTGTTCCTAGTGAGGCTAATCTTTCGAAGTCCTTTCTTACATGTCTTAACCATCCTATCTGCAAGACCATCAGCTTGGGGATGATCTTTTGAAGTCCGCCGATGGTCAATGAGAGCATGGTCGAGTAGGTCTTGGAATTCTCCTCTGAATTCTGATCCTTGATCAGTAAGGCACTCAACACAAGCCCCAAACCTACTTAGGATTTGTTGTAAGAAAGCCTGACTGGTGCTATGTGATGATTTGTCTGGTAGTGTAACCAGCTCCACCTATTTGGAAAAATGCTTAATCATAATCATGATGTAGACATTACCCTTGGAGGTTTGTGGTAACCCTCCAATTAAATCACATGACCAGCGATAGAACATGCTCGAATAGGGAGTGGAGAAAGTGTGAGTTGTTGAGAAGAGAAAGAAGTTCTCACTCTATCACATTGTTCACACCTAGCAATGACGTCTCAGACTTGAGCATACATACCTCTCCAATGGTAATGAGGAGTGAGAAGGCTATAAGTACGTTTAACTCCAAAGTGTCCAAGCTCCGAATGTACCTTTTGAATAAGACCAGGCCGTTCATGTGGTGGTGGAACCATTATGTCACCTTGTGGTAAGCATCAGACGAGGTGATTGTCCCTCCATGAGTAGCATTTGGATCACTATTGTATGTGATCCCGTTGACTTGATGTAACTTGGGGAGGGTATTCCCCATGTTGAAAAAACCCCAGAGTGTCCAAGTCCTCCCATATATCCAGAATGGGATGTTTAACCAAGTTACATTGCAGTAATGCAAGATAACTAGATGCATAAGATACATGTATTGTTGGAATTTGGTCGAAGTCTTGCTTGGCTTCTGAGAAATTTTCAGAGGTAGTGAGGGGTCTTCGCGACATGGTATTTGCGTTTTGATGTGTAATACCAGGTCGGTGAATAACCTTGAACTCATACTCCTGAAGTATAAGCGCCCAACGAGCTAACTTACCAGTAAGCTTGTTGTTGGTCATCAACCACTTGATAGGCTGGTGGTCCGTATACAAAGTGAAATTGGTGCCATAAAGATAGGGCCTAAAATGTATGACAGCCCATACAGCAGCAAGACATTCCCCCTCGTATGAAGAATAGTTGATTTCAACCTTGTTGTTGCTTCGGGATGCATAGGCAATAATATATTCCTTGCCTTCCTCATCAAGTTGGCCGAAAATATCACCAATACCAAGAGCACTCCAATAAGTGTGTAGAATGAAGACCTTGCTAAAATCAAGTCTCCTTAGAATGGGGAACTTTGAAAGCTTTTCTTTGAGTGTGTTGAAAGCTTCCTAAGCCTCTTCACTCCACGTCCAACCAACATCCTTCTTTAACAATGCATAGAGAGGATGAGCAATAATACTGAAATCTTGGACATAAATTCTATAGTAATTACATAGTCTGATGAAGATCCTCAAAATGTGAACATCAGTAGGATTGGGCATCTCCAAAATGGCTACTACTTTGGCCCAATGAGCCATAATACTATTTGGTAGAATTTTGTGTCCAAGGTAGACCACTGAGGTGACAGCAAACTCACACTTCTTAGGATGGATCTTCATGTTAACTTCGTGGAACCTCTTAAATAACTCCTCAAGATGAGCCAAGTGCTACAGGAGTCCTTTATTATGTACTAGGCTGTCATCTATGTAGCATTTCAAGAAATTTGCCCCTTCAAGAACCTGGTCCATGACTCGTTGAAAGAAAATAGGTGCATTTTTCAATCTAAAGGCATCACAAGCCATTCCCATAACTTGTTACTTCCATGGAATGTTGTTTTCTTGCGATCCTTCGTAGCCAGCACAATCTAGTTAAAACCTTGCCTCAGATCCACAATTGTGAAGATGTTTGAATCTCCAATGCTATCAAACAATTCTTCAAGGATGGGCATGGGGTACCTATCTTGAAGTGTAACTAGGTTCAAAGGCGTATAGTCCTCGCACATCCTTTTCTTAGTCCATAATCCAACTGAATCTTTCTTTGCTGGCATTACTATAGCGACTGCAAAATCATAACTTGATGGCTGAATGAGATCGGCCTCATGGAGTTCTTTGCATCTTTCATCTACCAATTCCCATTCATGTTTGCTCAACCTATGCCTCCTTCGATAAACGGGTGTCTCATCTGTAAGGTCTATAGAGAACTGCATGGTCTTACACCTACTTAAGTCTTTCGTTGAGAATGCAAACACATTCTCATACTTAATTAACAAGTTTGTGACTTGGTCTTTCTCCTTCTTGGTGAGTTGGTTCCCCATAATGAAAGGGTAGTTGGAAACACATGGAATGGAGTTGGAAAGTGTGTTTGAAGAACCTGGTGTATTGGGTTCTCCATTATCCAACTGTGTAGATTCGTAGAAGGTTGTAATTGTTTCTCCAGAAGCTAATGTACCTCCAAGTGTATTGGACATAATTTGAGTCAAATTACATGGTACCTCCTCCCCCCCAACATTGAAAATGAAATGTAGAGTGTTGAAGATAGGTAAGTGTACTTGGTCGGGGTGCCATGTGGTTGCATCGCTAAAACTGCAAGTTGATTGAATCAATGTTGGTGTTGTGTACATTTGAAAGAGTACACAAGTTACCAACAACCATGTAAGGGAGTTCAGGTCCAACTTGTAAGTTAGGGTCTCTGATAGTGTATTTCAAAGCTAGTTGCAGAATTGAGAATGGTGCCAAGTTAGTCCAGTAATTGCACAGCCGATGTGCATAGGAACCGCATTATGCCGCATCAAGTAGGAGCGATTCTCCAAGGTAATGCTTGACCAGTGTGTAGTGTTCCTAGACTTTCTCCCTCTGATCAAGTTGAGAAGGAGTGTTCACAATTACATAACCAAGTGTAGGAGAAATGGATTGAACCCAAGTGAACAATTGTATCATGTCCGTGAAAAGACCAGATCTTGTGTCATTCAAACCTTCTCCAAATCTGGCCGCTAAAAATCCTTGACACTCCCGACCTGAAATGATGAGGTCGACAGGGCCAAGTAATTCCATATGCTTCTTCTGAATTAATTGTATGTCAGAGGGCAAAAATGTGAAACTAGCCTTCCATGCGATGGTTGCAAATTGTTGTGGAAATTTTGTTGTGAACTCCTTCATTCTTGATGCCGCCACTTGCCTTGCAATAGGATCAATGTCTACATAGAAATACCTCTAAACCACCATTCCTGACTGTAGTAGGGTTTCGAGATCTGTACCAATACCACCAAAGAGCTCTAGTAATGTAATCCCTTCCTTAGGTGGTGTTTAGGTGATTGACTGATGAAGTAATGGCTTAATTGGTTTGCCATGGCTCTCCATGCTGTCAAAATTAGACAAAGCTTTGATCAAGGGCTTGTGGGCTACTTTGAACCTTTGTAAGATCTTTTGTCCATGTTGAATGTCAGTAGGAACCACCCTCAAGCTTTCAGTAGCTTGAGCGTAAGCTATTTTCTCCTCATCTCCTTCTATCCATTCGTGGCTAGCTTGTTGGATGTAGGAAATGGTGTTAGCTTCCTTGAGCATACAATGGTGAGCCATAGGACTATGGTTCCCACGCAAATCAAGGGGTATGTATCCCAATTGGTGGCCATCGGTCTCCCAATCCACTCGGTAGTACGCATGTTCAAACCAATTGTCAATTGTGAAACCTGGTGGAAACATGGCCTCTTGCCCAATGAGCACATCATAACTGGTGGCATTGGTGACTAAACATCTGACCTGTAAGCAAAGCTCCTGATTTGTACCTTCATTGAACTTAAGTGTAATCAAATCCGAACTTTCCCCAAGTACCTCCTCTATGCTCCCACTAACGATGCAAATCTGCCACATAGATTTCCATAGATTGGAGTCAAGCATGCCCATCTTCTTGGTGAATTGAACTCTAAGAATCACTGGTTGGGCACATGTGTCAAGAAGTACCACTCTTGGTGTATGTCCTCCCATTTGGATTGTTGGCCCAATATTGTTGACAATGGCAACTCCGATGGCGATGGAAGTTCTCTCACTAGGCACCACATTCGGAAATGAATGAGAGACTTTGTGGAGAGAATGGTTATCCACAATACCTTTGCTAAGTAACAAATCCACAAGTGAGGTGTTCTGAACTCCCTTCTGATATGTGAATGTAGAATCAGAGGTAAGAAAGCCCACTAGTTTAGCCATGCTAGAACTAGTGACCATATTACAAATGTCATCTACAACACATGAGCTAATCGAATGTCTTCCAAGGTGTTGGATGGGACCTCTATAGCATGTGGCTCAAGGATTGGTAGAGGACCTGATGTAGTGTTCAAGGTATCCTTTAAGATTGCAATTATATCTGTGGTGCTTAACTTCAAATCTTGAAAACTAAACAATGGTGTACTCACAAGCTTTTGCGCCACTTCATGCATTTGAAGTTGGCATTCCATAAGTTGATGAGTGGAAAATTATGTTTTCATGATGTACATGTACTCTTGGGACACGAGAATTTGATGCCCTAATAACTTGTGGTGTAGTAGTCTCCTCCCCCCTCGCCGACAAGGTGCGTTCTTCTTCCATGTTGAGAGGATGAAAAAATTGTGGCATGACTGCTCGAGCTCCTCTAGCCTTGGTAATAAGACTTAAACCAGATGCGAATCCATAAGTCTGAATTACCAGCCTAGTAGCAGAAACTCTGGGTGCCACACTAGCTTCTTATGATGCAACATAGGAAGGGCAAAAAGAAGTAGCAAATTCTGGTGTGAGACTAGAATTGTGTGGAGTGGAAAAAACATACTCCCCAACCATGGCATCGTGTGGAAGGCCATAGAACGACCTAGGAGGTCCCTTTCGTGATCATGAACCTTGTACATGTTGGGCATGACTAGCTGGTTGGGAGGACTTGCCTTTTAGATTAGCAAGTTGGGCCTTCAATAATTTGAGTTCATTTTGTAAAGTTTGAACTTGAATTGCATGGGCTTGAAGCACCTCCCTCTTATCAGCATTTTGCTCCTTCTTCTTAACATTCTTGTTGGAATTACCCTTGGTGGGCAAAGCTTGAGTGGAAGGCTGAGGTGCCTTGGCTTTTGGTTAAGGGACAACTGAAGATGCTGGTAGATTTTGCCGTTGTAATCGGAGTTGCTTCCACTCTAGGAACTTGGCAAAACAGACAGATTCCTAATGTCCCTCTTTCCCCAATAATCACAAAAGATATCTTCGGAAGGAATGTTGCACTCACTAGCTTTGTGGCCAGGATTGCCACAGTAGTTGCAAGAAGGTAGGATGGGTGTAGCCGAGTGCACCGCTTTAGTCCTTGAAAAAGAATGTGATGATCTAGTTGACGCAGCTGGTGTAGGTTGAAGCCTTGAACGTGATGGAGGCCTCATAGTACTGGCTTCATAGTGTGCATGAGCCAGTTCTAACTTTTCGAAAATGTTGTACACATCCAGCAAAGTGTACGAGTCTCCAAATTCTGCAAAGACCCGTTGCAAAACCTATGCGTGCAGTGTTGGAGTACCTTCCAATGAACGAAGATACGGGTGGGCAGCTTTTAGGTCTGTGATGCTCTGGGTATCCTCTTTGAGTTTGAGAAGCGTCCTATAGAGAGCATCTTGAGGGTTTCATCCTTTTGCCGCGAGAAGGTGGCAAGCTGTAGAATTTTTTCAGAACTTTTGACTGGAAATTCTAGCTCAAGTATTCAAAAGAATTTCCCCACTGGATCAATAAAACCTGGCGCATCAATGGTGAGAGGAATGTTTGTAGCAGCAGCAATGAGTTGTTGAGGAAAAAGGTTTACTAAGGTACCGAGTCTGGATTATTCGGCACGATCCCGTGATGTGCAATTGTAGCTTGTAATGCAGCTTAAAAGCCGGTGGCGATGGCTATGGCGTAAGCTGGATTGGACCTTGGGTGACACCCAAAATCCTTGCAGAATGTTGCTCCTAGACATCCAATGCCTCATAGTGCACATAACGGGCCAATTGTTTGAATGCAAACGCCTCAATGTATTGAACGCCATACTTGAGCTCCAATTCGCAAACCATAGTTGAAAAAGTTGCCTTGAACTCCCTCAAAGAAATAGTACATGGCCTTCCGTTGAACTTTTCAATTTTCCTCAAGGAACTGCTGACCTCCATGGTGTATATGGGTGTTGAAGTCACAGCTTGCAACGGAGTATACAATGATGGTGTGAACGTAGGTGCAGCAATAAGCGTACGCCATTGATTAACCCCTCCAAATGGACTTTGATGTATTGTTGATGTAGTGTAACCTGAACCTGAATTCCTAATAGGAGTAGTTTTAGATGACGATGGTGTTGTGGATGTTTGATGGTACCGTCGTGAGGATCGTGAACTCAAATATATTGGTTTAAAGGGTTGTGTGTTACTTTGTAACTGATACCTTGGCTCTAGATGAGTAATAGTACTTTCATCATCCAAGGACATGGTGTTATCCCATGCCCCAAATTTTTGTGATAGTACACAACATAACTACAAAATTCTAACACGACATATAATTTGAAGAATATAGTGTGTTGTTGCGAATGATGTAGGATGATAGGACAATGACGTCAGCAATGACACAGGACAATTCGACGAAATTCGGACGGAAGTCTGACGAAAATCGAACGGAAGTTCGACGGAAACCTAATAGACGTCGAACAAAGGTCTGACAGAAAACGTTGTGGATGATGCTACAAAGCGCCCCTGAGTTCCATAGCGATGGCGACACTGTTAAGCATGCGTGAGACGTCTATGGCAAGAAACAACACGAAGAACGTCGCGCTGCAGCTTGGAGCACTTCAGCGTTGCAGCTCACAACAACACTGCATCGTGTAGCGTTATGGTGCTACGTCATTACAACTCGTGTTGTTGCGAAGCTACAGTTCGTGTTGTTGCGGCGCTGCAATTCGTGTTGTTGCAGCGTTGCAGTGCATGTTGTTGCGACGTTGCAGTGCGTGTTGTTGCAGCGCTACAACTCGCATTATTGCGACGCTGAGGCACTGTGGCGTTACAACTCACAACAACGCTGCAACGCGCAGCATTACGGTGTTGCGGCGTTGCACGTGTTGTTGTGGCGTTGCAATTCACGGTGTTGCAGTGTTGCAAGTTGCGATGCTATGACGTTGTGGTGCTGCAAGTTGCAGCTCTTGTTGCTACGGCGCTGTGCGTGGCTACAATGCGGCGCTGCAAGTGGTGTTGGTTTTTTTTTTTATAAATGATTCTTGGCAAGTTCAAGAGTCTTCAACCTTTCTTCATATACGTGTGAGAAAGAGAAGAATAGAAAGCAAGAAAGAACAAGAGAGAGCTTTGAAACATGTTTTGGTCTTGGTCTTCCAAGCTCCTCCGTTCTCGTCTTATCCTATGTCGCAACCCTAGCTTTGGGCTCGCGACCAAGGCAAAAGGGGTTGCAAGGGTGCGGGCCAAGAGGAAGCCCGGGAGTCACATCATAGACTCCCGGGAGTGCAAGAAAGTGTGAGGGAGTGAACCCTCACACTCCCAAGTGAACTCCCATGTTGGGAGTTGGTGAGAGTTAGAGTCTCAAAAGGACTCCAAAAACTTCAGAGACCAATTTGAGGGGTCAAATCTCAATGGCTTGTAGTGCTCTTTATATCAATGGAAAGCTCTTAAAGTGTAGATGTCTAAAATGGTCTCGCATTGCTCATTTGGACATCTGAAATGGAAGTTACGACCAAAAGAAGGATCGGGAGTCGAATTCTCGGGAGTCTGCCAGTTTTGACTCCCGACCACGAAAAGTCAGGAATCGACCCGAAATACTTAGCTGCAGACAACGTGCGACATATCGTTGGAAAGGTCTCGACGAGAGCTACAACTTTGCTTCAGATTGCACTTCGATCCGAGGTCTGCTCGCAAAGTTATGAGGCTTTAAAGTCCCGGGAGTCCCGTTGGGCGGGATTTCGGGACTCTCGCGCGGGAGTCCCGGGAGTCCCGGGAGAGAAAAACCATTTGGATGTGGGCCCCGTGGAGTGTCACAGAGTATACAATAAGGGGGAAGGTGGTGGCTTCCCCCAAGTCCGGGCCGTGGTGAGTCTTGTGTGTCCGTGTTGCCCGTGGCTGTCCTAGCACCAAAGGTGCTCTAACTTTGCACTAACCACTTGGTGTGGGTTGTGTGCAGGCCCGTGTGAGTGAATAAGCTTGTCAATTCTTCCTAGTCCCATCCCGGAGCTCCAACACACCCCTCTACCCCTCCAAGTGTTGAGAGCTACGGAGCGCATCCCGACTCCTCCCTCTTCCGCTGTCTTTCACTTGGACTCACATTTGAGTCCTTTAAGGAGTTGGGAGTGCGTCATCCTAGCCTTGTTGGTTGGCAACAGTGTAGGAACATAAGCTCCTTCCACCAAGCTCCCTCCAATAGCGCCAACAACACTAGTAGCAAAAAGGAATTTAAGAATTCAACATTAAAAGAATTTTGTTGCTTTCAACATTAAGTAACAAAAGTAGAGTTTTTCTAGAATTGAATTGAATTGCAAAGAAGGAATGAAGATGTATGTAGACGGTGGCTGTGTAGCAACCACCGTGAGCATCTAGGAAATCCAAGTAGACTATGGATGCAACTCTCATACAAATAAATTCTAGAAAAACTAAAGGAGAAGGGAAGGGTTTAGCCCTTTTATACAACCACCAAAAAGCTGAAACCCTAAACACCTAATAGCGTATAGTCATTTAATAACATACATTAACCCTACAACCGTACATTAACCCTAAAAGATATGACTGGCATGCTCGTAACCGGCCATCATGTATGAGGCCGTGCATATGAGAATGACAGATCCAAGTTGGGTCTAAGCCAGTCAAATAGCGGAATTGTTTGGAACCTAAGGCATGTTCCCAGCTCTCAACACTAAAAGGGGTAGAGGGGCATGCCGAAGCTCCGGGATGGGACTAGGAAAAGGGACAAGCTTTAGTTACTTACTCGAACTTGCATCAAACTAACCAACAAGTTGGTTAGTTCACGTTCTAGAACACCCTTGGTGCTAGGACAAGCCACGGGCAGCCCTGGACTCACAAGACTCACCACGGCCTGACTTGGGGGAAGCCACCACCCTCCCCCATATAGTATTCTCTACGTCTCTCCGCAACACCTACATCCGAATGGCTTTTTGTCCTGGGACTCCCAATTGGAGGAGTCCCGAAACTATCCCTGTTTGGACTCTTGGGACTTTGTGAGTTCATAATTCTTTGCTCAGACCTCCAATTGGGATGAGGTTTAAAATAAACTTGTAGATTCCCTTGAGAGCTTTCCAACGATGTGTTGCATTCCACCTGCACACACCGAGGTCGGGGTGATTCCCGGCTTTTAGTGGTTAAGAATCAAACTACCAATTTGACTCTTGACCTTTCTTTTTGCCATAACTTGTGCTACAAATGTCCAAATGGTTCATGCGAGGCCATTTTCGACATTTAGACTTTGATAGCTTTCCCATGTTATAAAGACTGCCTCAAGGCGAGGTGTTTTGACCCCTGTAATCGAACTTTGAAGTTTCAGAAGTCCTAGAAGATTCCCAAGTCCCCATTTCGAAAGTGTGAATGTCATCCTCACACTCCTCCAAAAGTGGGGTTGTGACATGTGAAGCACGACCTATTAAAAAACATGATGGTTATATTGATGTTATGTTTTTGGAGGATGAAGTCCTTTATAGGTATGGAGTGCCTAATTATATTTTAATAGATAATGGTAGCGAGTGGATGAAGGAATTTGCTGAAGTCTGTCAAAATTATGGCATCACACACCAATTTACAACCCCTACATGGCCACAATGTAATGGTATGGTGGAACGTTTGATAAAAACCATAAAACATGGACTCACAATTATGGTTGCTACCAACATACAAGATTGGATTTTACTCTTACCAAGAACATTTTTTGGATACCAATGTGGCATCCAAGCGAACACAAAATATTCCCCTTTCATGGTGTTCATTAGTCGTACGCCAAGACTCACCATTGATAACAACCTTAGTGGTTTATGTGATGTGTTTGATGAACATGAAAATCCCAAAGTCATGGCAGAACAAATGATTCTTAAAATGCGATTAATTACAAATGTGCATAAAACTTTGCTGGAAAACGTGGAGCATGCACAAAACAAACAAATGAAGGTGTATGCAGCTAGAAAAAGGTTACAAACCTTTGAAGGCTTCACAACAAATACCAAAGTTAAGATGCGTAGACTTGGAAAGAAGATATCATTGTTCAATAATTGGGAAGGACCACACTTCTTTGTTGAGTACAAAGATGGCAAGGGATTTCAGGAACAAGATCATGGCAGCAGAATGTGTATTCTCAAAAATTTCAAAGGACAGTGTTGGGAATAATCAAGGAGGGATTTGCAATTGTATATGTCTATAGATTAATGTTTGATCTATGAGGATTAATGTTTTTGGAAGGAATGGTGACACTTATAACCTAAAAATATGTCAGATTTTTTTTGTGGATGAAAGCTACAAACCCTAATTTAGATTGGTGGCTAAACTACTAGTAGCATGGTGCTTCAACGACATCGAAAAATTTACTTCCGATGTGTTTTTGTTTTTGGTGTGTTTTGTTATTTTGCAGGTTATGTCGAAAGGATTTTGGTGAATTAATTTATGAGGTGGAGCGTAATCTCAACTTCTCAATGAAAACTCTTCATGAGCTTTGTGGATCAAGTTTTGCGAGGAGATTGGCAGGATGATTTCGAGGAAGTGAAAAGATGAAATGATGATGAGTTTATTTGATGCAGGCTATTTAGTGATATAAAAAAAGCTAAGTTGTTAGATTTTTTGGAGTACTAAAAAGTGTGTGTTGGATTTGGATTTTGGGTGTCATAATTGGATAGAAGTAGAACTTGATTAGAATTACTGGATTAAAAGAATCTTGATGATTGAATTTCCGATGCACTAAGAATGTCAAGAAAAGGTCTAGAGGTGTTTGGATTTGTTTTTTTATGGAACAACACAAGGGAGAGAATGAATGTGTCTAAGATTTTTGGAGTGGTTGTGTGGTAGCTCATGTTTGATGTTTTTGTGGATTTTGAACTAAGTGTAGAATGTGTTTTGTCTAAAGAAGAGTATTTGCTACATTATGGGAGCTTCAGAAGTTTTGGGATCGAAGGGATATTGGGGAGTAAAATTGATTGTACTTGTTGATTTTGCCTTGAATCTTTTGTTCAATCTTTGAACCATGTTGAAGTAGTATAGTTAATCGTTGTGAGGATCTCTTGTTGGGTATGGGCTGCCATCTCACATGAAACATGTTGACTCTTAGAGAAAATATTGAGATGAGTGATTTATCCTTGTGGTCCATAGAATTAAAATAATAGAACTTAGGTGTTTGTAAGGATCTTGAAAATGTGGTGTGCAGTAATGGGGATGTGTACACTGCAAAAATTATTCCCTTTTCTTTTAATGACACTACATATTTGATATGTAAATAACAAAAAAAAGAAAAATCTTTTTATATTTTTGGCTACCTACTCAAACTTAATATACAATTTAGTGATTAGGGATTTTTTTTCTTTGAAATTTGACAAATTTGGGCAATTTTTCCATGGAAAATCATAGGTGAAAATCATTTTTTAATGTTGAAATGTGGTGAAATTATACCCCCAAAAACTACTGATAGGAACATGTAAAAAACATGACAATATTCCTTATGAAGATGTGCCCAAATCTAGCTATAGACCATATTTAAAGCACAAATCTTTAATCATCATTATATATATTTGCTTATTGACTAAGAACCATTTGGAGAAAGCTCACAATTTTTTGGGAGTCATTTTAGGCAATTGAAATCTTAAAAATACACATCAATTTCACATTTTTCATTTTTTATTTGCTTTTTGGCAATATTTTGGCAATAAAAAAAAGGTCGTATGCAAGTATGAGTTCCATGATCAAGTTAAATTACTTCTACTTTCATTTCCTTTACTATTAATTTAACTTGCACTTTTAAGGCTATGCTCCCATTGTATTTGTTCCTTTGGAATATTGTTTTTTCTTTTAGCAAATTGATGCCAAATTTTGCCCTTTGTCCAAAAGGTGCAACCAACATTACAAGAGGTCCAATTTTGCCACACATTGCTTTTGTTTCAAGTTAAGGGATCCAATTTGAATCTAATCAAAAAACACTTCTCACCAAATTTTTATTGTTTGGGATTTTTTAATTTTATTTTTCTTATCTTGATAATTTTTTAGAAACTTATCTCCATTAAAGTGAAATTCTTTTGTCAAACATCACCCATGCTACATTGCTTATGGATTCATTGCCACCCGTGCCACAACCCAAAAACGAGCCAAAAATGTGTAACACATATGAGAAAATGATGTATGCTTCCATTACTTTTTAAAATTTCCAACCATAGTGTGGACTCTTGAGTAGGGTTAGCGAGGAAAGGGATTCTCATTTTCCCATGTTTTCAATGTGTGCCCAGTATGTTCAGTGAAGTTCTCAGTGGCTTCCCATCTTGTTCCATTCCCCACCTTAAATGAAATGAAAGTCTAAGAAGTATGGTGTGCTTTGTAAAGAGAGTCAAGCCCAAGTGAAAAGTGGTGAAAACATGGATCTAGGAACAAAATTTGCATGCAATCCATGAAATGGCTAAACATGCCCAATTAATTAATATGAGGATGCACCTACTTTTCCTTTTCCCTGTAAGGAAACATTTGACTAGCCCATGAGTAATTTTTTGGAGCATGGGGGCACTCCCCAACATAGAAACCTAAATATGATTGCATCCCCAAAATAAAAGAACATTATTTTGTCATGCTTCCCTACTACCCCTCTGCCCCACAACCTGTGCAAATGGAAGTTGAACCATGGCCAAACAATCTAGAAAAAAAAGAGATGATAGTGGGAACATGATGAGAACCTATTGAGAACTTTGATGGGAACACATAAAAACAAGGAAAATTCTCTCTCTCCCACCCCTTTCAAACCCCAAAAGGAAAAAAACATTTATAAGATTAAATGTGGAACCTTTTCATTGGGGACACAAAAAGACAATTTCCCAAAATTGTTGGTCACCAACATCGACTAATTATACCATTGTAAGTATGGGATACTTATTATGTAATACATTGTGGTATATTATGCTTTGCATTAATTAGATGGGGTGCATCTCAAGTTTTTTCTTTTTTTTGGCAAGAAGCTAGTTTGATTGGCCCATCACCAAAACTAAAACTATGGACATTCCCCAAAATTTAATGATTATATGTTGGAGTATTTTAAAGTTCTTCTCCTTTGGCCCATTGATAGAGGGGAAAGGATGACAATATTTGCCAAAGCATATGGGATAAAAGTGAACTGCTATTGGGAACACATTGGGGAACATGTTGGGAGCATGGGTCAACATAAACTGAACCTATTGTGGACTCATTGAGAACTTGGTGGGAACAAAATGGGAACACATTGTAAGCAAAGGGAAAATGAAAAGTTCCTCTTGCAACCCCCATCCCAAAAGAAAAGCTGAAGCCCTTGAAGTGCATGATGTGCCTTCTCATTCATGCATGTGATCTTTATTTTCAAATATGTTGGTCACTTTTTTTTTTTTACTCAGCTAATAACCCATTCTAAAAGCATGGGTGTATATTATGAGCACTAACTAAATTGTATTTGTTCAAGTTGGAATTCTAGCAAGATCCCCACAATGCATCTCTAATCAATCGAGGGTACTTAGTTAGGACAATCTCCTCAGGCATGTTGTTTTAATGGATGCCCAAATTTTGCTATGTTTTAAAAATATTTTCATGAGGATTTTTGGAGTATTTAGTATTTAGTGTAAGTTCAACCAACTTTTGTATGGATGACCAAATAACAATCACCCAATCATTTGGGCATCCGTTTGTTTTAATCGATGCCCAAATTTTGTTGTGTTTTAGAGTTATTTTCATGGGGATTTTGGGTGTATTTAGTATTTAATGTAAATTCAATCAACTTTTCTTTTTCTTTGAAAAATATCTAATGTTTTTAATATATTGCAAATTTGAAATCCATGAGAAAAACTCCTTGAGCTAAACCCACATGAAATATTTTTATCTAATGGTCATGTGTTGTATATGCCATTATTGGGTTAATATAGTAAAATACATGTATCCACCCAATAGCCACTGGTTTGTTTGTTGGTGGAATTTTTCATCTTGGGAGGAATGTCACAATATGGAAACAATGGGTCAGAGCATGTAAGAGGATTCTTGAAGATTGGTACTTTTATCTGTTATCTATAACTACATTTGAGTTGTTCCTTCTTTTAAATGGTTGTCAACACATATTTCACAAAGTTGGGAAAAAACCTAATGTTTGCCATTTTGGCACTTTTTTTTTTTTTTTTTTGAGTATGATATCTTCTACTCGGATACAAATTGTTAAAAATTTGGGATTTTTTTTAGTATACTTTTAATGTGAAGAATAGAAGGGAGCAATGGGATGCTTCCAATCTATAATCAATATTGAATAAATAAGAATACATACATATATCATAAAAAATTTCACATATATCAATTTTGCATACTCACACATTGCAAGTTTGATCATGAATTGAATAGCCACCATAATCTAAATCATGTAAAGGAAATGAGCAGGGCAAGTCAAGGAAAGACATATCACTAGTTTGGCTTGGATTATTGTTCTTATTGAAACATTTTTAGAATTACAATGTTTTAAAAAGTATATGCATAATCATATTAGGAACAATATGTCAAGCACTTCAGATATTTGACAATTATTCAAGTTATCTTCATTCGAATCATCATAATAATCATGTATCTCTTAAATAAAAATATTATTTCAAGTTACAAAGAGAAGTAACATCATGAAAAAAAACTCTCAATACTCCCCCCCCCCAGCCCCCCCCATTGGAACCAATTTTTTTTCACACAACGCAAAAAAAAAATTGCATCAAAAGTTTTTGGAAAATTTTATTTGTCTTTTGTAAATTCAAGTCAGTTTATTAATCTTTTCAGAGGGAGGGGGGGGGGGGGGGGGGGGGGGGGGTTGGTTTCCAATTTTCCCATGTCATAAAATTGGTTGGGGAAAAAAAAACCTTCCGATTGGGACCCAACAAGGGAAAGTACTAAGAGATGGGGGTTGGGGGCAAAAGAAGAAGCCCAAAGTGTTGGGGCTCCCCATGATACAAACCCCTATTACCAATTATCAGAATTTTGAATAAGTAACCCCAGTTGAATAAGTGGGGTGTTCTTTGCAAATAAGTACCCTAGTTTATAATTGGGGTATTATTTCGCCCCTACTCTTAGCCTCCACCAAAAATGGTGACCAATAGTTTTGGAAATAGAAAGTTCACACAACCAATGGGAAGGCTTAACATGCACTTGTGATGGGCCCTGTTTTTTTCCATTTGGGGGTGGGGTGGGGGGAATTGCTTTTTTGTTTTTCTTCCTTGTTCCCAACATGTTTTCAACATGTTCCCTTGTGGTTCTTCAAGTTCCCAAGTTATTCTTTAAGATGTTCCGAATAGCACTTCAATTTTATCCCATATGGGTTGCCCAAAGTTTGACTTTCATGTACGTAAACTGAAAAGGCTGGTCATAATGGTATACATTTGTTTCTATTTTGTAGTTGGGGTCCAAAAAGGTACTTCCAATTGGGGGGAGTGCTTCAATGTTCCAAAAAAATGTGTTGATGGGCCAATGAATATGGCTCTTTCAAAAATGAAAAAAAATAAAATTAACACACCCATGAAGTAATTAATATGAATCATTTTGGGTAGAGTCCAATGTTTTTCTTTTTGAAAGGGGTGATGGATTTTGTTTTACCCTTTTTGAAGGGGGGAGGGAGGGGGAGGATCAACAATTTAATGCACAAGGTTCGAGGTAATTATAGCAGTTGTACATGTACAACACGAACGGGTTTAGGATCGAAACTATGTATGATTACTACATAGCTATGAAATTTATGTTCTTGGTTGTAAAATTATGCTTTCATTCTTCTATTGACTATACAAGCCTCATCATTTTCCTACCATGAACTACACACAAACAACATTAAAGTTATTCAAAACCGAAAGCTTTTCAAAATCAAAACTTCTATTTTCACAAACTTTGTATTCATACCATAACTTTGTACAAAATGAAAGTGCTTCTCAAGGTCACAAACACTACTTTAAATACAACCAAAAGGAAACTAATTAAAAAACTTCCTAAAACTTATCCACCACAAGGTTCCCCAAATAATCAAAGTTCACAATTAATGACAAGAAAATAACATCGCATGGTTCCCCATTGTGATTTCACAATTAATGACAAGGAAATAACATCACATGGTTCCCCATGTGATTCCACAATTAATGACAAAGAAATAACATCACATGGTTCCCCATGTGATTCCACAATTAATAACAAAGAAGCAACATCACATGGTGCACATAACATAAATTTATGCACCATGACCAAATTATGGAATCTTACACCCTATTAAACAATTATTTAAGCAATTGTGTGATCAAATTACACATCAAGTTACCTACACATAGGAGGAGTGAAAATATATGTAACATAAATGGAAGCGTTCGAAAAAAAAAAAAAAGGTCGAAATCGGATCAAACTTAGTTTGGCACAAAAGGTGGTATTGTGTTTCTGAGTTTGACACCTAATTGAAGGTTAATGTATTTTTTTGCAGGTTTTTTTTTAATCTCACCTGGTTTTGGACCAAATTCAAGCTATTGATGTCGTGTCATTTGTACTTTATGAAAAACTCTAATATGTAAAATATTTGTGAAGGTTATTAAGTGTCACAAATTCACCATTTGTCCTTGTCAAGGTTAGTCTATATGTGAAACTTTGGATTCCTTTTGAACTACAAAGTTAAACAACCTAAGCTGAATTTTTTAAGGTTAGTGAGCTGTGACCTTTCAAGACCTTGATGTTAAGTCAAAAACTTCTCTTAAATGTAGTTGATACAAAAGGACTGATGCAATTCTTTTCTTCAGTATGGCCTTAAGACGTTTTAAAGTTGGGGCCACACCTAGTGTTAAGTTCAACTTTAGCCTAATGTTAAGGAGATTCAAATTGGACACTAATGCTTACTTGACACCTACAATGTTAACTAACAATATATCTTAAGTGGGGGATAACATGGCATTGGTGCTAACCCAATGTTAACGAACATTTAATATTATAAGAAAAAAATTCAATTCTTGATATTGATGCTAGCTAAAGCCTCAAAAAATAAAAAATCAACTCAGTGTTAAACAACATTAATGTTATTTGCCACTCACCATCATGGTCTGGACAAATTGACATAAAATTAAAAAGGTTGATGTTTATTAAAAGTTATGATAGCCTAATTACAACTCATGTTCAACAATTTTTTATTCTTTAGAGGGTTCAAAAAACACAACCCTAAACCCCCCACCCCAACCCCAAAATAAACAAAAATGGCACACTTCAATGCATGTTTAGCCTTTCAATTTGTTGCATGAATATTTTCTTTGCAAAAGTTTTAATCACTTATTTTGGCCTTGACTCATACCCCCATTATAAACTGGGGGTACTTATTTTTATTCATATTAATTAGTTCATGGGGTTCATGGGTGTGTCCATAATTTGATTTTTTTTGGAAGAGCCACATTCATTGGCCCATTAGCAATTCTTTTGGAAAACTGAGCACTCCCCCAATGGAAGCACCTTTTTGGACCCCTAGTTGCAAATTAGAATTTATTGTATTCCCCAACGGCCTACCTTCCAGTTTATATATATGACACTTGAACTTTGGGCAAACCATATGGTGTAAAATTGAGGTGCTATTGAGAACGCCTTAGGGAACAACTTGAGGAACCCTAAGGGAACTTGATGGGAACACTTGGGAACAAGGGGAAAAAACAAAAAATAACTCCCCTGCCGCCCACCCCACCCCCCAAAATGAAAAAGTAAGGCCCATCATGAGTGCATGCCAAGCCTTCTCATTGGCTACATGAAATTTCTACTCCCAAAACTGTTCATCACCATTTTTGGCCTGGGCTAATGGTGCTTCTTGGGGAAGGAGAGAAATTGCAAAACATGAAAAAAGAAATAAAAACATTGGTACTTACATTGAGGGCATAGGAAGAGAAGAAATGTAAAAGTAAAAAATGATATTTAAAAATAATTTTCGACCTTTTGAACTGCCATACATGTGGGAAAAAAATTAGTATAAAATCATCAAATTTCTATAATTAGTGTTCGGTGAATAGCCAAAAATACAGAAGGATGATTAAAATGTGTACTTCATGTCTATATTACAGCAAAAATTTGGCTAAATCTTCTTAAGGATGATATGCTTTTTTTCTACATTATTTTTTGAATGATAGCCACTTTTGCTTTAACCAAAAAACCTATTATTTAGCAAAAAAAAAATTCCAATTTTGTGATGTAGTCACATTGGCAACCATCAACAAGAGGATTTAGCCTAGTTTGGCTACAGGACTGACAAAAAGCTAACTTTTGTTTAAAATCCCGCTATGTTTTAGCTTCCTTTAGGATGTGGTAAACTCAACCTGTTTCCTCAATGTTTTTGTGAAATTTTCCAACAATTTCAAAAAACCTTTTGATAGGGTGTTGCACAACATTTTCAATTTTCAATTTTTTGCAAACTTTCACACTTGAAGAAAATACGCTACTCCTGAGTTCCCCATCCATCCATATGTCCTCAAAACTCCCTTGGCCCTTGGAAAGGGTAAAAAATCATTGCCATCTTATAACAAGGGGTGTGTCACATTGTGGCCTTGCCATTTACATTAAAAAGTATCTTAATGCAAAGCAAAAGAAATGGAAATTCAAATATTTCACCATGCAAAAAAAATCTTCAAAAACTTGTCTTAAAGAAACCAAAATCCTTCAAAATATCGTAACTCTATAACTAATCTCAAGTGTCACTATATGGACTATAGCCACTTTGGCTCCAAACAAATATTCCAAAAAACAAACAAGTTGGGACTCAAAATTACTAGGTATATCACAAGTAATAAGTGGGTCGGGTCATCTAAAACAAACTTGTGATTTGTAGTAATTAAATGGGGTGCCTCCACAGTCTGGTTTTTTTGGCAATGGGCCAATCTGACTAGTCATTCACAACAAAAACAACTCAAACTATGCAGGCTCCCCAAAATAAAATGTCCTATTTTGAAGTATGGAGTTCCTCCCCTTTGACCCACCTACGTAGGTGAAAGGAGGAAAGCATTTTGCCAAAACATATGGACAAAGGTGAGGTGCTATTGGGGATGTCTTGGGCAACAACACATTAAGAACTTGGGGAACATATTGGGAACTCATAGGGAACATTATGAGAACATAAAGGGAACCCACCATGAAGGCTCAACATGCACTTAAGGGGCCAACATTTTTTAACTTTTCAGTTTGGGTGGGAGAAAGGGAAATTTTTCATTTTGTCCTTGTGAACAATATATATTTCCAACATGTTACCCAAGTTCCCAAATGTGTTCCACCAACAATTTACCTGTAGCACCTCACTTTTATCCCAGGTGCAGATGTTTTCTACTCGTTGCACCTATGTAGGTGGCCAAAAGGATCCCAAGCTTGGGGAGCATCCTTATTTTCAGTTGCATTTTTTGTTGTAATCCCAACAAGTGTGTTTCACATGGTGGCCCTACAATATATACAATGAACATTGATGAAAAGATGACATCTTTTAAATAAGAAAGAGATCCAACTTTTCATGTGACTAATGTTGAACTATTAGATTATTTTGGTTGCAATGGATGAACATCCATAGAAAAATGAATAACATATTTCATCCAAGTTAGGGGTGCAAAATCTGACCTTACATTTGTTAGAGTCTAATTGATAAGATTGTTAAAACTACATCTTTTATATAGGCTTCAAAATATATTGAACCTACTATACTCCAAAATATTTCTTGTCACAATTCACAATATCCCTACCTAGCAAGGCAAGGTCAATAAATGAACATGAACTCCTAGGAAGTACTTCACATGAGTTCATTGTGAACATGGCAGTAATGTAGCCAGCCATTATGGGGGTGAATTGATGCCCAATTTTTTGATAACCTATTTTCATTCCTAAATGTTTGTTCAATGTGGAATGTTGTACTTTACTAGCTACAATCGGTGCTTGTGAACAAATGTGCATCCAAGATGTTGAAAGAGAATTTGTTGTCATTCTAAATTTGCTCTCTTTTAAAAGGCAATGTAATAAAGTACCCTAATGGAATCAAACTTAGAGAGACTTTGTTCCTGAAGTGTTAGACTTTGGGGAGGAAGAATATTCAAAATATTTTGCAACTATCTTAGATTCTTTTAGATTAACTTTCATGGCAGGTGGGTTTAAAACAACGAGTTTTTTTTTTAAAACTTAAAATTATAATATAGTATTATAATAAATTTCCAATTCCTATTTGGATTCATGCCTTTGTTATCAAAATTCAATAGGGTTCCATCAGAAGTTAAAACAATTTTAACATAGTATGAAAATGTTGACCACATGATAAAACATACATTCAATTAGCAAATACTCAAGCAATGTCAATTATACTTTGCAATGGCATAACTAATGTTAAATGTTCTTTGAAGGTTTAGTATAATTCACAATTTATGTAGATATTTTCAATACTTGATACCTTATAATTGTTGGTGTTAGAAAATACATCTTAATTAGGTAATTTATTGGTGCATGAAATATGTTAATTATCAGCAAAATCAATTTGAAAATATTTTAAATACCCATATGAATGTCTTGGGGGATCATTTGTTGTATATTTTAAGGACCCTATTTACATTAAATTATATTACATTTTTACTTTTTTTCAATTATTTTCATGGAAGTTTTTATTATTATCTTGATATTTTATGTCAAGGTAAGATACATGTTTCTTACATGTTTCAACTAGGGGAGGACACATGCATGCTTTCTTTCTCTCTGCATTAGCATAGCCTTGGAATATATGTGGCATGTTTCTATCCATTGTTATGTTGTTAAGGGACCAAAACCTAGTTCATGTTGTATTTTGCATCAATTTGGGTTCCAAATGTAACTACCTAATTTTGGGTCATTTTGCATAATAAAGGTATTGTCCAAGGTGATAACCAAGGGTAGTACATAAATTCAGGTTGCATCCTCATTGTCTGAGGGCCTTGTTGGGCATAAAACATTGTGGACACCTCACATTTGTATGGAAAAATGTTTCAAAAAGGTTCATCCTTCAAAATGGAGTGAACCTTATAGCATGTAGATACACTAAGAATTTTGTAACGATGCTTTAAAACTAGTATGAGGCAAGTATAGACTATAGACTATACCAAGATTTCATCATCATACAGACTTAATATTGAAGCACATTTTAGACAAGGGTCTAGGGTCTCCAATTTCCTAGGAACCAATTTGGACTGATTTGAAGCAATTTGAGTCCTTGAGTTGGACTACACCTTGGTCCCTAGCCTCATTCTTGGTTCTCCAAATTAGGAGCTCTTTTTTAAACATTTTTTGGGTTTGAACCAATTGATTTATCCTCCAAAATAGGTGCCATGTAGTTTAGCCTCAATTTGCTACTATTTGGTCTTGGACTCTTGCCGTGGGACCAATTTAAAGCTTTCAACCAATAAGATTGCTTGAATTCATTGATCCTTGGACCTTGGACCCTTGTTTAAAGTGGGCCTGAGACTTGGGTGAGATTCAAATAAGGATAGTATTACTTCAATTTTTGTCCTAAGAACTATGTAATGTAGCCTAAGTTGTGATTGTTCATTGGATGATGCAGAAAACATTACAATCATCCCTAGGAGGATTTAATCATATTCAACCAAATCTGGTCATAGTCTAGTTATATAAAGGACAAAATTTTAATGACATCTCTATATTTATGGCATTTTATTTTATTTTTGGCAAAATTTGACATTGTGGGTACATAAGCAAATTGATACAAATTGGAAGTTTTAGTTTGTAAAGTGCAAATTCCCAAAAAATGCCCAAAACATGAAAAAAATTTACCAAAGTTTTGAGGCTACAATGTTTTTTTAAAAACCCACTAAATTCTCATTGCTTAATGGTCTTGGACAAGAATTAAATTAAGCAATTTGGTGATTTGTCCTACTTTTTCTTCCGAGTGATTAGCTTCCTCAGAATACTATCATTAAATCCATTATTTTGAACTTTGGTTCTGAAGAGGAAATTTTTTTTTTTTTTCCTCTAGTAAAAAATAATGCTACTAGGCTAGAATTGCCTCAGCTCATACTAGGCTTATGACTAAGATCCTTGCTCCTAGTGTGGATACTAATGTCAATAGGTATCATGCACAAGCCTTTACACTAAATCAACACTAGAAATGTGGGTAAAATAGAAATGAGAGTTACACTTGCAAGTGTCATCAAGGATGATCATGCAAGGGGCTCATTATGCCAGTAGATGGCTATGCTAGTACCAAGAGCCTTTGGCAACCATTTTTTTTTTGCAGAATTAAGCATTTGGAGCTCCATGCATTGAACCTTAAACTAGGCACAATAGAGTCTAAAGATACAAAGTGTGATGTAAGTTCCCAAGCATGGGTGTGAGGATAGGAAGATCATGTATTATTGCAAAATAATCTTTTACATTAAGGATTGTTCATGTTCATAAGTTGTTGGTAGTATCACAAACCAGGAGGAAATGGATTGACTTAACGACTTAATGGATGTTACAGGGTGCCAAAATAGAGATGTTTATTTTATATGTAGGTTTATAATCAAAACAATCGATATCAAGATGTGAACTCTAAACCCCGAAAAGTCATGTTAGGTTGAAGTTTCCTTGGTTATTAATGTGTGAATGCCACCTTAAACCTAGATTGACCTACTCCTTTTAGATTCTAAACTTGGTGGAAATAATCTATTCATAGTAATCACACAAATGACAGACACACGATGGTGATTATAACTGAAGGCACAAGCATCAATATCAGTCTTCGACGCGAGCAGTATCCACTAAACAAAAAAAGGTATTACTTTCATTCTGTTTAATTGAGTTCACATTTGCATTGTTCCATAGGTGCTACATGCTAGTCCCAAGTTTCCACTACAATTTTCATATGGAAATTGTTTGTTAAATGAGCTTGGCCATTCCATAATGAAGATTTTTCAAGTCTGAAAGCTTCTTTCAAGTTTAGTTGGTAAGTGTGACTGTTATTGATTTGTTCACATTTTTCTCTCACCTCTTCTGCTCCATAGATGTGTGTTGTGGGTGTCTTTCCTTTTTATGAAGATCATTTTTTTTCCCAATTCTTTTAGGTATCAAAATCCATATTCATTTTAGTAAGTTGTAGGTTTGGGTTGTGGTTAGGGAGCTATGTCAAAAGCCCAAGTTGATGTTAACATTGCATCTATTAATGAGGTTGATGATAAACCCTAAACCAAGATTGATCTACTCTTTTTAGATTTTAAACTTGGTGGAAATAATCTATTCATGGTGATCACACAAATGACAAAAACATGATGGTGACTATAATTGAAAGCACATGCATAAAACATCAATCTTCAACGTGAACAATATCCATTAAATAAAAAAAGGTATCACTTTCATTCTGTTCAATTGGGTTCATGTTTGCAATGTTCCATATGTGCTACATACAACGGTTTCCAATGACAAAATTTAGACAAGATTTCAGCAAGGCATCAATTTTCTCTCCAATTTCACCTTGCACATGTGCCCTTTTTCTGGTCCATAAACAATGACACGTTACCTTCTTTGCTAATATTTGTTCTCTGAATCTTTCACAATAAACATCGTCATCATCCACAACTGCCTAGTCATGATCTTATAAAAACTTCAACAGCAGAATTACTGATCCTACACGAAATGACCTGAACCCAAACAAAAATCATCCGAATTGGTCCTGATACATTGGTAGTACTGCAATTAGAAGAAGTTTGCAAGCTCGCACCAAGACTGTATCTGTACTTTCATGGCCAAAAACTACTATTTGTAACATTGTACACACTAGTGTGGCCTGTGCTGTTGGCCCAAGTGTGAACCCATTACAAAATAGGGAAACTAAACTCGTGAACATTGTTTTGCAATGTATGTATCAATTTTTTTGAACAGCAAATATGAAAGGAAATCATGCTTGAATTGAATCGTAAGCCTTCAAGGTTACCACGTCCTCAACTGATTTTTCCTTCCAAAACCTGGTTTTTTGGAATTTATTTGGATTTTCAGTGGCAGAAATCGCTTAAAAATCAATATCTCCCACATTCTGAATCCAAGTCTTACCAAATAGATTCCATTAAATCCTGCTCATCAAGATCTTTCCAACAACACCAAAGGCACATTCCAATTCCTCCAAAATTTTCAGCCTATGATTTAATTTAGTTTCCAGTGAAGAAATCATTCAATATTCAAGAACTTTTGCACCGCAAGTCCAAACGTCATGGAACCAAGTCCATGCACCCGTTCTCCTTGAGAGCTTTCCAAAGAGACTAAGAACGTGATCTGAAGAATCCCAGCTCAGTGGATCCCATAAGTACAAGCAAAACAAAACAAAATAAACAAACTACCTTGCTTCATACATAGATATCCTTGGCAGACTTCAAGGATTTGCTAAGGGAAGGATGATGACAGAAAGACAGACCTACCCAGTGATATAGGAATATGCAATCGGCCCAATCGTAACAATGTGGTGGGACATCACGACATTCAAGTCCTTCTGCCCAGTATCCCAAACAAAGCAGCACAGCCATACAATATACATCGAAGCCACACTGAAATGTGTAGAATACCTTCAATTGGCATCTGTTGCCAATGCATTCCACCAGCAAAACTCAGATCAAATGGTATTCCTAACCCCCCTTTCCCCCCCAAAATATAATTGCTTCTGTTGACTCCTCGTCATTCTTCATCAATTAGGGTTTAGGGCCCCTTCCCGCCCCCAAAAAAATTGCTTCTGCTGTCTTCTCGTCATTCTTCATCAATTCGGGTTTAGGGTTTAAGATACCTAAACCCTAAACCCATTGCATCGGAGCTTTGCTGGGAATTTTTGTTGGAGTCGCAGCAAGTCTTTGATGTTTGGTGGGCGATTTGTAAGTTATTCTTTTCCACTGCTTCTTAAATATGTCAAGACCTAACTTCCAAACATATATGTACCTCAGAAGCTCTGTGGATTTCAATGGAAAAATAGCTCTACAATAAAACCAAAGATGGGGGAGGATGGCCAGTTTGATGGGGCCAGTCGTCCCAGAATGCCCTTGTACCTTTAATGTTTTATTTTTAAAACATGTTGAAATTTTCAAATAAAATAAAATAAAATTCCGAAGAAGAAAATTTTGTGAAATGAAAAAAGAGGATCTCTTTGAAATATTTCAAAATATTATTGAAATTTTTGACATTCAAATTGGAATATTCAAGATTAATTAATTGACAGACATGTGTTGAAGCATGTATATATTCTTCTTCAGCCTGGGCAAAAAATAAGTAAAAGAAACAACAAACTTGCAAATGTGAGCTCCCAAATGAGAAGACTCAACATCTCCCCAGAGTCTCAAGTCCCAAGCTCTCTGTGTGTGCGTTTCTTTTTTGGTTTCTTAATTTTAATTTTGATTTTTTGCCAGTTTTGTGGTGTATCTGAAGCAGTGGTTTTATTTATTTGGCGAAATTTCGCACGCTGGCGAGAAAAAAAAAACGCTGGCGAATGCAAAGAGGGCCTTTTGGGAAATTTTAAAAGAAAATCGCCATATCTTGAGAAAAAAAAGCTAGAAGTCGCCAGATTTAGACAGTGTGTTCCTGTAGATCGTCAGAACTAGGCAGGATTCCAAAAATATCTACTTGTCCATCGCGACAGTCGCCATTTACTGCTAATTAATGCTGAGGATCCTAGCCAGTGCAGCTACTTGAGGAATTTGAAAAAAAAACCCTGATCTGAAGTCACCATCACCCATAAGAGAGTTTAGCCAAATTTGGTTACCAACAGGATCAGTGTTTTTCCAATTTTGTGATGTTGCTCAAGTGGTGATCTTCTAAACTATATTTAGCCAAGTTTGGCGATATTCAAAATATGAAAGTAGAAAATCTTAAGCACCCTTTCATAGTGTAGACAATTGTGGCTTTGGGGGGGCGGGGGGGGGTTTGGCAATTGTTCTCAAAAGCAGGGAATTTGTGACAGCATATTCCTTTATTGAAAGATTTTTAGCAAATTGACAAAAATTCGCCCCAAAAAAATCACTTTACCAGCAGTGTTCTTTCATTGGCGAAATTTTCACCAGAAAAATATTATTTTGACTTGTACAAAGGATTTTCGTGGAAAAATGCCCCAAATTCGCAAGATTTCGATTTTTTTTCCAAATTTCCAGAATTTTATTATAACTCCCAGTAAGTAGTCAAGAACTTTAAGGATTCTGTTTTTCTTTGTACTGTAGTTTCATATCTAGCATGTGGCAAAATTGTTGGCTAATTGGTTTTTGGATGATTGCCACTTTGGCAACATCACAAAATCCTTAAAAAAAACCTGCCATTTTATGAAGATCAGTGTTTTTTTCCCTTCAATATTGTGAGTAGGTAGTTGCTGTAGGTAAAGATAGACCCTTCATCTGTACAAAAGAATCACATAAATTTTTTTAGTCATAAAAATAATTCACAAACTTGATAAATTTAGCCCATAAAAAAAACCCCGGCAGAGTCCCAACCGTTCCCCTTGCTGTATCTTCCAAAAAAGAACGCGACCTTTGAGGGATCTAATCTCTAAGAATCTCTGCAAAAGAACGTTCAAGAACGTGACCTTTCAAGAACTTTCAAGAATCAAATCTCTAAGAATCTTTCAAAAGAACGTTCAAGAATGTGACCTTTCAAGAATTCTCAACATCCTTCACACTCTTTTGAATCAGACTTCAAGTCCAACAAGAGCATTTCCAGTGGTGCTGAGTAGTATGCTCCAATAAGAGCATCTCCAGTGGTGCTGAGTAGTAGTATGTGACCCTGCATCTAAGTTTTACTTATTTACCTTTTTTTTCAACTTCACCCATAAAACTAAAATTGGGACTGCAAATAGGTGAGAGATGGCTAATAGCTACCCCACTTGAACCAATCAAACTATCTAGCCAATCAGAATTGTGGAGCAATCAATAAATACAATTTGACAATATTTCAAGGCATTTTTCCTGGGCCACAATACTTTTTCAATGAGGCTTTCATTAGATACTAGTGGGTGCCCATGGCCGAAGGCCACTGTGAAGTCCCTCGTGGGTGCCTGTAACCTTCAGCCACTGCTTTTTATTTTTTCTTATTTTTTATTCTTTATTTTTTACTGCCCTGCCTTACCTTGCCCTGCCCCTCCCCGCCCCTACCTTGCCCTGCCCTGCCTTGTTTCGAATTTTCCATTTGCTATCAGGGATAGGAGGAGGAAGTTACACAAGGAACGAGCAGTGTTTGTTTTTCCTTTTGCTGCCAAGGATAGGAGGAAGAAGTTATCCCCTCATTTCTTGAGACCTGAAACGAAAATATATGGATTTTTTTTGGGATATGGGTTTCAGGACTTGGATGGACGAACGAACGGATGACGATTCGAGCGGGCGGAGTCAGGGGGTGGCTTCATTTACATCCCCAAAAATACACTGGGGCGGAATCAGGGGGTGGCTTCATTTTCATCCCCAAAAGCTTTCATATATAGATGACTATTACACCTCATCCAAGATTCAGTGCATGGCCATATGCTGAGCATTGATGGAGCTGCTCTAAGGTGTAAGAATTGATGGTCCCTCACCTCACCCCGCCCCCCACCCCCCAAAAGCCAAAAGCTTTGCAAACACATTAGGGCTAATTGCGCAAAGTGTCTTTGAGTCAAATGTGTGAAGTAACTCTAAAAATAGAAACAAGAATATGAGTTGAAAATAGCATATTTTCACATCTTATATATAAAGTCACTTAGTCCATCCGTCCGTCTGACACGACGGTTCCGCGTTTTAATCCGTCGACGGAACCGGCCTGGACAGTCGGACAGTTCCGCATTTTAATCCGCCGGCAGAACCGGCCTCTGCCCGTCTGTCCGTCTGTCCGTTCGTTCGTCTATCCGTTCGTCCGTCTGTCCGGACGTATTTGCTTTTTTTTTTTTATCTTTTTTTTTAAATTTGTTTTTCCAGATTTTTCTCCCCGTCTTTTAAATTAACAAAAATGAAGAAACAAAATTTTTTAAAAAAAAAATCGGCAGAAAAATCTAAGGCTACATATTTGCTTCTTTTTATATTTTATATTTGGAAAAATAAGAAAAAATAAAACTTATAATAATGAAGAAAAACCTTACTTGAAAAAGAATGAAGTGTGTCTTCTTTCTCTAGACTTCAAACTTGCATCCAAATAAACAAAAATATAAAAGTGAAAAATAAACACAAAATAAAAACAAAAAACACATAAAAATCAAAAATCAAAAAGATAAAAGCTTGCATCACCATGTATGTTTTCATGGGGACTTTTCAACGAATTTTTGAAACAAAAAGTTTTTTTAAAAAAAAGAAAAAAAAAAGGCTGCTTTGCGTCTTTGTGTGTCCTTCTTGGTTTAAAGAAACCGGGGGGTTGTCAATTAGGAGAATTTACACTTGTTGAGTAGGTATTTGAACAGCTCTTGCATAATAAGAGTTTTTTTTTAAATAGAAATTATTTTTAAATAATTTTTTTAGGGGTGGCAAATCCTTAAAAGAATTGCAACCTCAAAAAAAGAAAAAAAAAATCGATTTTAATATTCTCATTTAAAATAAAATTTTAAAATAAATTTATTTAGGGGTGACAAATCCTCAAAAGAATTGCAACCTCAAAAAATGAAAAAAAAATTGATTTTAATATTCTCATATTTTAAAAATTATTTAATTTAATTTTTAAAGGGGTGGCAAATCCTTAAAAGAATTGCAACCTCAAAAAACGAAAAATGAAAATGAAAAATGAAAAAAAAAAATCGAACTTAATATTCTCATTTTTTTTTCCCAGGAAATTTCATTTCACCAAAATTTCAAGAAAAAGAGAAATTGACCACATTTTTTTTCATTCACAGGTTTTTGTTTTTGTGGCAATTTTTTAATTTTTTCAGTTTGGATAGTTTTCTATGAATATAGTGCCAAACAAGCCAAAATAACAGCCAAACTGGCGGTTGTCCCAAAGAAAGATTTAGTCAAACTTGGGGGCTACATAACATAAATAGAAAATTTTAACGAATCCATTTATTTTTTGAAATCTGGCATAAATTAAGGTCATTTTTCACAAGAATCCTTTGCATATGTCAAAATCATATTTTTCAATAAATTGACAAAATGTTGAATCCCCCCCAAAAAAAATTTTAAAAAAAATAATTATTAAAAAAAACCACTTGGCATGCAAAGGTTGACATAGCAAGGAACATCATTATGAGGGGTATTGGGCAGGAGTTTGGTATATGGGGATACATTGTCTCCCACCTTACAAACTCAAGGGTGGCCTCAACGTCATGTTAAGAATCTGTGTTTATTGATTATCATTATAGAGTATATAGTAGCTTAAGGGATTTTTATAGGCCCCTAGGTATTATTAGTAGGTCTATTTTTATATGAGGATTCTTGAAAGATGATATTTTGGCTTGTGTTGAAACTTGAGATTAGTTATTTATTATAGAGTTTATAATAATATCTTGAAGGATTTTGGTTTCTTTTAGAGGATTTTTTTTGAAGATTAGGTATTTTTTTGCATGGTGAAATATTTGAATTTTCATAATTCTTCTTTTGCCTTAAGATACTTTTTTAATGTAAATGGCAAGCCCACAGTGTAATCAACACACCCCTAATTGACAACCCCTAATATTAGATCCTCAACCAAGAAGTTTATTCCAAAGACAAAGCATGGTTTGGCTTAGGCAAAACAAACAAGGTAGAAATGAGAAAACAAGCTGCAAATCAAATCACCATTTTGATTTGGGTTATCTATATGCCTACTATACTTACCAGTGAACTCACTCTAATATACAGTTCAGGTATCCAAAAGTGCATTTTATATTTGAAGTTCATGATGTAGAACAATAGGATTAATCCATCATGATTAACTGTTTCTGATTTTGAGGAAAGAAAGGAGCGTTATACATGAAAAATCAAAGGCATTTGATCTGCAAATCCACAAACAATTGAAAGATTATTTCCTTCAATGCGTCTGGTTATGAATTTGGGTATTGGGTTCCTTCATTAAGGCTGTTGCACATGGAACTTTGATCAATGACAAAATGCGGACATGCTCTGTGAGAGTATAGGAGAAGGACATACTATTCTGAAGAAATATCAAACACACATGGAGGTATTTCTTTATGCAAGAGTAAGAGCTGATGATTCCTCACAAGCTCCACTTCAACTAAGTGCTCAAAGCATTTGCAATATCATGAGCGCTTGAATAATACAGAAGAATTCATAGCTCATACAGGACATCATGAGTAACTAGAGGAACGCAAAACAGTTCATAGATAGATCATTGAGAGTGAGCATCACAGGTACTTACTTGTTCACAATAATACAGAAGAATTCATAGATACATCATACAGAATCATTCAAGGATAGGATCAGTGATAGATCAAACATGGAGGATGCCCACTATGTCTTAAGAAGCTGTTCTTCAAAAACACATCATGGACCATCAGCACCAACACCTTTGGAAAGCTTTTGTGAGGAGCTGAAGACAATGACCATTGCTTCATTCCAGATTCTGGGCACGGCAGAGACACATATTGAGTAGGGTACTTATCCTACTGATGAATTTGAGCATATCCTGGAACACAGTTTTCAGTGTCACAGTATTAAGTCTAGGGCTACTCGCACATCCAGCACTGGAATCTGTGAAAAGGTCAAGAAATGACTGGAACTTATGTATGAAGACCAAAACTGAGAGTGCATCATGATGGTGAGAAGAATGACACCACTGAGGTGCATGAGGTCAAGGCAAAGCTTTTCACTGTTTAGACATTGTCCAAAGATAAAACTCTTCAGTTGGCAATTCTCTCAAATCTCAAAGGTGTCAGTCAAAAGAGAAATTAAAAATCTGCACTGGCACACAAGGGAAGCTGAAGCAAGACTTAGACCAAAGGAGCGGCGAAATTACTAGCTTGAACTGGTGCTTGTGTGTAGTGGTACCTTGTATACCTAGAAAATGTACCGAGTGCACATGTGTATGACATTTCATTCCAGCAAGTCAGTTTCTGCCTTCCTTCAACGGCATTATCTTATTCCAATCTCTTTTTTCCTGTATGCAAAGCTCTCTCATGATGATAGCAGTTTGATATCATCCTGGGGCCATCAAAAAAATCCTTTTGAGACCCTTGCTTAGACACAAGTGTTCCATAAAGGTGCACTGTCTCTTCATCATTCTCCCATTTGAGAGATTCATAAAAAAACCCACAAGCTCTACAAAAAAACATGAACTTTCTTGAACTTTGATGGCAATCTTTATTTGTTAAACTGTTGCAAAACTAAATAGCTGTACATGAGCTTTAAGTTAAAGAGAAACTTTACAAATGAACAGAGGCACTATTGTTGTGAAAGTAGGAAAGTCAAAAACATCATCATGATGCAACACAGAATTCCATCGCCAAAAGTTTTATGTGGTCCTTCAATTCATCTCCACCTTCAAAACAAAACAAAACAAAAAAAAACGAAGAAAAGCAACCTGCAAAAAAGTTGTCCTCCTGTGAGTATCTCGCAGCATGTTCTGAACTAGTATCCACAAGTTAAAAACCAAAAAACATTTGATACCTCGAGTTCAACCAAAGAAACATGCTACGAGATTCTCACAGGAGAGCAACTATTTTTCAGTAGTCATCATAATCATAAGAAGAAGAAGAAGAAGAGAAAGGAAGGAAGAAAGGAAGAAAAGGGGGTGCTTCTTTGCAGCTCCAATTTTCTGGCTTTGATGACAAGCTTGAAACAATTTGTCTTTTGATCACCTCAAAAAACAAATTGTTTTAAGATTTAAAAGCCAAACAAAAAGTGAGCAGAAAACATAGCCACCCAAAACAAGTCTTGCATGACAAAAATAGCAACTATCAGAGAACTATGTGGATGCCAGAAAATTGGTAAACACCACCATACACGAAGAAAGTGAACATAAAGGGCAAGGGGAAGAGAGAGTAACTCCTTGCCTAACAATGTGAAGCTCTGCAAAACAGAGCACAATTTATACCTTAGTACCAAGCTTCAGGTGACAAGACCTCATTTGACACCCAACTCATTCTTGTTTGTTGGGGGGAGGGGGGGGGGGAGAGGGGGAGAGTGTACTTCAAGGAAACCTTTTACTGAGCCATGGCTTTAGACAAGGATTTCACATTCTCTTAGGTTTAAGACACACCTTAATGCTAGAGGTAACCGACCGACCAACCGACCTTCCTTTGATCTTTTCAAACCTCCGCAATCTAGATGCAAGTTTACAAGGGCAAACTCATTGTCACACCACTCAATGCTTCCCTCTTCCAAAACTTGATGTATAAGCCACTTTCCTATTGTTGTTGGAGATGCTCTTACATGAGGAATGATAGTCTTCAAGCATACCCATACAAATTGTTGAGAACAAGTCCAAAAGGCAACAATTTAATGATTTCTAAACAATAATTTGGTTTTTTTTTTTTGAACAGCGCTAAATTGATATGGAATGAAAAGGGCTAGGAAAAAAACATGATAATTTTGATTCCCTTTGGTCCCAACAGTTGACTGATTTATATGGCATTTAATACATCATCATTCTACACTAATCAAATTTTCATGTTTATGAGTAAGGAAACCTATTGAAATAACTTTCCTATTGTGATAGACATTGCGAAAAGGTCCACACACAAGTTGATGTGAATTTGCTCCTAGTGTTTTAGAATACTCTTTAGAAAACTAAAACTTAAAGCTTGAAAAGTGGGTAATAGGAGGAAAATGATTTATACTATACCCACAATCGATAATCAACATATGTACGTTGAAATAATTGGTTTTTTTAAGAAAGGGGGTTCAATAGCCCTAATTTGAATATTCCAAAGCTTCAACAATAAGTTAGAAGTACACTAAGTCTTCAATTCAATAGTAATTTCTTTTTTCTTGACAAGCCTTCTTGAGAATTAATTAGGTGCTGAAAATTAGTCACACCTACAATGCTTCATTTCTTTCAAAGATCTATTCAAATTAATTTGTTATGTTAGTCGTATGTATTTCAATTTATTCTTGTCTTGTGTAGTTTTTGGTTTATTTGTAATCTTAGCATTTTATTAAGTAATATAGTTATTATATATGATAAATAACTTAACAAGAATTGTAACTATAAATAAACAAATAATTTAAAGTAATGCAATGATCATGATTCATGGCATTACTCTTGTGTTTTTTGAACTTATTTTTGCAAGAAGAACACAAAATAAACTAGGCAAGAGTGAGCCACCGTCCACCACCAATGCATCATCAATTGAAAGCTTGTTACGAACTTATGGGTGTGTCCTGGATGAACCCCACTTGAGTTGACGTCCGGTTCCAAATTGGTCACCTGTCTTGTAGAAAGTGAGTCCTTCACCTAACTATATAGATGGGACAGTAGGTGGCTACTAAGTAAGTAAGGGCAAGTAGAAGGTCACTAAGTAGTTGCATATATATAATGGCAACTCTCAACTACCAAGTTAAACCTCAACTAGGGTAAATATGCAGGTAAATGAACAAATACTTATCATCAAACAATTTTCAATATTTTTCTCATTTGTTAACCAAATTGAGTGATTTTTGTGTCATTGGACCCTCAAACTGGAGGACTACAAATGTTCTTTGAGCATGAGAAGTAAAGGAGCAACCCAGAAAATACAGGAAGAGAATGAGTCATACTTTGTTTCAAGTTTTTTGGGAAAAATTATATATATACTCTAGACCCCTCTCTAGTTCCAGCCCCATTTTTTCATTTGTAGTCCATTGTGAATGATTTAAAACTTGATGATGGGTTCTCAAACTAAGGCTTTACAAAAGTTCTTTGTAAACTTATTCTAGAGGCAAAGATGCAATAATCTAACATTTTGTGTTCAAAATTTTAATTTTATTTAATTCACCCATCACCAAACACTTCACTTACTTACACCAAACACCTCATATCTTGCCCCTTTTCTTTATTGAATTGAGCAATTTTTGTGACACTAGAAGCGCTAAGTGAAGGGCAATAAGTATTCTTTGAGCGTTAGAAGTAGAGAAACAATGTGTGAGGATTCGACCTTTTTTTTAATTCTTAAACGTTCACTTACCAACATATCTACCCTATTTAAAAAATACACTTGAAAGTTCAAAGGACCTTTTATTGCAACAAAAATGCTACAAGAAAGAAAAAGTGAAAGAAAAATCCTAGCTTGGATTTACTCGTATATTAACCTTCAAAAAATTTCATTAAGTTAAGATGTGGACATTAAATTTTATTTATTTTTAAATGGTTAAGGTTCAAATACCCCTATCATATATCCCTTTTTGGGTTAAAAATGGGTGATATATTTTTTATTCTTTAAATTTTAAAAAGAAATCATAATTTGGAATTAAAAATAATCATTCAAAGGCGAAATCCAATGCCAAATTGCAAGAATCAAAATGTTTGATTCATCCTTGACTAGTATAAACACATCTATGAGTGAACACTTAGTGTATTAAAAAACAACAATGGCATGGCCAACATGTCGCTAATATAGAAATGTTTGAGTGAACATTAGTGTATTAAAAAAAAATGATGACATGATTGACACTTGACTAATATGCACATGTCTATGAATGAACACTTAGTATATTAAAAAATAATGGAAACATGATTGTTGTTTGGTTGGTAATGGAACCAAAAAATGATTTGTAACTCGTTTTTGGGCACTGCAATATATTTTTAAATCATCTAAGTTTGTTACAAAATGTGAAAGTTATGATCTTCCAAAGCAAATGAGGTCATCTATTTGAAATATATTCTTATCTCACACCTACCATTCATAACGTGTCCACTTAGACCATATGTTGACAATCCTCAATTTTATCCCATATGATTGGTTTAAAGTTCTCATCTACCTATATGGTTGAGTCAAAAGGGTGGGAACTACATAGAAACATATATTTTGGTGAGCTTTCCAAAGTTGTTTTTCTTTTCTCTGTTTTTTCTTGTGTTGGGTCAATCAAATCAACAAATTGTTTTTTTTTTTTAAAACCAATGTTTTGTAAAAAACTTGCAAGGCACCCCATTTAATTAATAAAACTAACATAGTTTAGGGTTAAGATACATGTACCCTAAAAGCTAGCTTGCAAGTCTATAGATCAAGCAAGTGTTCAAAGTAAGGGGTTACACACACATTCTTTAGTGGGTTAGGTTAGAGAAGCTATCAATAAACCTTCTATAAAGCATAACATCCAAGGACAATCAAAATCACAATTTGAATGTCCATGAAATGATGGAAAGTTACTTTTGATGAATGATTTTATTCACAATTGATTCAACATTTAAATATTCATTGAAAAATTTATGCTTGAATTATGACCTACTTGGTTTATAATCAACTTCACTCATAATGGATGAAACATGGATGAACTAATCCATGTACAATGAACTAAATGACATATTTATAATATGCAATATTTCACTTACTTTATATGTAATTGCGAACATTTTGTACTTGTTTTGCAATAAATATTGAATTCAATGGATTCATTATGATATGCATGATTTAATGAAGAAGAACAAATTGATTCATTTACATACAAAATGAATGAACCCAATACATATTCCATTGAAAGACACATGAACATAGTTGTTGAGGCAAAGTAGGTTTAAACAACCCATTGAAAGGATGGATAAAAAGAAGATGAAATGAAAAATATTACCAATGGGTAAAATGAAAGGAAATGAAAAATATTACCAATGGGTAAAATGAAAGGAAATGAATTCATAACATCTTTGAACTTGGTCACATCAAATGTAAAGGGCCACAAAACAAAACAAAATCATTTATTAGATAAAAATAAATTAAAGAAAATAAATGAACACATAAAATTTAATTTAGTCCAATAAATCAAAGGTAATTATTAAAAATATAAACAAAAATAATGAATGAAATGGACCCAAAAGTTAAAACATATCCAAATGATGTTCGCAATTTAAACGAACTTATTGAATACATAAGGAAGCAAAGAAGCAAAAACAATGAAATGAACCCAAGGATTTCCTCAAGTACAAAAAGTGTATCAAATCCCATCCTTTTTACAAAGGAAGTTGGTACATGCATGTATGTATATAGTTCATTAGTTGTGTTTCATTTTATTTAGACTTGGTTGAAAATTTCTTTCCAAACAAAAGGTCTTTCAATTATTTTCATTCATTATTTTAGTTCATCTCATTTGTGTGGAAAAAAAAAATTGTTCTCATTTCAACCT
Organism: Sphagnum tenellum; assembly: GCA_963921925.1. Taxonomy (NCBI): domain Eukaryota; kingdom Viridiplantae; phylum Streptophyta; class Sphagnopsida; order Sphagnales; family Sphagnaceae; genus Sphagnum; species Sphagnum tenellum. The sequence continues at coordinate 8,113,677 of OY998156.1, forward strand.
TTAAATGTTTTTTTTATAAAAACACTACAACAAAAGATGTTCTTGTATGTCAAGCGATTTCACTAGATTTTGAACGAATCCATTGATTTTAGTAAACGGGAATTAGCTGAAAAGTAATGAATTTACTAGTTTAATGAATTGAGACTAATCAATTGCACCAACATTTTGTTGTAATGAAGGCAACTCATTAATATCAAACATACGTGACATTTTATTCCTCATTTGAAAACTTTTAAATAATACATATATGATCATAAAACATATGTTAAATTTTTTTTTGAAAAATGATGTGATAAAATTTAAAACATTGTTGGAAATGGTTTAAACCTTTACAAAATTAAATCCAAAAACCTTAACAACCTTTGGGCAACAAAGATGTTCCCATGAAAATAACCAATATCGTACCTTCCTCAATAGTGATTCTTTTCTTTTCTTCTCAAGGGTGTGGGATTTCCTAAAAAATTATTGATTCAAATTTTTGTCAATGTGCAATTAGGAATAAAGTAACTACACATTAAATGGACAATTTTTACAAACAAAGCAACAAATGGGGTGGAGGTGGGATCAAATAAAATTCATTAAAATAGCAAATGACATTCATCCAAAATAGAAAAAGAATCACAATTTTTGCTTAGTTGGTTGATTAAATTATTTTTTTGAAAATTAGATACATAGATACCTATTATGGCTTTATAGGAGGCTGATTGGTTGTAAAAGTGTCCAAAATTATGTTTCATGACACATCACCTTGATTCAAAATGCACTAACAACTATTGCTAAAATATGCTAGCCCTAATTGTAAACCAACTATCGACTAAGCTTGCTCAAGCACTTATTTCACCTAGGATTCCTTTAACCGTGTGTGCTTCCCTCACTGTTAAACTGTCACCAAAAAGGGAGGACCCACAGAATAGACAGCCAATACACTGCCTTCTACAGACCCTGCTAGCTTTCTTTCTACTGATCAAGCACTCAGAAGAAGACTCCTACTCTTCCTTAGATCAGAGTCGATTTGTTCCACGATTGCTGATCTGTTGCACTTCTGAAGGTTGACAGACCTATACTGCTCAACATGATCCACCTCACAATGTCTCTCTGCACCAACACATCACAAACTTTGAATTGTCATTTACAAGTAGAGCATGGACACTCCGACAGCACAAGCATGTCTGAATGAGTCTGATCAATCCCAAAACTCAGATTCCCTCTTCTACTAGCTCTATCCTCATGTAGCTTGAACTTGACTGTGTACCAGACGCAGCGGAAAAATCAAAGACACAGCCCAAGCTCCCAACTGCAGAGTTTTCTCCCAGCATCTCCTTCTCTCCTCCAAAATTGCTTCCGATCTAGAACCAAAAACCAGAGCCCCCTTTCTTTCTTACTACCGGTCCCCTATCTATCTGCCTCACTATCCTCTTTTTCTCCAAAAATCATTCCCCCAAACGGTCTTCCGATCCACCGTAGCTTCTTCCACACGCTCATCCAAAGCGTTCGCTGCCGATCCGATCTAGGATCCGCCGTCTTGCCATCACCCTTCATCAATACAAGCCGCCATACCCATTTCAATGCACAGCTCCAAGGAAGAGCCATGCAAATCCATGCAGTCCATTATGGAGCGCCGCCGCAAAAGATCAGAACAGAATCACAGTCGGCGGAGTCAGGTGGGTGTTCGATCACCCCACAACCGGTCACATATGTCACCCCTCCATTCCTCAAAAAAGCTGAGTCCCTCAGCTCTTCTATTTGCTTGGAGGGTGATAAACTTGGAGATCCCTACGGGGTCTCTCCCATTGATTTCCATCTCCATCCTAAATAATGCAGATTCGACATCCTTCATCAGCATCAAAAGTGCCCAATCCGTCATTATGTGTAACAAAGAGATAGGGACCCTCCCAGCTGGCGGTCAATGCTTTCTTCTTCCCAGGCTTCCTCATCTTGACCATTGTTTCACCAGCCTTTAGTCCTTCAAACACTTGCTTCCCTTTCCGGGTTGCATAGGTCCTTTTTTGTTTCTTCTGGGCCTATTCCACATTAAGTAGGACATTCTCATGGATGCCAGCAATTAATGTCACCTTCTGCATGAACTGCTCAGCCATGGTCTCCACACTAATTGTGTCGTCAATTTCGTTAGTCAGCGCCTGGAGATAGTTGTCAGCGCGCAATCGCGGAGTACGTCCTGTCAGTATCATGAAAGGTGAAAACCTCGTGCTTGACTGAATCCCACACCGATATCCAAACATTACTTTGGCCAGTAGCTCATCCCAACAATTTGTGTTGTCAGGCGTTGAAGATAGAATTGTCACCCCATGCTTGATCGTCTGGATAAGACGCTCAGCCATGCCATTGCACTGTGGCCAATGAGGTGCAGTTCGTTGGTGGTGAATGTTGTAGTCACTGCACATGGTATCAAATTCAGCTGCCCACTCTCCCCCATTATCTGTCAACACAAATCGAGGCACACCATACCTGCAGATCACCTCATCCTCTAGAAATCTTGCAGCCGTTGTGGCCCCATGATCGGCCACAGCTTTTGCTTCACACCACTTTGAGTAGTGGTCTATAGCCACCAGTACATATCTGTTCCCGGATTTGGTCTCAGGTAAGGGTCTTGCGGTATCCAGAGTTACTCTGTAAAACAAATCACACACCGGTATGCTCTTCAGCTCTTCGTCCCCAGAACGCATACTCCCAGTGCCCCTGGTCAGCTGACATTGCTGGCATCCCTTCACCACGGCTCTGACACTCTCAGTTCGGTCATGCCAGAAATATCTTCTACATATTTCAGTTAGAGTACGTTCCTCTCCAAAGTGCCCCAGATCGCTGTGCATTTGGACCACCAGCTCTAGTCGATCCTTTGGCTCTGGCACCAATCGATCCTTGAAATACAATGACTGTCCCTGCCAGCGGTAATTGAGGATCCTTTTCCGTGCTCGTTTGTATTCTACAGGATCAATCGAGACAGGAAGTGTTCCGATTTGCAGCAACTCCATGCAGTTGCTATCCTCCCATATGTCAACTGTTCCTGGATCTTGTTGCACATTCCTCCCTTTCATCCCCACTTCCTGAGGGGGCACCCCGTCCTTCATCTTCTAACAATCGCTGAGCCTCCAAAACCAGCTCGAGTTGTAGCTGGCGGTCATAGAAATGCGGACGCTTCTTCTGCACATTCGATCTAGGAGCGTTGTCCTGTATAATTGCATTCGCTCCTGGCTTTCCAATCGTGCACAGTGCGGACACGGGTGGTTGCTCATCTTCAGAGACCACATCTACCATATATAGATGGTGGTCACTGAAGTGCTTGGAATGGTTGATTCCAAAACAGCACTTCTGATGTTGCACCAACTCGCTCCCTTTCTTTTTGCTGCCATACCACTCAGTCTCAGTACCAGCTCGAATGAAGAGCGCCTTCTCTCCCTCCAATTGTGCATCAGTCTGTGCACCCCCAGAGTCCTGTACTTCTTCACAAAAATCATCGTCCTCCACCGCCATCCCAACTGGATTTCTGCTTAATGCATCGACATTGGTATGCCTAATACCTGGACGGTGTATAATCCGAAAGCTGAAATCTTGCGAAAGGTCAATCCACCTACCCCGTCGGCCATGTGCGTCTGATACAGTTGCCAACCACTCGAGTGGTTTATGATCAGTGCGCACCACAAACTGACTTCTGTAGAAGTATTGTCTAAAGTGCATAATCCCCCATATGAGTGCATAACACTCTCCTTCCATGGGATGAAACTTCTTCTGTGCCACTGACAAACATTTGCTGGCATATGCAACGACCTTTTCTAAGGCATTCACTTTCTGAGACAGAATGGCCCCTACCCCTTTCGGTCACCAGTCTACGTCCAGACAGAATTCCTTCTTGAAGTCAGGTCTCGTGAGGATGGGCGCTATAGTCAGCACAGACTTCAATGCCTGAAAAGCCTGCTGACAGCCCAGATTCCACACAAAGTCAGCATCCTTCTTTGTCAACTCGAACAAAGGAGCCGCAATACGTGCATACCCCTTAACATACTTCCTGTAGTAACCTGTCAATCCCAAAAACGATTTAATATTTGTGACCGTCCTGGGCTGAGGAAAATGTTGGACTGCCTCAATCTTACCCGGATCAGGTTTTGTACCATCCTCACTAACAACATGACCTAGGAAAGTAATGCTTTTCGCAACAAAGCAACACTTGTTCGGATTTTGTTTGAGGTTCACTCCCCTGAGGGTGCACAAAACCATCTGCAGATGTTGTAGATGCTCGTCCCAACTACAGCTGTGAACGTTGAGGTCATCTACAAAAACCTTCAGGAACTTACTCCCCAATTCCTTGAACACCTCTGACATAGTCCGGGTGAACGTACTTGTTGCGTTTTTCAATCCAAACGGCATGACAGTCCAGTCATATAATCCGGTCTTAGTGATCAACGCAGTTTTCTTGATGTCTTCTGGCGCCATTCGGATTTGCCAGAAACCGGACTGTAAGTCCAGCGCAGTGAACCATGCTGAGTCTCCTAACTGATCGATCACGTCCTCTACAAGCGGCATCGGAAATGAATCCCGCCGAGTCTGCGCATTGAACGGCCTATAGTCGCCACAGAAGCGTCTGCTTCCGTCCTTTTTTACAGGCAAAGTGACTCGACAAGCATATTCAGAATTGCTGGGTTTCATTTTTCCAAGCTCCACCAAAGCGTCAATTTGCCGCTTCACTTCGGCCTCCTCCCAATACGATAATCTGCCAGGTGCAGCCCTGCAAGGCGGAAAGCCTTGTGTATCTATGACATGCTCCCCCACAGTACAACAACCCAATTCACCTTTGTTCCATGCGAAGACATCCTGATATTGCTCAAGTATAGCCCAGAGTTGCTGCTGCCTTTCTTTCTGCAAATTGGGATCTACCTTAATTCGCCGAGATATATCATTCCACCTTGCATCCCCATTCGTATGACTGGGTGAGTGCAACCGTGTAGTAATGGGATGCTCAGACTCACCACTCCCCACCGTTCCAACCTGCAAAAGTGTTGGTACCGACACGGTGTTCAAGGTGCGATGCTGCTGTGACGCAAGCGCTGCTGTGCACTTGGTCGCGCGTTCCTCGCACATGTTCTGCTCCACATCCGCAACCCATCTTATCCAGTCTGCATAATCATCTCCATCCGTGACCTCCTCCTTCATGAAGTCATCCGTCTGTCCCTACAAAATCAGTTGCAGGATCTCCGGCGGTCCTTCTGCCTCAATCAACTTTGCCAATTCACCCCCCCCAAACTCATCTTCTGATTCATACTGCCTTACCAGGTCAACAAATACCTCACCGTACTCACTGCCTTCAGTGCCCGAGTCGGTGTCCGATGAGATTGCAGCATCTTCTCCAGATGAAATCGTGTGCTCCTGTTCTGCAACTCGCTCACACCTATCTCCAGAGGGTGAGCTTTGCCATGCAGGTGTAGGCTCTGGCATCACGTTTGTGGATTCGACTCTTTGCAATAGATTCACCATTGTCAGAGGCAAAACTTCCACATTGGCACCTGGTCCATGCCTCACCTGGATGAGACCACGCTCCACATCCACAATCGCGCCTATCTTCATGAGGAAATCCAAACCCAACAGCACATCATAGCTGTCTGTGTCGACGACCATGAATGTCATAGCACACTGGACTCCCCCGACTTTCACCGGAACCTCATCAATCCTGCCGAGAGCCTGAGTGATGACGCCCGACGCTGTCTTATAGGTCTCTGATCCAGTGACCAGGTGCATCATTCCCAATTCCCGCACGACAGCCGCTGCCATGACTGTCATTGAGGCGCCTGTGTCCACTAGTCCTTCAACAATGTAATTATTAACCTCTACAAGCAGATGTAGAGTTTTGCTTCGATGGCTTTTGTTGATGCATACCCGCCTCAAGGTAGGCACTGCAGCTACCATTGACATTGGACTTTCATTAGTTTCAGAATCCCTCCGCCTTCGAGCCAATTTCACTAAGCTTTCCAAATGCTCCAGCTCTCCTGGCAGAAGCAGAATGGTTTCCATCGGCGAAAGAGAGACCTTGCCTTTTATGAAGTGAGACAGGATCTTGGATCTGACTGCAACATCTCGGCCAGCACCAAGTCCATCCCCCACAGTTTGAGGGGTCGGAACATCCCCTCCTGTTTCCACGTCAACGGGTACTCTCCTCCTGGGCACCCTTGTGTGAGAGAAAATGTTTTCACTCCCACAAAATTTATTCAATTGTCGCAGGATTGCCTCCTCGTCATTGACCAACACTTCCAAGAAGTTAGCAGTTCCAGAGGGCAATTTTTCATCCTTCGGCTTCTTCCAACATCTATCTTCGGAATGTCCCAGACCCGTGCAGTAGTTGCACTTGATTCCGCAATTTTCTATCCGATGTGGCATCCCGCACTTTGCACATTTCGGCCGTGCTTCGTTTAGCCTTGGACAGGCGGTGGACAAGTGATTTCCCCCTTTGCACATCTGACCCCCTCCGTTGATCGTGGAAGAAGATGATGCCTCCTTGTTCCCAACTCCCCTGAACAGATTGATCAAAGTTTCATTCAATGTCGAGACCTGCTTTTCCATAACATTTTCCTCAGCCAACTCTTCTCCTTCCTCCTTGAATGGTTCCAGTGGCGTCTCACCGAGCTCGCCCAACACTCTTTCAACCTCTACTGCAGCATCCACTAGTTCTTCGATGTCTGCAAACACCCGCACAACACACAATTTCCGAATTTCTGGCCTCAATCTGGCCAAAAAACGCCTGCGCTGCTCGACATCCGGAATTTGTCCCTTTCGAAACAACCTATCCAGCCGTTCGAAATACATCCGCACACGTTCCTTGGGCTCTTGCTTGACTCCATCCATCTTCATGCGGATGTCGTCAGCATCAACCCTCCCATATTTCTGAATAATCAAGGTTCGCAACTCAGCCCAGTCAGCTAGCGCTGGCTGCAACTTTCGGAACTAGTCTTTAGCCCGGCCCCTCAGGTTCAATTTTGCGATCTTGAAAAGCTTGTCTGCGGTAAGATCGCGCACCTCCGCAGCCATCGTAAGTCTTTCTGCCCAATCCACTACATCCTCGTACTCCCGTCCCCAGAACAGCTCATCCAAGCCTTGCGGACTCGTCATCCTGTAAGGCAAACCACCTCTAATCCAAAATTCTCAACAATCAGATGTTATTCCGACCTTGGAAAGTGGCTTGCTCACCTTGATAAACCGGTCTCAAAGGAACAGCTGAAAAGACAGAAGGGATGAGAGAGAAGGCCTGCTCATCTGATGATTCTAGCTGGAACTGCCAGCTATCTTCCGCATCGCGCCACACCCGCCAACAAATCAAGCGCGAGCGTGATCCTCCATGCTCTATCCTGAGAACACGATCTCCTACCTGAAACAAATCTTCCACTCCTGGTATGTATATTCGGGGAAAATGGTTGGCTGTGGGCATAGAAATGGGTACCCAGACGTCGCCAACCCTTGGTATACTATGCACCCCTTCGGCCGACGATGGCGTCACCCGACGCAAGGTACGACGTGAAATAATATTGGTGCTGCATTCGGGAGGTTGAGACCCATCCACTTGGTCCATTCCTCACCTTCACCCACACTTCTGCCCTGGTATGGAAGCCACTGTGCGCAATTTCAACTGCAATGTCCCCAACGCGGGCTGCTTCCGGATCGCACCCGACAATGGTCACTACCCCAAAGCCTTCAAAACGCAAAACTACGGCACCTCTGGTTGGTGGTCCCTGTCTGGTGTAAAAATCAAAAGACAGGAGAAGTCTTTCCTCACGGGTTACCCAGGTCAATATCTCGGGCGACACCTCTTCAGGGCTTGACGATGACATGTTTGCTCTTTTGACATCTCATACACTTTCTCAGGTTGGTCCTAGAACTACTAGATCTCAACAGCTCTGATACCAAAAAGGGAGGACCCACAGAATAGACAGCCAATACACTGCCTTCTACAGACCATGCTAGCTTTCTTTCTACTGATCAAGCACTCAGAAGAAGACTCCTACTCTTCCTTATATCAGAGTCGATTTGTTCCACGATTGCTGATCTGTTGCACTTCTGAAGGTTGACAGACCTATACTACTCAACATGATCCACCTCACAATGTCTCTCTGCACCAACACATCACAAACTTTGAATTGTCATTTACAAGTAGAGCATGGACACTCCGACAGCACAAGCATGTCTGAATGAGTCTGATCAATCCCAAAACTCAGATTCCCTCTTCTACTAGCTCTATCCTCATGTAGCCTGAACTTGACTGTGTACCAGACGCAGCGGAAAAATCAAAGACACAGCCCAAGCTCCCAACTGCAGAGTTTTCTCCCAGCATCTCCTTCTCTCCTCCAAAATTGCTTCCGATCTAGAACCAAAAACCAGAGCCCCCTTTCTTTCTTACTACCGGTCCCCTATCTATCTGCCTCACTATCCTCTTTTTCTCCAAAAATCATTCCCCCAAACGGTCTTCCGATCCACCGTAGCTTCTTCCACACGCTCCTCCAAAGCGTTCGCTGCCGATCCGATCTAGGATCCGCCGTCTTGCCATCACCCTTCATCAATACAAGCCGCCATACCCATTTCAATGCACAGCTCCAAGGAAGAGCCATGCAAATCCATGCAGTCCATTATGGAGCGCCGCCGCAAAAGATCAGAACAGAATCACAGTCGGCGGAGTCAGGTGGGTGTTCGATCACCCCACAACCGGTCACAAAACTTCCCATGAACAACCAATTCCACAAACTTGCATCTTCCCATGAACATTTGAACTTGAGAATCTTTCTATGTACCCATGTTGGTTCAATCAAGATCCTTGACAACAACCACACAAAACACAAGCAGGTGCAATATTGCTCCTCTTTGCACACAAAATGAACAACTTGTTTCACATTGCATACTAGTTAATTATTGTGTAAAATCATTTTTGTATGGAATTTAAATAATGATAATAATCAGCCCTTTTATGTGTGGTTGTCAACTCAATTGCAATTACATTGTGATTATATTACAACACAACATTTGCATTAAACTACCATCGATTCATCAAATTGATACATCCTAGGTAATTGAGTCTAAATGCCCTTGGCATTTGATCTTTTTATGATCTCTACCTTAATTAATACAATTAATTTTGTAAGTGGGCCCATTTGCAATAAGATGTGACATTGGTTTTTTTTTTTTTTTTCTCTCTCGCTGTTTTGTTTGTTAGCTGCCCATTTAAGGTTGGAGATATTATTTTAGACATAAAAATAGGTGTTGAAAAGGGCACTATCTACTTAATGTGTATTTACCTTAAGGAAAACAAAACCTGATATTTCAATTCTTGATATTAAAGAAGTGTCATTGAAATTGCATATTCAACTGTGCCACCTAAAACATTATATAAATAAATCATCATTATATAAATTAGCTACTGAAAACGAATTGAATTATGAACTAAAAGGGGATTGCAAATTATCTAGTGCATAAAGTATCCAAATTATAACAACAATTTCAAAGGTAGGAGGGCAAAAAATGGTGAAGACAAGGTGACTTTACGGATATCTCTAATAGATAGATATTACTTGGCTCTGGTTCAAGCAAAAACAATGTGAGAAACACATGAATTGAATGAATGTGGGACACCCATGCAAAACTTGTGAGTGTGTACATGTTGTCCTTATAGTTAGGGGATTGTCCAACCAGCATAATGATGGCCAGAGTGAACCAAAGACCCACCAGTGCACCATGAGGGATGAATGGTAGGAGGACGAATGGGTTCTAGTTCCCTAGCTTAACCATGGTGGTTAGCTCAGTTGTTTTTATACCCATGGGGGGGGGGGGAGCAATTCTTTCATTTTTGCCATACTTGCGGTTTTGGGTATTGGGAAACAAATCAGAATCAAACAACCATTGGTTTTGGGTATTTGAAAAAAAAGAAATCAGAATCAAAGAACCATCAGTTTTGAGTATTTGAAAAATCCTCAAAGAATCACCAAATTTCATGAAAGAGCCCATGGTTTTCCAACTGGTTATTTGAGAGCCATAATTATATTTCATGATTGAGTATTTGATTTTTGGATAATCAGGATTATATATCAGAAATGGGTTTAGGGTTTTAAGTGGCTTTTTATCCCACAGAAAGTTGTGGCCCATTATACTTGTGTGAGGTAACTATGTGACTTCATCCATTACAATGTACAATATGTGATGTTTGTTATGATATATAGTAAATAAAAATTGCAAATGGAGATTAGGTAATGATGCATATGCATTGTGTAATATGTGTCATTACCTAGTGTCAAATTGCAATTTTTGTGTACCATATGTCACAATAAACATCACATGTTGTAATGAATGAAACCCAACAATTTACCTTACACAAATGTCATGAGCCATGGTTTTTTGTGCCATAAAAGTCACTTTCTCTTGTAGTGAATGGATGCTGCACTGATGGCTGTTGCTGCTCTTTGTTCCTGGAATATGACCTTGTATTCATTGTGAAGATTACAAGGATCAGCTGGTAGGGTCACTTGTGTTGGGTTGGTCACAGATTTATTTGTGAATTCATATGACTTTTATTTGGTGAAGAGGAAGGGGGCACAAAGAGGCTCACTAACAGCTGATGAAGCCCAAAAACATCAGGACTCTACCAAGTGTTGGTAACAAGTTGGAAATAGCCAAGCAAGGTGTATCTGCAAGGAGCCCTCGAGTTCACCAACCCAGGTGACCAGCAGCTAGGGTGATACAATAGAATTTTTTAGGATCATAGATGATCCATCTTGTGAGGATAATCCCATCCATCCAAAAAAATTGGCAAGTCTTTATGTTCAATAAAACCTTTTATCAAGGGCATTACTTGAACATGCTCATGCAAGGCAAGATTTTTTTATTTTTTTAATTTCTTTTCTATTAATGTCCTTGACCTCATGCCTTACCTTATACATCTGACTTTTGGCTTTATTAGTCATTTTTTCTTGCCTAACTATCACATTTCAACCAAGTTGAACCTATCCCATCCTTTAGTTCTCAAGACTAACTCATTGCATTTGTGGTTGGCCTTTAGATCTAGCGAGGTCCCACTTTTTTTGTTGTTTTCATGGTGAGGAATGGACTACATACAATGATACCACTTGGGATACTTTCACTTTCATCATGAGAAATGTGGGGTTTCATGTTTCCAATGAGTAAATTCATGTCCTTTTGTCATTTTCCTTTTAATCTTTTCACTAGTGGCTTGACATTGTGTTATTGGTTGATGGCATTCATACCTTAGTCGATATGTTATCATTATTGATCTTGCTTGAACATATTTGATTATGTATGTTGCTTCATTTTGTGAGGTGGTTGCAAGAGTGGCAATTCAAGCAGAGGAAAGACTCTATCACAATTGGCATTTAACAAATGCATTTTTTACCTTTGCCATAGAGGTTTTTGATTGCTTGCACCAACAAGTGTACAAATTTTTTTATTGATGTGCTAACATGGTGTGATCAACAAAGAGCACTAATGGCCTTCTTGTGGTTATTTTGTGTGTTTTTATAAACATATGGTGTTGGTAGCTTTGCAAAGTGTTTCTCTATTTTGAAATGCATCACAATTGCAAATGAAAGTTCTTCTAAGCTTAACATTCTTTCAAGTTTGCATCTTTTTTTCTTTTTGATACACTTCTTATGACTAGTGAGGGTTTTGGAACATGATCTATTCCATTGCCCATTGTGGCCCACTTTGGGTTTTGTTCTTTTGGCTCAAACTTGGGTCCTCTCTTTTTGTTCCTTCTTTTCCTCCTTTGTTAGGTTCTTTGTTTAATGAAGTTTGCCATGATTCCAACATTTCAACCCATTTCAACATTGTTCCTTACTTTAGATTCTTATATTAATTAGGTCTTATTCCTTGTTTAATAACCACAACAAAGGCTTTTCATAAATGATAAACCAATTGTTATGCTCCCACCATCCACCCATTCTGAGGCATTGGTGGGTGTTATTCCATCTTCAAAATTGTCCACCCCTATAAGTGATAAAATGGAACATGTTTTTTATCTTTTGGGGAATCAACTAATTAAAAAGGTAGGTGATGATGACAAAAAAAATGATAATCCAAGTTATTTGAATCCAATTTTTTTTTGTCATAATACAAAGAAAAATGATTTGCTCATCAAAGATCAATCTTTTTTTGGGCGAAACTTCACCAAATTTCAACCTTAAAAAAATTAATTTGATATATACAAAGGATTTTTAATGAAAACAAAAGCCCAAATTCAACAAATTTTGAAAGAAAAAAATTCCAAATTGTTGGTTTTTTATGATGAGTTCTAATAGGTAGCCAAAAATATAAAAAGATTTTGAGTTTCTTTCTTTCACATCTAATATCATTAGCAGAAAACACCAATTTGCAACTACAATTTGTGATTAAAAAATAGTTGCAATCAACTTTGCAAGTAAAAAATCCCTTAATTGCATAAGTGAAATTGCATTGAACCTTTAGTCGCAAATGATGAATTAGCATGATGTTAACACATTTCCCATGGATGAAATATACGGTCAACATATACATTTCCATCCTTTGACTAGTGTATAACATTTGCAACTACTAACCATTCTTTTGCAACTAGTACGTAACCCTATCACTAATTGCCATTTGTCAACATAATAAATTTTTGGCAATTTTTTATTATTGAAATATTAATCTAGGCCATCCATTGTGGAGGGCAATAAATTTCAACACATATTCTAATCAGATTTTGACACATGGCAAAACTTGGGAATTTTTATATATGATTTTATATCATATATAATGAGGAAAAATCAACATGGTCCAATTTCAACTATTTACATGATGAGACTTTAAACAAAGGAAAATTTGACAAGTGGAATAAATTTTAATGAAAATTAACTTTTTATTGAAATCTCGATCTCAACCATCCATTATGATTATTCAATTTAGGGGTATTGTATTGTGACATGTGGCACAATCAAAAGTTGCCACATGGCTGATAAAATTTTGGAAAATAATAATTATTATTATTATTACTTACATCTGAAAATAAACCTTTTTAAATTGCTAGTCATCAACTAATTAAATAAAAAATAATTAGGTATTAATTGATTCTCTTTAAAAATAAATTATTCATTAATTGGTAATTCCTGAATATTCACCATAAAATATTACATTTCTAGCTTATTAACTCAATTAGTAAATATTAAATCAGTTCTAATAAACCATTAATATTAACTTATTAATATTTATTAGATAGTAAACATAATTCTTGGTTAATAAATTTCAGATAGTTTAATAAATATAAATGAAATAATTAATTACTTATTTATTTATGTTGAAGAGATATTGAATAATTAAAAATAAATTATTAGAAAAATATATATATTATGAATTTTAGTTATTTATTAAGTAAAAATTAAATAAATTTTAATTAATCATTATTAATAGCTAGACAATTTAGTTTGTGAATAATTTATTATTTTATTATTCATTGACTGAATAGATATATACTAATTAATAATCATTAGCTATTAGCCATAACTCTTTATTAACTACCTAAATCAGATTATTGAGATATTTCAAAACTAATCATATGTTTCAGAACTAATTAAATAAGGAGTAATCAGATAATTATTATTTGAACAATCATTTAGAATGATTAGTTATTTCATAGTAATTGAATATCAAATATTATTAAATAAATTATTGACAAAAATTTACTATATATTATTTATTTATAAACTTATCGACTTGTTGATAGAAATAAAATTTTAAACAATTAAATATTAGTTCATATTTCTTAATTAATTAATATGTATAATTCAGGGATAATGATTAGTTATTGCATGAATCTACGATTTAAAAATTTATTAATCAACAAATAATTTGGAAATAAGTAATAAAAAATATTTGATTATTTAATTAGTTGGTATTAATTAAAATATAATTAAATGATGAAATAAAATTATATAGTTCATACTTTATACTAATTAGTGAATTATTTTGAAATAATGATTTATCAGCAATTAATCTTCATTTCATACAACAATTATATCATATTAATATGACCTTGTTATTATAATTTAATTATACCTTAAATAAAGATGGTATTTTTTTAATGAACCATACAAAATCAGAATGAATACTTTTCAATCCAATATGCCCATAATATGCTCAAATATATGTTTAATATGCTTTGAATACAAACTAAATATTTTAACATATTATGAATACAAGTCAAATACACTTAATATACCTTGAATATAATTTTAATGAAATTTAATATGTTAAACAAATTAACAAATGTTTAATATACTTTGAACAAAATCTATATAATTTATTTTTAATGTACTCCACAACAACACTAGTGTAGATTAAATGTAGAAACACACCATAATAAATAACCAAATTGTAACTAATTTTGTAACTAAATGAGAAAAGAAACCTATTCTTGAATGAAAAATTTAAAAGCTAATCAATATGGAAGGATGTGTAATTTAATAGTCGCAACATGGCTGCAAAAATAGTCATAAAGTTTAAAAGATGGTGATTAGCTGTAAAAGTGATAAAACAAAGTTGCAAATGATAGGTAGTTGCATGTAATCACATGTAGTTGTTAATTGAATGGTTACATATTTCTTCTAGTGTATGAAGCCAAATTTTATTACATCATCTTATGGGTGATTGCCACTTCAGTTACATCACAAAATTGAAAAAAACAAACCCCATGTTATGGATGAGTGGTAGGTAAAGCCCAAGCCCACAAGCTTTAGTATGCACAAAGACCTCACCCACGTGGCACTATGGTAATGACTAGACAAAAAGCACGCTTACCATAAAACATGTGAAATGGTAGGTAGGCTTTACATGCAAGGTAAAGCCCTAGGGTGAGGACATTTTCAAAATAAGGGCCTTAGGATGAAGAGATATTGAGTTTGGCCCCGCATTTTGAGAATGTCCCCCACCCTAAACTTTACCTATTGTAAAACACAAAGCAAAATTTGTCATGAATTGTAAACCTATGTAGATCACAAGGCATATGAATGGGAGGGTTTTTATGCCTACTTTTCAATAGTGGAAGGGTTTTTACACCTACAATTGGCTTTGCTAATTGATTGGCCACAAGTCGGCTTTATTCATTGGTATTTCATTTGTTTTTGTGTTGTAGTATTGTTCAATGTCCTACAATATACAAATACAATTGTTCTACACAAAAGATGCAACATCTAAAATTGGATTCCAAAACACCAAGAGAACATGGAATCAATTTTGTTGTAGAACATACACAACAACACATTATGTGTTTTTTTACTAATCAAAGAAACAACTATTGTCCTTTTTTACTACAATTATAACTACTTCATCACAAATCATTATCTAGTTGCAAAGACCATTGAGATGTCATGGTTTTGCAACTAAAGTTCATAAGGCAACTAGTGGGTGTTTTTGGATAGATATATTATTATTCCTAAATTTTAATGATATGTTTTAGATAATTTTTAATTAGTTAATTAAAAATACCTTGACTTTTGCAACTCAAATAATGACTTTTAGTATATATCACAACATGATGATGTGGCATTCTATGTTATAATAAAATATTTGACTATTAGTCAACATGATTATTCATACATTACTTTGGATAAAATGAAGCATTTATTGGTTGGTCATTATGTTAAAAATGATGTCCAATCCTTCAATGTAGCATCAAGATGCAAGTCCAAAACTTTACCCTCATTACCACAAATCATGTCCTTTGAACATGACACAAAAATGACTATTTTTTTCAACTACATTTATAACTATTTAATCATAACAATCACTAAGTAATGACAAAAGACATCAACATGTCACATGGCATTACGATTTTGCAACTATAGTCAATATGATAACTTGTTGGTTTTTTTGGTAAATTATCATATTATTCTTCAATTTTTGTTTAGTAGTTAGTTAGTTGCAAGAACCATCCAACTTTGTGACTAGTAATGATTCAATCTCACATGATGATGACATGACATGTTATATGCCAATAAATGATGTGACTATTCATTAACATCATGATTCATGTCATTGATTTGATGAATTAATCTCATTTATTAACTAGTTGAAAATATTATTGTCCTTTGTGATTGATAATGACTCGGTCTTCCATGTGATGATGACATGGCATGCCATTTGGCAACCAGGTGTCACAAATTTTAATGGCAATCCATGATTTTTTGTGACACCATAAGTTTTTGTGTGTCTTGAATTTATGGCACCAATATTTGTCATAAAATGCCATAATTTTTTGTGTCATGAAGTTTTTGAAACCACAAATTCACATGCATGTGTATGTGTACTAAAAAAATTATTTTAAACTTGTAATTCTAACTACAATATTAATATTCATTTTGAAAAAATGACACATAATTCCTTGAATTTTTCATTATGTAACACACTATCATACTACCTTTTCAGCTTCGGCACTAATTATATTATTTTCATTTTTGCTGAAATTTTCAAATAAAATCAGATCTTAATGTCGAAAAACTTGAAAATTCAATAAAGGTACCTAGATTCAAACCCACATCATCCCCACTAGACCCATACTATCTTTGATTAGTGTAAACTACATCACAACAAATACTTTGTGAGAGAACTTGTGATCTTATTATATTTAATCATTATATGTCAAAATTTGCAAAATTAAAAATTGTGGTGTTGAAACAAAAACTTCAAATTATCTTAATTATTGGCACTATTGTGCCAAACCTAAAAAGGTATTATGGTAGTTTAGGTTAACATACCTATTTCGTTAACCTATGTATGTAGGCTACTAAGTAAAACATGTTTTATAATATAAGCTACATTGTAAATTAAACATAAGAAATTTACTACATCTAATATGTTTAAATATACCTAGAATAGGTTACCTTATTAATAGGTTAATTCAGGTAGGCATGCCTAAGTTCCTAGCTTTAGGTTTTTGGCCAAATCAACCTACTTAAATAGCCTCATTACAAAATATTTATCAAGTTTGTGTGACTAGATGTGATTATGATATTAATTATTATGTACTAAGGCAATTTAGTAAGTAACCTTTAAATACTCAAGTAGGTTGTATTTTCCTCCACGATTACTTATGTATATACCCAATGGATATCTAAATAGGTGCTTAAAATACATGATAGGAACTTGGGCTCCCTAAGAAATAGGTTAAGTATGATCATATATAATAAGTTGTAGTTTTAAACCATATTTATAGCCTAAGTAATTGTGTGTAGCCATGTTTAACCTAAATAATTGTGTTTAACCTCATTTATGTTAATTTAACCATATTTCACTAAAATATTTGTGTTTAATCTAATTTCTTTATTAATTGACCAATTTTAAGCCTAGAGGTAAATTTTTTTAGCCAAATTTTTTTTTTAAGCGATTATGTTTAACCGTGTTTAACATAGTTTAGTCTACATTTAACCTAGATTAACCTACCTTAATTAGCTAAATAAAGCTTAGGTCTAAGTGAAATTAGTTTAGTTTAGTTTAGGTGTAATGTACAAATTAACTTAGTATAATTTAAAGGTATGACCTAGCTTAGACACAATCTAGGTCTAGCCTAGATTAACTTAGCTCATTCTAAGTCCAATTTAATTTGGTTTAAATTTGACCTAAAGCCTAAATAATATTAGAAGTTAAATTAGGTTAATTGATTATTTAGCTTAAGAATGTTTAGGTTAACCGAGGCTAGGTTAGTAAGTAATATAGGTTGACAAATTAGTTCATCTTAAGTCAACCTAAGGAACTCTAAGTTTAGACTAGGTTGGTAGGTAATAAGTAGGTTAACATAGGTCAACCTAGGGAGGCTAAGGTGAATTCAAGGCTAAAAATTTTGAGCTTTATAACTTTGTATTAAATATAACTAATATAAAAAAATCTGGTAGTGCAATGGATGAGGACTTGAACTCCAATATGAAGGTGAAGGGTTCAAATCATCATTTTTGCAACCTATGATACTTAGGCCATTTGGCTTAGGTTAGGTTACCTAATCTAGGTTTCTTGGGTTAGGAGTCTGACGTTTGTTTTTAATTTAAGCCATCCAGCTTAAATTATATTGCCTAGGTTGCTTAACATAGGTAGTTAGCCTAGCTAGGTTAAGCTAAGTTGACGTTTGGCTATGTTAGTTACATGGGCGAAACTAGGTTGACTTTTGATCATGTGCAATGATTCATAACATGTGTTTATAGATTTTTGACACATGTCATACATCCATCCAAGGATCTTTTGCAACACTTAGTTGAATAAAATGACTAAATTGAGATGACATGCACTTTACAAATGTGTCCAAGGTTAACAATGACATGGAATTTCATTATTACAAGAAATTAAAAAAAAATTAGTTGTTAAAACAATTGGGCTTTGCAACTCAATGCCCCTTGCAACTAAATGGGTGAAACAACATGGTGTAACGGGAAATTATGTTACCCCAACCGGTGAGCGTCCACTGATGAGGGAAGTTAATTGGCACATCATTGAACCGTTTTGTGTCTATGGCGGCTGCCTTTGCATTATATCTGCATGGGGAGTGCCGTTTAATTTGTGTGAGGTGTTTTGTTGGGAGATTTGCATGATGGCTGCTATTGAATGGAGGTTGGATGGCGGCTCCGAATTGTGATCTAGGTCGGTGCTACAATTATGAAATGGCAGATTGGGTGAGTGGAATGGAACGGCACTGGAGGAATGGGGAAGCTTCTGGAAGAAACGAACGGAGTTCTGAAGAAGAAAGATCAGGAAGGCTGTTTTAGAAGAGAGCACAATGGAGATTTTGGCAAGATAGTGCCAAGGCAGAAAGAGGAAGTGAGAGAGTTCTGTAGAAGGGAGCTTAGCTGTGCTAGAGATCTTTCGCTGCGTCTGATGGATAGTTGAACTTCTGTTGTAGAAGAATTGAGGAGAGACAGAGAAGAAGCAAGAAGCCTAGGAACTTTCATATTTCTCTTTTATGATTTTGAGGAAGGCAACGCTTGTACCTTCGGGGATGTATATATTTTGTGAATAAGGTACAAGAGTTTCTTTTTGAATCGCATCAGTGTGAAAGCATAGGACAAGAGATGTGTGTTGTGGGATTGTTGTGTTGTTGTGTCTGTCGGTCTTTGAATCGTTGAGGATCAGAGAGATCAGGAAGACATGGATGAGTTTAGGAGGTGTTGAAGTGTCAATAGGGGTGAGATCGATTTGAAGAGCATGTACGCCAGGATCCACAGAAGATTGTACATGCGCTGTTTGTATTCTGGACCCGATCTTTTTGGTTACAATGGGTTTAACAATTTACTAATCATTAGTCACATATGTCTTTCCTAGTTAATATGTAGTTATAAAAGCCAATTGCAAAACCCAAAATATGTCGTTGTGATATTAGACAAAAAAACACACATAGAGAGACCAAGATTGGAATTGATACATATCTTGTGCCAAAGATGGCAAAAATGACCTATATGTTAATTTATGTAAAATTCATGGTTGTTAACAGCATAGTCGATCATTAGTGACACCTACACAGAGTATAAAAAGGTTCACACATGAAGAATTTATATGTGAATATGTAGAGCACATAGGTTATATTGTGCAATATGAAAATGAACTTGGAAACATCTTGATAACATTATAAGTGTACAAGTCACAAAGTTTGTCAAACTTCCATTCCTCCTACTTTGCAACCATAATGATTTGATGGATTTCATTAACCACCCCCAAAAACTCAGTCAATCACATTTCTTCTTAGTTCCAACAAATGTAATCTTGTAGAACAAAACTAACAATGCCATTCTTTGGAAGGCACAATTTACAATAATTGATTATTAAACAATGTCAGTTTTCCCTTCAAAGCCAAATTGGCATTCTTCAAGTCCATGCATTTTATGAATCTACCTAAATATATTGATCATAAAGGTGGCATAGATAGAATAAAAATCTTGTATTTCTTCTTGGATGCACATGTAAAATTATATAATAAGCAAGTCTGAAGACCTTAACATCAAAGCTTAATAACTACACAATTATAGGCGCAATGGAGAGAAAACACTCAAGATCAATTCATCATGCTTCACAGGGATTTACATTGAACTAATCTATTTATTTGGTCATCTCCAATATCTCATGTTGCATTGAGGCTAATATCAACAAAATTTACATTACACATCACATATGTAAAATTCTCTCGAGGACATGAAGAAAAAAAGATGTGAAGACCAAGGCACACAAAAGATTCATGAAATAAAAAACCAAATCAACATTAAAAAAAACAAATAAAAGTATTATATCTAAACACATGGACTTAACATTAAAATAATCACAACAAATGAATAGTTGCACATTCTTTATTCTTGAACATTTAATTTGACAATATCTTCAAAAGAATTGAATTTTTTTTCAAACTTTTTATAATTGATGTCAACCTAAAAAAAGAATTGGCAGATGCATTATGAGAAAAATGGGTGTTTTGCAATTGGTTTTGCTTTTCAATTTTTTAGTTGCACTGAACATTTGCAACTCACTATATTTATACACCATGAATGTTAATGGACAAGTTGCATGAGTTGCAAAGTTGCAACTCACCATATATACAGTGCAATTCATTGCAACTCAATTACAACTTTGTCAATACAACTCATTTTCAACTACTATGCAACTCCATTATAATTGCACCCATGATGTCACGTTGAAGTCATTAATTGTTATCCATCTATTAAAATTTGACATGCGGCATTATGAAGATTTTTGGACATAAGATTTTTTTTTTTTTCAAAATATTTGTCTCCATCATCCATTATGATTATAAATGATGGTTTAAGATTGTGACACATGGCACAATTGAAAATTTCCACATGGCATATTAATTATATTTTGGAATATATGTATTTTTAATAGCTAGGTAGGTCATACATAACCATAGGTAGGTAGGTTAATAGGTCTTAAAACCTACATATTTACGTATTAATTATCTAGGAGCTATTTACGTACTTACCTATTAGGATTTACTTACTTACCTAGGTAGGTAAGTAGGTAGGAACACGTGCATTAAATGAACTAAGGATAGCCATGAAATTTTATTTTTTAATTTTATGTTTTGCCGTTGGGTTAAGCTTTTTTGAGTTCATCCCAAAATACCACATGTATTTTATTGTGAGGACATAAGAGAACAAACCTTTTTTGTATAGTTTGTAACTTGGGATTGGAAGACAAAACATATAGGTTAAATCTTTTAATTTTTCCTTAGTTGCAAATTGAATTAATTGAGTTGCAACTATAGGGTAAATCGGTCGATGACCGAACACTTAAACATTCATGGTAGGCCAAATCCAATGGGAGAATTCCATATTTATATTGTCCAAAAACAATTTGAACCCATCTTATTGGCACATCTAGTGCACTAAAAATCATCAAAATGAAATAGAATTAAGAAATTACAATCCCCCAAAATAGAAGGGGGTCAAAAATTGAAAAAAACCAAACCACTAAACACTACAAAGGCCAGTTCCTAAAATCCCACAATATTATTTGTATGTTGTTTTGTCATTATCAAAATTCCAAGATGATTTATATAACTCCATGTGGCAATCCTATAACACTTTAAAACATTTAAAATGAATAAGAAATAAGAAAGGTATGAAGTTTGAAAGTAGGAGGGGTCCAAAGAGGGAAAAAAAAAAGGAAAAAAATTACTTTTTGTAAGTTGGAAAACTTGTCTTTTTTCTTGTTATTTTTTCATTACTCCTTGTCCTTTTCACTTCAAAGATGTTTTTAAAAGCTTGATGTGGACATGTGGCATGATTGCATGTATGTATACTATACATTAATTGCAACAAAGTTGTTGCTTTAGTGGCACATTTACAATAGTTCTAAAATAGTTGCCACATGTAACTATAATGTAACTCTTGAAAAAGTCAAACATGGTTGACTACATATGTATGTACATTATGTATAAATTATCGTATAGAGGACCCATTTTCAACTCACTTGCAACTATAATACAATTAATTGATTTTTTAACATGATAATTTATTTATTAATACATTGTATTTCTAAAGGGATAGTTGCACAATAACTGTAATACCCAGGGAATAGTGGCACAATAGTTATATATGAGTTTTTTTAAAATTTTAGTTGTAGGATAGTGTGGTTTTGACGAATGCAATTTGTCATAGTGATGACCTCATAATAAGGTCATAAAGATTGCACATTCATGAAGTTTCCAACGACAAAGATCACCTTTTGTGTTCTATTTTGTGCAACGGACAAGATTTTTAATTGATGCATTTTAATTTCTTGCATCCTACCTCAATTTTGTCATTTACAATCATACAAATATTGCATTCCTAAAGTCTACATCCACAAGAATCACCTTCTTTATTTTGTGTAACAAACAAGTTTTTTAGTCAACAACAAAGATATTAAGTGCATGTGGCCTACTTGAATTCTATGTCATTGCAAAGTTATAAAATTTTCATCGTCTTGGATTCCATAGTTGCAAGAAACATCTTTATTTTGTGCAAAAAACAAGATTTTTAACTGACAACAACTTGATATTAAGTGCTTAGAATCAAGCTCGATTCTATGCCATTGCAAGGTTATAGAAATTGCACCTTCATGGAGTTTACCACCACAAGGATCACCTTCTTTATTTTGTGTAGCAAACAAGCTTTGTAATGGATGACAAATATATTAAATGCATGTAATCAAGCTCAATTCTATGCCATTGCAAGGTTATAGAGATTGCATCTTCATGGAATCTTTAACCACAAGGATTTGTTACAAATTATTCAGACTTTATTTAACTAGTATTCATTAAATTTTGGCAATCAAAAGTATTAATCATTGTCAATTATCATCATCAAGTTCAAATCATGGTAAAGTGGACTAAAAAGTATGTCTACCCAAATTCAAAATTTTAATATGGTAATTTTTCAACATAAACATAAGAAAGTAGGTTCAATTTTTTTATAAGTTTCATTATGGAAGCCTCCACACTTCCATTGAGTTTTGATGGGTTGAATACATAATGTGAAAAATTTTAGTATAATAAAAGTAGGTAACAAGTAGAAATGAAACTAACAAGTTAATGTTATGTTCATTCTTACTTCTACATTAAACATTAAAATATATTTTGATTCTACCATGAGTTTTTTTAAGTCCACTAATATATTTAGCATGGTTGACTTAAAAATAAAATAGATCCAATATTTAATCTACTTGTGCTTGAAGTTTAATTTATTTTGTAGGTTGTGACAACTACTTGAATTTTGATGAATATATGCAAACTTATTTTATACATGTGGTTTTAAATATAATTGTAACAAAGTCAAAGAACTTCATATAATTAAACATTAAAGTAAACAATATATTTAAATTCAATATAACAAAGCCTACTTGATAATCACCTTCCATCTACGTTGCAAGGTGATTTTTTGGTCTACTTTACCATGCTTTCACCCCATCATCACCATAGTTATTCATTGTCCCCACCACCGTAATATTTAACTTTAGTAGATATGGTGCATCATCCCTTAATTTTAGGATATGACTTATAGTTAAATTTTTTTAATCATATCATTGTGATTTTTTATTTAAGTCCTAGCTCTCTCATTTGTTTTTTTACTTTGGATCAATGTAACATGTTGATAATCTTAGTTTTCTACATGGTATCAGAGCTCTAGGCTCAAAAGTCCTTGGTTTGATCAAAGTTAGTGTGAGCATAGCTCCATGTACATAATTTTATTAGACATTATCTACGTTTGTATCTAGTGTTAGTTTGAATGTAGCTACACCAAAGTTTTAGTCTAATATCTAAATATTCGTGAACATAAATCCATTAGTGGCAAGATTAAGTAGATGGTTGTTTCATGTTCATTAAGGTCGGATAAAATACTCACAAGTTGAGATTTTCAACTATATCTAAACTATCATTAAATACAAATGTCAAACTTGTCACACAACATGTTTCTAGAATCTAGCAAACTTGAAAGTTTTACAAACTACTATAATTGGAAAGTTAGAACGAAACATTATTTCAAGAGAGAGAAAGTTTGGGACATGGTAGTCCCATTAAATGTTCTAAATGATCTCAAACCACAACTTTTACCATTTAGTAGTGGTGTGTCCAGTCCATCAACAATTCTAGTTGTTACTCCTAATGTTATTAACCATCTTCAATAACAAATCAACCTAGAGTTCCATTTGAGTTTGATCATGTCTACAAACAATAAAAAGTTATGTCAATCCTTATTACAATATTAGTGAAAGATGAACTTTTAACCATCGTTGCAAATGTAGAACATCCATATGTAGCATGGGAACCTCTATAATATCTTTATGAGATTCAAGATGTGATTAGAAAAATGTATCTTTGTAACAAGCTTACCCAACTTTGTATTGGAGAAGATTTAGGTGTCAAATCATATTTGAAAAAAATCAAAATCATACTTGGTCAGTTGGCAACCATAGGCGTCACAATAAACAATGAAGATCTCATTCAAATTATTCTCAATGCTATTGTTAATAGCTATGATGCTTTCATTGAATTTGTTTATGCAAGACAAGAATATCCAACCTTTGATCAACTTGTGAGACAACTCATTCATGAAAAAAATCAGCAACTTTTATGCCATGGCCAGAAACATGAAGAAGTTTTATTCATTAGAATCAAACGCATTGTTAAAAGTAATGATGGAATCAACACCTACAATAAATGATGAAAGCCCTACAATTCTTGCAGTCAATAAGGTCATTGGATGTGGGAATGTCTTGACAAAGAATTTAACATCTACAAGCTTGAAGTCAACAAGCATGCCAAATTAAAAAAGAAACAACCCCAAAGTGCAAACATGGTATGAGAAGGCAATGATGAAGAATTTAAAGAGGAGCAAACTCAAGAATTGATTGGAGAACTTTTTGAAGCAACATTAGCTTCCATCAACATGGAGAGAGGAGATCCAAATTCATACATCAATTTTGGAGCATTTAAACATGTGACTATTGTTGGAAACTTAGTGCAAAACCTAGAGAAAACACCAAACACCTTTAGGATATGATTAGAAGGAGGACATGCACATCATGTACTTGGGAAAGGTATTGTTAATGTTCAAACTTTAATTGGAGAAATAAAGAGTATAAGATGAGTTTTTTATGTTCTTAACCTAAAGAAAAAGCTTACTATCAATTGGGTCCATAACTAATCAAGGTCAATTGTTGTATTTACTATTGATGCATGTCTCATCATGAATAAGAAGTCAAATTGTGTAGTAGCAAAGGCATTAAAAAATAGAGAAAATGAATTGTAAAGATTCTAGCTTGTCACAATCCAAATAGCTATTAATGTTGTTGAAACATAAAAGGCTAGATTATGGCATACATGACTTGGACATTTGAATTATCGAATTCTTCATCACATGACAAAATTTTTTTGATGACAATAGGCATTCCAAAGCTTTCAAATGTCAAAGAAATTTGTCTAGGTTGCCAAGTTAGCAAACAACATAGGGAGCGATTTAAGAATAATCAAAGTAGAACAACAAAATCATTAATTATGATTCATCCACTCAAATCTTTTTGGTCCTTTTCCTATTCCCTCACTGACAAGGTCACTATATTTTATTACATTCATTGATAACAAGATAAAGAAGGTGTCATTTATGACATATTTTATGAAACACAAGGTGGATGTATTTCAAAACTTCAAATTGTTCATGCACATGGTGGAAAATGAAATAGGATGAAAAATCAAGGTGTTTTGAAGAGATCACATAGGTGAATATTTATCAACTAAATTCAACAATATTGTGAGCAACAAGGGATCGGGTGTCAACTTACACAAGCATGCACACCTCAACAAAACTAAGTCATTGTTGAGTGTATGAATAGGTCATTTCTTGAAAAGGCTCATAGTCTTATGCTAGAAGCCAACTTGTCCCAATTTTTTTGCACAAGATCTATAAACATAATTGAACATCTTTCAAACAGATTGCTTATAAGGTCCAGTCCATGTATTACTCATGAGGAAGTTTTTTTGGAATAAAACCAAATATTAGTCACTTATAAATTTTTGGATGCAAAAAAATCATCCACATATCCAAGCAAGAACAAAACAAGTTACAAGTTAAAGCTCATACAAGAATTTTTGTTGGGTTTGACGAAGCAAGTAAAGGTTATTGATGTTACATTCTTTAGAAATGAAAGGTGATGAATATAAGCCATAATGTCATGGTGGATGAGGCTATTTTTATGTTAAGACTATATCTATAACTTACTCCAATTGCTCTCACTTGTGAAGATCCTTCAACTACTACCCCATTGGAGATAAAACAATTCCAACAACTTAATGTTTGGTTGACATCACCAAGCATGTACCAAAATTCAATGCCAACTCCAATATTACGACCATCACCAAACACCAATGTTGGATGCATGGTAGGGTGGACCAATTTTGGAGTAACACAATTGATTTTTCTACCACCTAAATTTAACTATATTTTTTTGTACATTATGGAATTGTTAAATGGGACTCATTTTGAAATTATAAACTTCAATATTTATGTAATGAAATTGATAAGTATGCAAAATATGTAAAACTATAGGAGCTATGGTCTTTTGAAATTGAAAATCACGGTATGTAATGCTAGCAACAATTAAGTGAATGGGCTTTGGTTTGGTTCTATGATGGACCTCAAAAACATTTGAGGAATTGGTTTTTATTTTTAAATGTAATAATGAAATCAAGCTTGAAATGGTTTGATTCTCATCTAGTGAATTTTATGATTTGTGGACTTTTATTTGGTGAAAAACAAGCACATTTTTTAGAAGTCGATTTCATTTTGAAATAAAAACATGATTTATTTCGATTTTTTGCAAATATATTTTATTTAATTAGCTTTACAACAATAAAATATTTAATGGGAAAAAATTGCTTTGAATCAATGCATTATTGTTACCAAACTCAAAAAAAACATTTTGAGGCTCAGAAAAAATACAAAGGAAATGGATTTTCAAATTTGTAAATTCTCGCCACTTTTTGGTCCACCTTAACATGCACTTACTAATCAATAATCAATGCCAACCATTGATTCAAGACTTGATAATGATTCAAAATTTGTTTCCTTCACAAAACATGCAAGAAATGAATCAATGTCATATTTGCATTCTTTTCCATTGAAAATATCTAGGGATGAAGTTGAACAACCAATTGTATAGGCTAGTATTAGAAAGTGCTCCCTATTGATTGAAGGATTTTGTCTCTATAGTAGAAGATTCATCTTTTGATGTTGTTTCTAAAAGTTCATGGCAAGATATCAACTATGCATTACAATTTGAAGTCTTGGAATCACCCATGGCTTCAAAACCTACCACATATTAAGTTGTCATTGATCCAAATTGGTGCAAAGTGATGTGCAAGAAATGGAATCTATTTCCTAAAATCAAACATGGACCTTAATGAAGTTATCACCATACAAAACTACAATTTTTGCAAAATGGGTCCCTAAATTGAAACCTACTATTAATGGGTTTAATTTCAAACATAAGGCACAATTAATGGCACATGGTTTTCAACAAAAGGAGGACATAGGCTTTTTATTTTTTTGCGTTTATTACAAAATGGGGAACCATACAAACAATTATTGTTTTTGCATTACACAATAATTGGAAGGTTTTTCATCTTGACATAAAAACAATGTTCCTAAACAAGAATCTCAACAATGAAATGTACATGTTTCAACCATAAAACAATACTTGGATTTTTCCTTTGTATTTTCGGCTCCCTTACTTGCTTAAAAAAACCTTTTATTAGCAAGTGAGATCTTTTACAGTGGAAGGTACTATGTAGGAAAAGGACTTAAATACATGCCCTTTGATGATTTTCAACTTGTTCCCTCGGCTTACTGGCCTTGAACACAAATCTCAAATCATGGAAGGGCATGCCCTTTTCCTATACAAAAGGTTTTATAATTCTTGACCAAGAAACAAAAATATGCAAACTTTCAAAAGCATTTTATGGTTTATGACAAGCCCCATGCACATGGTATAACAAGATTGACATGTTCATCCAAAATCAGGGACTACAAAGGAATGAAGTTGATTACAACATGCATTTCTATGTTGAAAGAGAAAAAACTCTCATCCTCATATTGTATGTTGATGATTTATTAATTACAAGAAATCATGATTCAAAGATTCAATGTTTCATCATATAACTTGAAAATAGTTTTGAAATGTCTAATTTAAGAGAATTGTGGTTGTATTTGAACATGGAATTCATCAATATGGGGAGTGGCATTTTTATGTGCTAACACATTTATGTTCAAGAAGTCCTTGAAAAGTTTGGACTTAACAATTGTAATGTTATTGTTCCATTACTTCCAAAAGGTTTTTAAATTGGGAAAGAAAACAATCCCATCTAGTAAATCTACTCACTTTCAAGTGCATAATTTACCATTGGCTATTCTTGGTTATTATATTATAAATTGTTCTTGATTATTCTAAATTATTTTATCATATGCTATTGTTGGTTATTTTAGGTTATTTTACCATGGGTTATTTTAAGCTATTTTATTGTTGGCTATCATTGGTTATTATAGGTTATTTTATCATAATTTATTATTGGTTATTTTATCATTGGTTATTCTATCATTGGTTATTGTTGGTTATTTTAGGCTATTTTACCATAGATTATTCTTGGCTATTCTATCATTGGCTATTGTCAGTTATTATAACTTATTATGTTGTTGGTTATTGTTGGTTATTTTAGGCTATTTTATCATATGCTATTTTTGGTTATTCTATCATTGGCTATTGTTGGTTATTCTAGATTATTTAATCATAAACTATTATTGGTTATATTAGTATAAATTATTATTTGGTTATTATATCGTAGGCTATTTTTTCGTTATTCTAGCCTATTTTTTCATAAGCTATTATCGGTTATTTTGTTGTATCCTATTTTTGACTATTTTAAATTATTTATATCATAGGCTATTTTGCCTATTATATTGTAGGCTATTATTGGTTATTTTATTCTAAGTTATTGTTGGTTATTTTAGGCCCTATTTACCATATGTTATTATTGAATATCCTGTAGTAAGTTAAAACTATTTTTATCATAGGTTATTTTTTGTTCTTATATAATAAATTATTTTAAGTTATTATATCATAAACTATTTTTGGCTATTCTTGATTATTTTATTATAGGCTATTATTGGTCATTCTATTATAAATTATTATTCCTTATTCTATTGTAGGTTAATGGATCTAACACAACCATAACATCATCCCAAAAGTTTTTTTCAAAACGTGCATGCCTAAACACCAATTGCTTTTACAATGGAACTTCAAAGGTCAAATTGACCAAGAGAAAGATCGCTCTATATAAAAGATTTTGTAGGTGTAGCAAAAACCCATGAACCAATGAACTTTGATGAATCTATTCAAGATCCAAGGTGGATAATTGCTATGGAGAAAGAGATGAATTCGTTTGACAAGAAAGATACTTGGACATTGGTAGATTGTCCAAAAGGAAAATCATTTATTTTAGCCAAACACGGGTTTATAAAATCAAGGAAGGTCCAAGAGGAGAAGTTAAGACTCTCAAGGCGAGGTTTTTCACACTTGATTTTAAGCAAAGGGTTAAAATTGATTACGAAGAGATGTTTGTTCTAGTGGTAAAATGGCCAATTGTTCAAACTTTGAATGCTTTTGCAGCTTCCAATGGCTAGAAGTTATATCATTTGGATATGAAGATAGTTTTTTTGAACATTGACTTCAATGAAAGTGTTTTCATGTATCAACCTAAAGGCTTCATAGTGCTAGGACAAGAAGATAAAGTTTGTAAGTTCAACAAAACTTTTATATGGCTTGAAGTAGGCTCCTAGGGTTTGGTACAAAAAGATGGACTCTTACCTACAAGATAGGGATATGTAGAAGTAATGTTGAGTATAATTTCTATTAATTAAAGGAGGAGAACAAGATTTTGATCTTAGTATTCTACATAAGTGATCTTTTAACAATCAACAACCATGTTTAGAAAATACATTGGATTAAATAACAACTTCATAAAGAAATTTGATATGTCAAGTCTTAAGACAAATGAGATACTATCTTTGAATGGAGTTTGTGCATTCAAAAGAAGGAATTGTTATGACTCAAAATGTTATGTTACAAATATCTTGACAAAATTTGGCATGGATGGGTGTAATCCATGTTTAGTCCCCATGCACAATAATGTCAAACTTTTAGCAAACATGGATTCAAAGGAGGTAGATCCTATAATTTATAAGAAGATTCTTGGGAAATTAATTCACCTAACTATAACTAGACGAGATCTTTCATACTTTGTTGGAGTTGTAAGTCAATGTATGAATCAACCACTGACACCTCACCTAGTTGTTGTCATGTTGGAGTTCAATGTATGAATTGACCACAAACACCTCACCTAGTTGTTGTCAAGCAAATACTAAGATATTTATGAGGAACTGTTGAACTCGACATTCACTTTGGAAAAGGAATATGGAATAAAATAACCAGCTTCACAAATGCCAATTGGGTAGGTGAGTGTAGAAGCAAACAATCAACCTTTAAATTTGTGTTTCAGTTTGGAGGATGTCCCATTACGTGGAGTTCAAAGCAATAACCAATTGTAGCCCTATCTTCAACAAAAACAAAATACTGCACCTTGGCTGAAGGTCCAAAAGAATCTACATGGCTTAAGAGATTATCAATTGACTTGGGTTTTTTGAGTGATGAACCAACTCAAATGTGGTGCAACAATATTAGTGCACTCAAGATCGTAGAAAATTTGGTCTTTCATGCAAAAACCAAACACATAGAAGCTCATCATCACTTTGTTAAAGAGTAGGTTTTGAAAGGTGAAATAGTTTGTTTGACATTCCGTCAAATGAACAAATAGCAGATATCTTGACCAAATTTTGGAAAAATGAAGTTCCAAGACTTCAGAAATATGCTAGGGGTTAGGGATCATGTTAAAAAACAAAGTTAGGTAGAACAATTCAAAGTGTTTTGATTGTAGTACACACAGGTTGTGTAAGGATGTGTTGAATATGTACACCCATGCATGATGTCCTACAGTTTTTAGCATTTGCGGTTAGTGGTGGTCACCTTTTCATTCACCATCGGTTAGACAAGTTGGAACTAAAATTAGATGTTAGCTTGTGTATTAATAATGAGTATACGGTCCAATAGGATTGCAGATAATATTAGTTGGTTTTTCTTTAAATTTGCTGCTTGTTTTCCATTCTGTATGAAGCTAGTTTCTTTTCTTTAAGTTAACAAGTTAAGCATGTACTCCAACTCTTTTGTCACTACTAGTGTGAGATTTTTGTCCACATCTTCTTTTGGGTCTTGACATGGTCAACTATTTGTTGGGCTGTGATGTTGTCAAGCACATGAGGGAAAAAGTTTGGAGGATGGCACAAAGTCTTTTCCTCAGAGTGCACAAGGGAGAGCAAAACATCTTGTGAACAAGGACAACACCAACACTATTGTTTTGGACTTTCAGTCTATTGGCAAGCCTTGTTTTCATACTCTTTTGAGTTCTTTCCATGTCTGACTCATTTAGAAATCACCTTCATGTTCTGAGATGCTTGAAGGTAGTTTAGTGTAATATTTGTGGGCAGGTAGTTTGTCAGCCCACTTCCCATTCCGTTGACAAGCTTGAATCTAGAAGATCAGATGATGCAAAGCTTAGCATCTATAGCTGTGGTACATCCTAATCTAAAATTTCAGGTACAACTGGTATTGATGATGTATACTGGCCCTGTGTGGCATGACAATGCCGCTCATTTCTTATCTACCTGGTACAAATGCTTCAATCTGGCAAGATTGTGTGAGGGATTTTGGCAAGAGGCTAGCCATCCCTGTAGTTTCAACAGCACGCACCACATTCATAGCCCCCATGTGGCCTCACCTAAGGTGATGGAATGTAGAGCAACTGTGAAGACAAAATGTCATAGCATGTTGTACAGCCAGGTTCAACACTTGTATTGGGAACTATTTTGTGATCTGTCTTGTGGAAGAATCAGATTCATGGGTTGTAGCATTATAGGATTTTTGGAGCACTATGTTCAATGCTGGGGTTTAGTTAGTTTTGGATTATTATGTTGAGATCCAATTTGCAATAAGCAGAGTAATATACAGCAGATTTGAGTATACTATCTCTTTTGTCACATCTGATAGAGAGGTTTTAATGAAAAAATAATTGATTTCTACCTGTGGTTTTTGTGTGAAATAGGTGTTTTGTTCATGATTTTCTGCAAAACACTTTGTGAAAAAAACTTGCATGGAAAATCCATTAGACTCTTTGCTGGTAGGTATCCATAAATGGGTGGGTTTAGTGCAGGTGGGGACATGGTCAGCCAAGGACCATGGCTACACAATGACTCTAAACCTCAGCTTGCAAGATGTCCTGGATAGGTTCCCTCATGCACCTGTCAAATTTTGATTGTTGAGGATCCAATTCTATCCTCTTGGTGCTCTCTCTGGAGCTAGTTTGAAACTCAATTATATTCTTTTGAATCACCATATCTTTGCTTAAATTGCACCATTCCCACAGTAGTTATGTATCTGCTGTGAAGCATTCATGGAACTGCCATAATCTTATGTGATGTGCATTGGAATTGCTACACCCTCAGTGTATCTGTTACATGATTTGCTGCACCCCACCTCTGGTCCCTTGCCAAAGAACTGTGTATGGTTTGCTGCCATCCCATCAACCCAATGTATTTTTGTGGGTCATTGGTCACAAGTTGTGGGAGTTGCAGGAGGACTTGCATGGCCCCAAGGGAGTACCAGCCAGCAATGAAACGTCCAGAGTTAGCCAAACCAATAACCGCCAACATGTGACTTGAGGCAATTCAACTTGAACTTGGGTCTTCTACTTGTGTACTTCCAGTTCCTATGCAGATTGGTGCCCTTATTAAAACAGCTTGACTGGGTTACATCTATAACCAGTTGTATTTAAAGCTCCAGCCAAGCCTGGAGCTAATTTCAGTGTTAATTTGGATTTAAGAATTCAGTTTTCTATAATGGATTGGAGTTATGTCAGTGTTAACGCAGAGTTATGAGATGGGTTTTTCACATTGGATTCAAAGTTGAAATTGCAACAGAAAGATAGCAAGGAGTGGGAGGTGTGGTAGCGCCATTGATGCCTGTCATGTACTATTGGTACACAAGTGCAAATCAAAAGGATGTACCAAGGATTGTTGCTTTTTGTACCTACACACACACCTGCAATACAAGTCACAAGTATTTTGCTCTCGAAGTACAGTTTGGAAGCATGAAAACTGTGTGAAAAGCTACCACAATAATGTGAAATTTTTTGCCATGCTTGGGTCCAGAACAAAGACAAGGAACTGGTGGTGGTAGGTGATGTTAGTGTGAATCACGAGACTTGTTTGTGTTGGCAAAATTAGGAGATCCCAGAGGGTTTTGCACCCCTGAAGATGCACAATATTCAGCACTAACATCAAGTGCATTCAGAATGGATTGATTTGCATAAACATTGGGCATTTAAACACTGAAGGTAGCATAATATCACACTCAAAATGCAAAGAGAGCTGACTAAGAGAATTTCATTGTCATTGCTTTGTGCTGCAGGCATGCTTGCTTGATTTTAAGAGGGTTCACCTAAATTTAAGAGAATAAAACCACCATTGTTGGACTTGCCTGATACCACTGATCAACACTGACAGTAACAGGATAATTCATCAATGTGGCTTGTGGAAAGGTATACTGTTAGCAACCACCAGCATAGTCTCTGTTGAGAAATGCAGAGACATAATTGAAGGATGTCCACTGGTGGTATCTAGGCATCAAACCAAACCCCACAAAAAGTCCAATACAATGTTCATCTACTTCAAAGAGCTTGTAAAACTCTGCATAATCCATATGTAAAAGAGAGATCGATGAAGTTGCAGAGAAATGTCCACAACAACAATTAAAGGTAACATAATTCCATATGTAAAACTGTAGTATAACCCATTCCGACCAGAGAGAACAGGCCTTACTCAATATCTGATCAGATTCCATAATCAAAAATATTGATAAAAATATGGAATTGGGAACATGGATAACAACAAATCTCAGAATCAACTGATCAATTGCTAATTCCTGCAGCATGCAGAAAAATGAAGAAATGGGATCTCCAGAGATTGGGATTCTCTATTGGAGCACATAGGATGGCCTGCATGTTGGAACCAGTGTTGGCTGGTTATCATAATTTTCTTCATAACCTCTAATACCTCCAACCTTTGTTGGTCCACACTTGAAACTGGTCATCATCAATTTGATTAGTCTCAACATTCACTCAGTTTCCAAAATAACTCTGTCCGTACATAATAAGAAAGAAGCACCAGACCTAAGTGCTACAGATGGCAGAGGCATGAAACCAAAAATCCAGGGAGGTGGCTTTATAGTCACATTTTCATACAGTTTTGAACTTTAATTGTGTTAAAAGACCACTAGACATGCTACTGTAGACAAAATGAAATTGATTTAGTGTTTGACAAGCCAGACTACTGGCATCACCAATAGTCCATGCAAGAACAAACACCATCTTCACTTTCAAGTGATGAAAGTGATTGGCATCCCTCACCATGGTGATTGGCTCTCCCAACTATTTTTGAAATGAACTTTATGGAAGTGTGGCGATCTTTGCAAACCCACGGATTTTTCCTTATTCAAAGAGGAGTACTAAGAGCTGTGTTGATGAGCCCAAAGGCAATAGCCAGTTCCTTGCTATGGTGACACAAATGAAATACCTTTTCTTCTTCTTCCACATCATCCAAAACAAATTCTGTGCAAGGCACATACCCTGCATCATGCATGAGCCCTGATAATCCCTGCAGTTCTGCATGAATTTCAATCATCTGGGGGTGGTCTCGATCCTCTTCTACAAATGTATGCACCTCATTATTCACTTCAATCCAGGTGCAACCCGGCTGTTTCTTTGCACCTTTTCCCTTTCTCTGCTGTTCAACATTCTCACAGATATGCCTGTTGCCAACAGCAGCATGGATGTTTGACATAACCAGGAGCATTCTCAGGCTCCATTTCAAGAATTTGTTTGGCAACACATTCTGCCATCTCCATGTTACCATGAGCTCTGCAAGGATCAAAAAATACCATCCAAGCAGCCACCTGCGGTTTACAGGGCATTGCCATGACCATATTCTCTGGCTCCTGCAGATGGCCAGCATGGTCAAGAAGGTCAACTATGCAGTGCTCTGCCCTTGGTCATATTTCACATATCCCCATACCATGACGTTTCAAGTGTACCACATCTCAAGATGGCATCTTGTTGAACACTCTCCAAGCATCCTCAATGCTCCCACATTTTGCATACATGTCAACCAAGCTATGAAAACAAAGACATCAGACTCACAACCACTTTGAATGAGCTGTTAACAAACAAGCCTGCTATCTTGAAGTGCTCCTAAACAGGCAGATGCCTTAATCACCAGAACAAAAGCGAATATGTCAGGATTCATTCCATCAATCACATCTGTTGGAAAAGCTGCATCGCCCTCTCAGGTTGCCCATCCTTCACATATTTCATAAGTTTCTGATTCCATGGAAAATTGTTCAATTGCACTCTGCCTGGTGCCAATGAAGCCATGTCTGCTGCCACCCATGGCGGGTTTTGTCAGTCATCAAGCCAGAGTGCTTTCTGTGTCTTCTTATGCTTGAAATCTGGGTACCTCTTATTTGTCTACAACCAGAAATCCAGATCAAACCGATCAGCAATGTATTCTCCACATCCCAGGCATAAATGGTACCATAAGAACAGAGAAAGCTGCACTGACCTTCTCCATCAACATATTGCATTTACGTACCTTCTCCAGCCTACTACTACTATCTCACAAGTGCTAAGGACCTGAAAAGAATTTCTGTCAAGTTTAGTTCAGCGCCCGATAGCAACCAAGCGAGAGAGCAACAAGATTGACAACAACAAAGAGCTATGGCTCCTTTGACATGTGAACTCTGATAGGTTTGATATTCAGTTACCTTCCCTGATCTATGATCCATAGATCACACACCATTGCGAAGGATCCCGCCAAAATTTCTCAGAGAAGAGGCGGAATAACCATTTTTCAGGAACATCAGTTCAAGGTGATTCTGGAGGCAACCCGAATGTGTCAGAAAAAAACTACAGTACTTGAGACAAAAGATATCAATGAGATAGAAGATAAAGCTCTCCCAAAGAAAAACCAATTTGAAATTATTGTGGGTTTAGGGTTTAGGTTCCACCGAAGTCCAAGTCTGCCGTCGTTCCCAAAAATCAAGTCCTGCATCACCTTGCCAGAGATATCCTGCATGTGCAAATGGGAACTGATATCTTAAGCTGATTCTTTCCCCTGAACTCAACAGTTATGGAGACACGATTGCTGAGCTGCGAGCTGAAGAATTTACAACATTTGTGTATACAGTCTTTCCCAAAGGGTGAGGAACCCTTCGTCAGAAAACATTCCCTTGTAGAACAGGAGAACTGGACTTTCCACAACTGGAATGGAAAGTCCAGTTCTCCTTTGCTACAGGAGAAGGTATTCAACTGGAAAGCGTCCAACTAGCTGAAAGATTCAAGCAGTGGGTAACTTGGACCAAACAACACATGCTTGAAACTTTGATCTAAATTACCACTGCTTGTTCATGTCATGTTAATGACATGGTACAGCAATTGTGTGGGTTTAGGGTTTAGGGTTCCAATACTTTTATGTTGTTTCTTTTCCTAATACCTTTGTCATCCCCCATCTAAGGCATATAAGGCAAGATGGGGGATGGAAAAAGTTATAGGAAATTACTCTTTGTAAAGCCCTCCATTATTAGTGCTAAAAGATTGGGCCAGGGCATTACGAGTTCACATTTATATCCATTAATAATTCCTCCTTGAAAAGAGAGGAGGGATATTATGTCTACTCCTTCAGAGTCGGAGGGATGATGATGGGTGTAAGATCTTTGTTGTCATCCATCTTGTGAAGACTACCTTAAGCAATGGCTAGTTTCAATGGGCAAGTGTTTGAAATTGATTAGTTTTAGGTTACATTGCCATTTTGACACTTGACTTTAGAGTTTTAAGGTTTGCACATGAGGTTTTCAAATATTTTAACTTTGGTTTTATATGTCTTTTCCATCATTATAATTGTTCAAAAAGATATCTTGGGATTGTTCAAGAGCAGAACTATAGCCCTAAATTTGAACTAGATTTAATTATGTTTCCACTTTATTTTAGTTATAGAGATTCCTCTCATTAAATATGGGACATAGCTAAGCACTAATGCTCTACAAATGCATAGAGCAATGATTCAACTCCTATTGTGAACCAATTCAATGATTGGAAATTTGATAAAAAAAGTAATTATGCAACATGGAACAATCTTCATATTTTCATCACTCCATCTTGAAACTTTTAAAATATTCATCT
Organism: Sphagnum tenellum; assembly: GCA_963921925.1. Classification (NCBI taxonomy): domain Eukaryota; kingdom Viridiplantae; phylum Streptophyta; class Sphagnopsida; order Sphagnales; family Sphagnaceae; genus Sphagnum; species Sphagnum tenellum. The sequence goes on from OY998156.1 coordinate 8,151,097, forward strand.
ACATGGATTTTCCCTTTCTTCCCAAATGTTGGTTTAGGGATTAGGTTTGCCTCAATAAGACTTTATTCCACATACATATTTGTCACTACGATATATACATTCTTGTAGTCTTATTGGTTGTACGTCCCCAAATTTCTGCCCATGCCATTAGCCCACACCAAAAATGGTAACAAACAGTTTTGGAAAGAGAGATTTCATGCACAGCCAATGTGAAGGTACTCATGAACATTCCAGTTTTTTTCTTTTTGAAAAGGGGGGGGGGGGGGGGGGGAACAAGGATTTTTTGTTTTTTCCCTTGTTCCCAATATGTTCCATCAAGTTCCCAAAGGCTTCTCAGGTTCTCAAAGTGTTCCCAGATGCATTCCCCAAGATGTTCCCAATAGCACCTGCGTTTTATCCCATATGGTTTGCCCAAAGTTCAACTTCCTTGTGTATAAACTATAATTCACAATTTATTTTCGTTTCTGTTTTGTAACCAGACGTGCATCTTTCGCAGGGCATACCCAATCTTCCAAGGAAATTGCTTATGGGCAAAATCAACATGACATCTTTCTTTAAAGAAAGAAAAAGTCGTGATCTGATTAATATGAATCGCACCATCCCCATAAGAGATAAAGCCCTAAATTGTATGATGTCTATGGCATTAGCCTAGGTCGAAAATGTTGACAGACAAATGCACGAATAGAAATTCTGCTCAGCCAATTGCAGCAATGCAGCACCCCACCCACTCTCCCCCTAAGGAAAAAAACTGGACCCCTCATGAGAGCCCTCATTAGCTGGGCATGAAACTTTTATTTTCCAAGACTGTTTGTCATCAGTTTTTGCCTGGGCTAATGGCAGGGGGCACAACCTGTGAGACATAGTTTAGCAGAACTTACTCCTGGAATTGAATTTTTCTTGGGATGGTATATTGGCATCTGCATGGGTCTCAATAGCATGGTCTCAATAGAGCTGGGATCAGATCAGTAATACAGACATCCAGTGAAGCCATATAACAACGAGAACTGTACAGTAATACAAATTGTGAAGAAATTTACCATAAGGTACAGCAGTAAGCTCCTGATGAATTGCTCCTGACAATTTGGGGAGAGGCTCCATCCTCGTGTGAATGCAACTCGAGCTGATGTTAAACATGAGCAAGCATTCTCTCTTGCGGTCACAAAGAATGCTCAAATATTAGTGTAAAAGAGACTTGTACCCCCTGGCCTTTCAGTTGAAAACCATGCTAGCTCCATTATGTGCACTGGATATTCTAAGTGATGTCTGACAATTACAAGTAAGAAATGCAACTTCTGTGCTTTACAACTCCTGGCTTGTTTGATTTGGTTGGGGTTGAATCACTGAGTTTAGGAGCAACATTGTTGGGAGAGAGTGGGAAATGGACGTTCGGGGAGAGTTTGATTGAACTGGAGTGGCATAAATTGAGCTTTGAGGAGATGAGAGTGATGACCCTGGTGGAAGGATAAGAGTACTAGAAGTTGAAAGTGGTGATGTGGAATCTGCCCTTGGGGATGCAGGAGACCTTCCCCCTGGTGGTAACAAATTCACCTTGATCCTGCAGGCATACAAACAATAAATTAGAATAGACTACATATGAATGATTTGAAACTTTATTCTCTCATTTTGCTAATAGATTATAGCACAATGTGTTGAGATTCAAGCACTTTTGCATGCAGTCAGCAGTCCAGAAGGGTTCCTCAACACACATTCAACTATTGTGTTAATTAAGTGAGACAAAATGGACACTCATAGTAGACGCATCTGCACTCCCAATTTTCAAATTAACATACTAGTGCTGAACACTCTATATCTGCTGCTTCTACATTTGATGTCAAAGCAAGTTTGATATCATGGCCAAAGCAGTTTGATAAAGAGTTCTAGTACTACTGAGAAAAATCAAAAGAAAGTGTCCCATGAAGGCTATTCATTGAGCTCCTAGCCTATTGTGCCTAAATCTCCCCAGATAAATATTGGACTATTTGCAGTTCCATGAACTTCTGATGAGAATCCTGAAAATCTTTGAAATCCAACATTCTCCAAACAACCACTGAAGTTAAGAAATGTTTGTTGTATCTTACTTGTTATGAATGTCGATGTACTCATCTGTCTCATCCAAAATCTCCTCCTGAACAGAAATCCGACAATAGTACAAGTCTGTCATGAGATTCCAATGCACTCACATTGGACAAATTGGATGCTTAGATGCTTATTCTCAGAATTCAGATGAGAAACCTCATTTGCAACTAATGCAAGCTGAAGAAGCATTGCTGTGCTGGTTGCTATACATACTGTTCCTAATACGAAGACATCAGAAACAGGAGCCTGTCAGTGGGAAAAATGCAAGAGTTTCCACCTGTAGGAGCTCTTCAATGAGATCTTCCATTGTTATGATTCCTACCACCTCTCCATCATCTGAAAAGTTTGGCAATGATTCTTCCCCAATTTCCAGCACATTTGAAGCTCTAGTATGCTCCCACTTTTTGCTGCGGTGATGACTACCAAATACTTCTTCATCTAAGCCCAGAACTGTAGTGGAAGCATTCAGTTGAGCACTGTAGGAAGTGCTAAAGCAAGTTGGAAGAGAACTGCCATGATCACTACACACGGCTCCACTCTCTCCTTCTCCTCTTTTCAGTGAATTCTGTTCATCTAGGATGCCATCATGAATGTATTTCCGTTCGGGAATTTCTGGAGCTGCATCTTCATGGGAACCAACATGAACAAATGATGAGTTTCTCTAAATGGAGCATCATCTAGAGAACTGGGAAGAAGAAAGTTCTGTGCATCAGGCAAGAAAGAAGAAAATGCTTTAGATCAAGAAGACATACCTAAAAGATAGGAGCTCCTACTCTTGAGGGGCTTAGATTCATTGATCCATTTTGAATGCTTTTGATGACCAGATTTCCGATCCAGCTTCAAATCAGGGCCTTGCTGTGTCAAATTAGCCTTTTCCTTCTTGTACTTCACAACAACAGCCATATGACTGTGTCCTTTCTGAAACTCATTCAAGATGTCATATAGAGGTGCCTCTTCCACTATCCTGATCAACCCCAGGCCCACACATTTTCCTCAAACAGTAGAAGTTCCATCTGTCATGTACTCAAGCAAGGCAGGTAACAAGAAAGTGCCACAAGGCAATAACACCACACTGCTGAATCCTGTTTCATGCTGTGGCAAACTATTTGAGCTAAACAAACATTTTCAGTCCAATTTGCACCTATGGTTATAGAATGATTTCATAATTAATAGAGATTTTACGAACTGGTAAGAAAAATGAGGTATGTTGGTGAAACTATATACACAGGACAGTGTGCCAAGGATGGAAACCTGGGTATTTTTCGTATGGTGCAACTCCTCACAGGGGTCTCATCTTCTGGCCGGAGAGTCAGTAAATTTTTCACCTGTCACCCAAAATGCAAAAGATCCATAAACAATATGTAATCTGTTCAAAGGATGACACAGGACTTGTAAAGGCCTCTTGGTAATTACCAATCATGTGATTCCAAGACATAGAGTTAAATTGCCAATGACTGCTCTTTGCATTTATGGACTTCTTGCCCTAATTACCAGAAGGAGACCAACAATATTGGTTGGTTCCCCAATGTAGACTGGAACCCGGCTGTGGCCTTTTGCCATTATGATGTTCATAGTTTCACTGCAATGCCACAAGATCAGGTATGAGAACCAGGTGGTTCATTCTTTAGATTGTACAGAGTGCAAAATGTCTAATACTCCATGGTGTGAGTTGTGCTGCAATGTTGGGAAAAGGTATAAATGGAGCAAGAAATAATCTAAAAAGTATTCCACAAAGTTGCACTCTTTACCAACAATTAGTGTGGTACAACTCAAAATTGACGGAGCTTGATGATGTGATGAAAATACACATGCAGAATTCTCTAAGTTGTCAGAGCTGCAGACTATTCTTTGCTTCAATTGATTCTTTTCCACGGACAATGAATTGCTTACAATTACATGAAAATCTTACGTACAGGTCAAGTTTTGCTGTCACGTCGAGTGAAAACACAGACTCAATAGCAGTCATTGCTTGGGATGCAGTCTTTTCTGTCAGCTCCAAAGCTCCAGCAATTATTGTGGTCTCATCATGTGTTAATTCGCCACCTTTCCCAGCCTGAAAACTCCCCCATCAAGTCATACAACAGACCAATAGCAAGCTCCTTTGCATTCCCAATGCAGCCTCCACAATGGCTGCAACCCTTTCAAACATTGTGAAACACTGGGTTATGCATTCAACTAATACTAGGCCAAATATCATGTTCAGAAATTTTGTTGTTGGTCTATGTACAGGAATATAGAAAGGCTAGTGCCTGAAAAAATTACCTCATTGCCATGCAAGTTCACAAGTGTTTTCAACTCAGCCCGCCGAAACAGTGGTGCATGGTCCTTGCCAAGAATTGCATCCAGGAGCTGCTCCATAAGCAAATGAACCTTTCAAAGATGTTGCAATTGAAAGACATTCTTGGACCAGAGAACTACTGGATGGCCACAACAACAAAAGCTTGCCACTGTGACACACCCATCTGCTATTAATTGTCACACAGTGCCCTACTGTATGTTACAGTATGGAAGGAAGTATAGAAATGTAAAACAAGGAAGACCATTGCAACAGACCAAACTGCAGTTGGAAGTTGACTAGCTAGCTTTCAACATGTCCCCCCAAATAATTATCCCCCCAAATAATTATGAGGATGGGGCTGAGCATTGAGCAAGGAGAAGGTGGGTACAGAAAGTACCTTGCTAATTGGATAAGAAACTGGGAAGAAGACAACAAGCAGTAGGCGAACCACTGGTGCCATGGCTGCTCCGACAGCCAATCCATGTCGAGAACAAACTGCTTGTGGGAGAATCTGAAACAGGTACGGAAGGAAAGGGGTTATTTTGTCAAACTGGTTCAAAAGTTTCACTGTGTCACGAGGATCTAAAGCACTACAAGTGTACACAAGGGTGCATGTTGAAAGTGGCTTTTGTAAGTATAAATAAGTGGCAGTATCCAGAGCACAAAACAATATGTTATTTACCTCTCCAAACATCAGGATTAAGGTCACTGAGATGAGAACCGCACCCCACGCTTCAAGCAAAGCATCAAGAAAGATAGGCAGTGCCTGGTGACAGAAGCATATCGAGTAAAAAACTGATTGATCTGGACATCCCTTCTGACCACTCATTGAAAAACCGACATTGTTTTATGTTGTGCTTCAGACACTGTTTGAAACAGGAGGATGATGATGAGTTATTGAACTGAAGATTTCTTTCTGGCAGGTGGTCAAATGCCTATTGTGAAAACTTTCACAAGAGTTATGGCATTGGCATGCCAGATCAGAAGTCAGCAATTTGCACAAAACATGGTTTTGCAGGCAGATGCAGACATTTTGCATTGATCAAGGATTGCTTGAGAAGAAAAAGGAATCACTGAGCAGCATTAGTACCTCCATTGCAAGTGCGTTCCCTATCAACAAGGTACAGAGCAACAGATGCTGGTTCTTCACCACTGGTAGAATTTTTTCTGTAGAGAAAGGAACAAACCCAGCCACTTAGCAGAATGCAAACATGAAGGAAATTTTTGCCGAGAAATGAGTTCATGGCACTGTTTCTTTACACGGGGCAGCCCCTCGAAGAACCTTAGTGCTATAGACGATCGCAGTAGAAAAAAGTGCAACACAAAAGGTAACTTGAAGAACAAGGAGAGAGAGAGAGATACACGAAGGAAGTGAGGGCTCCGGGATGAAAACCTGCATGTTTCTTATCGGCAGGTGTCCCTGATTTGATAAGAACTTCAAGGTCTACGAGCCCCAGTGACATGAGCCCAAGCGTCAATCCCGACATCAAGCCCGCAAACAACACCAGTCCGATTATCACCACAATATATACGTAGAAAGTTGGCGTTCCCGGCGTCTCGTGAGCCATTTGCTTGCTTCTCTTGCCACTTTCGACTATAACCAGCAGCAGCAAAGCAAAACTCAATGAACAACGAAAGCAATTGACAAGATTCTCAATTCTTGTGTGGAAGAAGACAATGGAAGATGACAGTCTCCCCGTATTGATGTAGAGAACCTGAAGCGTCAAAGTGATTTGCCAGTCCTTTGGATCCTGCTCTGGACACTTCTTCTTGTAAGCGACGACAAGAGATTAGAATCGAAAGGATGTCAAGAATACAGAGCGAAGCTAAGATTGCCTCTTTCTTCTGTCTGAGCGTTTAGAGGACGAACGAGGATGTTTTCGTTCCGGATCCACGAGCAATGTTCATGTTTACGATGATGATGGCGCAGCAGTAGCGGACTTATTAAGTTTTCATAGCTCCTCCTCCTCAACTTTGTTCACTGACTGCCAAAAACTGCTTCGAAAAACTCCCCGTAATTGAACTACAACCGAGGAGACATCAATACCGGATCCGATCCGCCGCTGTGAGTCCTGCTGTCACAGAGACATTCAATTCCGCAGTGGAGAACATGTCAATCGTGAATGCAGTTGGATCTCAAATCAAACTTCCTGTCAGCCGCAAACGTTATCGAAACTGGTTCCAAACCGGTCTACAAGAGACTACAACATGCTTCGTGTATGCAAGAAAAATACGACATATTGCAGGAAAAAATTGACACGAGCAACTTTGCGACCGAAAGCAAAAAAAAGAGAAAGAATCATCACCTGCGTCGATAGAAGAAGATCAGTCATCTTTTTGTTGGACAAAGGGACTTCCGAATTGGAGAATCAGGAAGAGAGGAGAGAGAGGGAGGGAGGCCCCCGGGAGAGAGGCCCCCCGGCGAGGAGACGTGCTTGTGAGGAAGCTCCTCCCAAGGAATGTGCATTTTCTTTACCCGCAGCGGCTACTCCACACATCATGATGCCCAAAACCTTGTAGTCTCGCGCATTTTCCCCTGTGCACAAAAGCTTGAAAAAACTGAAAAAACACACACATACACACACACACCTAATAAGCGTGTAGGTAGTCTTTTCCCACAGAAAAAAGAAAAGAAAATAGTAGATACACTACCGCAACAATGATGATGATATAATCCCGAAAAAATCACAAAAATGGAGCGGAAGAAGAATACCTACGTAGGTAGATCCTGCGCCCACACCTCGTCTCTCACGAGAAAGAAACTGCCTCACGTGTAAAAGTCCGGTGTAGGAAGGAGGCCGTTACAAAACTCTTCACAGAACATAACAAAACAAAAACAAAAATATGCTGAGAAAAACAAGCAGCATATTTTGTAAGGAAAAGCGAATGATGAACACAGGATGAGTTTCCCTGCTCTCACTTAGAAAAGAAAGATACACAAAGACAGAACTCCGCCGTGGCTGGGCAAAATAAAAAAGCTCTGGATTAATCTAAGCTTATGTATAGTTTCAACTTACGAAAGTTTTATAATCATACTTTCGTTAAAATATATAAATATTATGACTCCACTTGTATTGTCTCTTACTTTCATTGTTTATACTTATAATTTTATAAGTAGATTGCTCGATCACTCAAAAAACGCAAACATAGAACCCTCTGGTGGCCAGGGTTGAAAAAAGCTGTGGCTTAATTCAAGGTGATGTATTAGAGTGAATAGGTTGGTGAGTGAACATTTAAAAAACAAATGACGTTAAATCCTCACACATTGTTCCCTTGTTTCTGAAACTCAAAGAACATTTGTAGCCCTCCACCTAGCACTTTAGATGTCACAGAAGTTGTTCAATTCGATAAAGGAATGGGGAGAAATATGAGATGTTTGGTGTAAGAAGGTTTAATGTTCAAGAAGTGGCTCTACCATGAGAGGCCTTGTCCTAAAAATAAGGTATTACATTTAATATTCTACTATGAACTGAAGTTATATTGGATGAAAGTTTGTTAGCTTTATGAAAGATCATAAAATTTATTTTTCACATTTGTACTAAATTTTTTTTATAAAAATTCTAATCATCTTAGAATTCATTGCACATGTTTACAAATTGAAACCATAGTTCCATTGTCTTTTCTTTAACCATTCAAATGAACATAAAGTTGTAAATGATATATATATATTTTTAAATCAAGTTCTTAAAACTTGGATAATGTAGACAATTTTTAGCAATGTGCATGAAGTATTCCAATGTTTGAAACAAACATCAATATTGAATGGATATAATTTACATGGAATTTTTTTAAAAAATTGTCTCATTTTCAATTTGAAGTTTGAGAATTTGGCATTTTTTATATTTATTTTTGTCGCATTTTGGGTTAGGTTTTCCATGAAAGATGTGTTGTTATGATGTTTGATGGGTGTATGTGTGGATAGAACAATCATTCAAAAAAATTGTGTTCGTATTGATATTTATGATTTATTTTTGCACATATGGTCCAAGAAAAAAACATAAAAATGCAAATTCAAGGCACAAGGTGCCAACATTTTGGGATAAATTAATTAGGTGGAAAATGCAACATTTACATGTATATTTTCACAAATACTAGACTTTAAATAGATGGAGACATTAATGGTTTTTGGTTATACATTGGAAGTGTGTTTGGTAATTTGAATGCAATATAAATCGGTTTATGAAATTTTGACCAATATGCTTCTATTACACCATATTGCCATCCTTTTACAAGGACATTTGCCCATATATGGTCTAATTGATATCCAACTTTTGTGATGTTTTCATTAAATTGTGATTTTAATTGGAATTTATCCATGAAATAGAATGGTTCTTGTTTTCTTTTGGTTGATTATTGTCTTTTAGAATGTTAACATTAAAATCTCCCATAATGATGATTAGACAATGTTCATGAAATTGTTGAATTATAGTTTGAAAATTGTTTAAGAATGTAGAAATTGAACATGAATGAACTTTATACACATACAATATATATATTTTCCATCTATTAGTATTAAAAGTTGTTGTTATATATTATAAATCATCATTAGTTATTGTATTGAAAGAATTTAGTGTGTCATACATCATCATTAACCCATGACCATTATGCATTGAAATATATGAATACTTCGATGAATTTATAAAATTGTGCACATATGTTGATGCATGGTGTATTTTTGTTTCTATAACACATAAGATATGAAACATTTGAAGGTTATGGTCATGATTGATGTCTTCATAATGTTGGTGTACAAAAGTTGTATTGAAGGGTTGCATAATTAAATGAAATTTATACAAGTATTTTAATTAAAGAATTAATAATATCAAAGTTGCAATTGTTTTCAATCTATTCATTTCTACATGTATTCTTGGATTACATAAAAAAACTCATGTTTGAGAGGAGTTAACTAGGGGCGTAGCCAGCCTCTCAAGTCAGCATAGGTTCGCCCTAAAAAGTCATTTTCTCCAGTGTACGTCTCGATATCTAAAAAACTTATTTTCTTTAGTGTACATCTTGAGTTTTCGAAAAATGTCATTTCATCCAGTGCACGTCTTGATTACAGTGTAATGAATATTGAGTGGTGATTGATTAGAGCCGGATCCTGGTCTCTCCTGACCTCCGTGGTAGACGCTTAAACGTGTCAATCATTTGGTCAAAATTGTAGCAGTTTTTCGTCCTGAGCTCGCGCTCAATGAGAACCAGTAGTAGGTTTCCCAGTCGCTGTGACCCCATCGAGGCACGTAGACGATTTAGGATGCGCTTCATCGCAGAAAAGGATCGCCCCAGGCTGGCCGATGAGACAAGAATGGTAATCGCGATCCGGTACAACGCCTGCATCATTGGCAAGTCGTGGTAGTCACGCTCCAGAAGTTGCAGCACGTCCTACATAGTTTGAAGCTTGTCGAACTTGCCCATTGTGATGTATTTAGCGAATGCCTTCAACTCTCGATCGAGGGCGTCAAGCTTGTGCTACTGGTTCGTGTTGGTGCTCTAAAGGTCCATCGGCTTCCAATACAGGCCTGCAAATTCTTTGATCAACGCCGAATCGAACTTTGGAAAGAAAGAGGGCATAAAACAGCAGATGGTCTTCAACACCGTCAAGTTACTCGCGTTGAATCGATAATCCAATTCGTCAAGACTTTGTCGAGGATGACGTAGAAGACGTTGATGCGATGCTAGTCGACGACAGTGGTGGATCGATCAATGTGTCTGGTCCCGAGCAGCCACGTGCGAATGTCTTGGGTACGTTGGAACATGGTTTCACTGCGATCGGGGATAGCAACGGCATTATCACGGGCGAACTTCTCCGCTTGATCGTTGATTTTCATGAAGTTCTCGTTGTCGCTCCGCATCACCCTCAGCCGTGAGACAGTGTTGGCAACCTTTGACGCTGCATTGCCCAGATCCTGGCCGCAGCACTGCAGAAGCTGCAACAGATCATGTGTTTGCTCCAGCACCTCGATCATGAGACGCATCATCAAAATGAACTCGAACATGTTGATCTGGCCAAGTAGATCGGCCGCTTGCGCCACATGCTTGGCGTCGATCGCGTCATTGTTGATCGAAACAAGCGCAATCTTCAGAGCCTTGTACGTGCGCATGATTGCCACCAGCGCGTATACTCGACACGACCAGCGAGTTTCACCAATCTGTTTCAGCTTCAGCATCTGTTCAAACTTTTCGCAATTCAGCGTATGGTCGGTGCGACGCTGTTTGCGCTTGGGTTCGTCTTCAATAGGCTCGGACTCAGCATCATCATTGACATTCTCAGCGTCCGCTTCGTATTCTAACTCCTCTTCCCCATCTTGGTCAATGATTAGGCATCGAAGTTCATCCTGTTGCGCGATGGTGAAGAAGTGTAAACATTTGGCCGATGCCCCAATCAGCACGGCCAACCCTTGGATGGTGGTGAAAAACTTGCTGATCAACGTGCTGGACTTGGCTAATTCGACGATGACCAGGTTCAGGCGATGCGCATAGCAGTGGACGTAGATGGCATTGGGTGATCCATGTTCCCGGATGAGTTGTTGCAGGCCATTGAATTCGCCTCACATATTCCAGGCACCATCATAACATTGCGCAATGACGCGAGACTTGTTAAGTTGATTGGTCTTCATGGAGGTGTGGATCATTTCCAAAAGATCAGCGGCCTTAGTGGACGAGACCTTGATTAATGCTAAACATCGCTCAACGAGGTCACCCTTCTTGTTGACAAAGCAAATATACAGGTTCATTTGCTCGCGCTTTGCTGAATTTGTCGATTCATCCGCACAGATTGCAAAGACTTGATCAGGGTCGCCATCATTCAACTCTTGAAGTACCGCGGCTCGATCTTGATCAGCAATGATCTGGATGAACACATTCTGCATCGGTGGTGATATGTACATTGAATTCTCCGGCAAACTGTCGAACCATCGCTTCTTCTCCAGGTCGTCCTCGAGCTTGAATTGCAGCAACTCAAGGAAGTTGCTTCGGTTGTTGCTGGGAGAATCATCTTGCTCGTGATGTCCTTAAAGCGGAAGACCTTGTCGAGCCAACCAGAGAATAACGAAGAGGATCATTTTCAAACCCTCGCGGTTGAGGAGGCGCTCCTTCGCACACTTGCCCCTCTCCATCTCTTTGATGTTGGCAATCTGCTCATCAATTGGTTTCGCCTGGTTTGCCTATTGTTTCCGCTGATGAGCAACACCACTCACTACCGCCTTGTGTGCGACTGAGGCTACATGACAGTTGATCTTCTGGGTGATGTTCTTCCAACCGCGAATACCGTCTTCATTACCTTCGCCATGGACCCACAAGTTCCTTTTCCCGATGATACAACAGTCGAAGCAGAACAAGGCGTCCTTCTCCTCTGAGTACTCGATGAACTCATGTTTCCGGAACCAGCTGAATTGGCAAGCGCGTTTTGTCTTTCCATCTTTGGTGGTGGGAAATTTGAACCTGGGAGTAGGCTTGAAACGTCCGACGCTCAGGAAGTGCTGATGATTGTCATTGTTGATATGTGGTCGCTTGGCAGGGTCCATCGATATCGAGGGACACGAAGGAGCACTGAACGATGAAGCTGCCCTGGCACCCGTAGTGATCGAAGATGATGATGCAGACATTGTTCTAAATTCGAATTCTTTTACTCAGGATCGCAAAAGACAAGTGAAAACGAAGGGGAATTTAAAATTTGAATTGTGTGCCCAGGCCAACTGAGAGGCGGCTAAGTTGGCAGGCTGATCGCAGTGGAAGAGTTAAGAGAGGAAGAGATAAGAGAAGATACGGAAATGTTTATTAGATTGAATAGTACATTGATTGATCAGATCGATCGAGTACGATTATACGAGTAGGCTGGGCCTTTGGCAAATCTAGCATAGGCCTAGGCACTCCGGGCAATCCCAGCATAGGCAGCACCTATACACGCCTATGCCGTGGTTACACCACTGAAAAAAACCCAACAATGTCATATGCAATAATTAAATCCAAGTTTTTTGTTTGATTTGCATTAAGGCATGGTCACAAATGAACATCAATATGTGACAAAAATGGCATTAAATATTAATATGGGAAATTTGTGGGGAGATCTCATTGTAATATTTTGGGTAGTTGAATATATACAAAGGCTAATTCACATTTGGAATAAAATATCAAAACACATTATGTTTGCATGAATTTTCAATTTATCCCCTTACAAATAATGTATATTTCTCAACATTTTGAACCAATTCAATATGATAATGGTCTATTTAGGTCATTGCCTACTTTTTAAGTTAATGATTCCAAAGTTACCATAGATTTAAATGATTTTCCATTTCTTTCAAAATTAGCAATGCAACAACCTTTTATTCAATTATCACAACTAACTACATGTTTTTATTGAAATGAAAAATTTGATTATGCGTTAATGGACATTTTGAAAAACAATTTGGATTCATCATTGGAGTAGGTTGTTTCATTGTTCAACATTTCTTATAATACAAATATTACATAAAACATAAATTAAAAATCATATTCAATACTTACAATTTTTTTTGAAAAACAAAACAAATGTTCATGTCAATGAGATTTTGTTTAATCCTTTCATTTTAGTTCCCCTTATCAAGTTTTTAAAAATCCTAAAATTCAAATGGAACACTCCCATTTGATTGTTGAGCTTAATGTAACACAAAAATAAAAATAAAAAAAATTTGATTGGGCATTTTTTGACAACAATAGTTCTAAATTATTAAAAGTTTGTCCAAACCTAACTTATTATGCAAAAACATCTAAATTCATCAACATGTTTCCAAATATTAAAAGAACACAATCACAAATTATGAATCACATGAAATATATATATACCAAAAAATCACAAGAATATTTCATAAATGACAAAGTAATCATCATATGTTCAATGCACTCTAAAAGAAATTAAAGAACTAATTCCCACACAATTTTTGTAAAACATGATGTTCAATCAAATAAAATAGAACATAATGTTAATATAAAGGAAAATACACATAATTCAATATACATTGACATTTATAATAAACAAATCCAAGATATTCCCATAATTCCATGTTTTAGTTGTGAATGGTTATGTTTTTAAAAATAACTTAATTTTTTTTCAAATCAATTATCAAGACAACTTTTTATATATTTTCAAATTCAAATAGAACCTAATTCAACATCATACATAGGTACAAGTTGTTTATGTAATATTAGTGAAAATAAACCACCCTTATATCAAGTACCAAATAAAAATTTTAGAAACAAAATTATTCGAATTATTTTATAATTAACACAATTATAAGAACGTCTTATTTCACCAAGTCTTACTTTTGTTCAAATTTATAAACTCCAAAGGTATGGGCAATATAAAATGGATGGTAGTGTTATTAATGTCCCTAAAAATGTGGATCAAACTCAATCAATACTACCACATTTACTACATGATGGTGCAGCAATAGGTGTGTTTTTCAATCAACATCTTGAATATAAATCAATTTATATGTCAGAAAATGTTCATCCAAATATGGTGATGGTCGTTTTTTGAGATTTAAGTGAAACACCATTATATAAAAATTTGAATGTTAACATTCATCATCAATGGGCAAGTTTGTTTGATTTGCATATGAATTTAGAATTTCAAATTCTTACTTATTATAATGCATCATTTAATAACTCTAATTTTGACAATAAAAAAATACATTGGACACCAACAAATTCAACGATAGATATTTTTAAAATGTTTCCAAAATAATGGATTACAAAAATATTATATATTCCATTGCCCCAAGTCAAGACTTTCACCTTTTAAGTTTATTTTAAAATAAACATTCAAAAAAACTAAATATTCCGACATTATTCTATGCGGAACTTCAACAAATTTTTGAAGGTTTTTCATATCAACAAATAGCTCAATGTGAATTACTTCATAAATATGAGGATTTTTCAACAAATAATTCTAACATGTAAAAAAAATTTGTTAAAGTTTCCATCCAAAAAGTCATAGGTTCTAGTTGGGTGCGAATACAAAATGGAAAACTATGTGGTAAAATTTTAAAATTTTATTAAGTACAAAATAAACCAAATTTAAATAATATCTTCAAATCATATTTAAGTTATCATGATTTGGAAGCTTTGCGCAATTCACCTAATTATTTTCAAAGGTTGCAAAAAAATTTATTTGCAATCATTCAACTTAGTCTTTTAACGTTCTTTTTCACTTTTACATCTATTAAAAGATTATGGGATCTTCTCATTAAAAGTTCACACACATTACATGCTTCAAAATTAAATCTATGAACTAAAATAAAAGACTTTCAATCTATTCATATAACAAAATTAATATGGGTTGACCCTGTCACATGTGCAAGATATTACAATCATAAAACATCTTGTTTTCACAAACTTATCACAAAAGATGATTATATTTTTGGATATATGTAGATATAATTTATTTTATTTTTAATTTTTCGTTATTGAATTCTAAAATTGTGGGAATGACCATGACTGTGGATTTTTATGGATAAACATTATTACCAAAGCGAGGTGCAATTTAATATCTTAAATCACTATGGGACCTTAAAAGTGAAATAATTTCATTGCATTTTACTAATTTCACCCTGGTGAAAGTTATTTCACTATAATATCACTATGTCAATATCATGTTTCATTACTAATTAACAAAATTCACTATAATAAATAAGTTTATTCTATTTTTTAAAAATATTTTATTTATGCTACTTTATGATATACCATATATTATTTTAAATTATTTTAGTTATTCTAACTTATATTTTATGTTATTATAGGCTATTATAAATTATTGTACCCTAAATTATTATATGTTATTTTGCCTTAAAATATTTTAACTAGTTTATTAGAAGTTTTTAAGTTATTTTAAATTAAATTATTCAATCGACTTTAGGCTATACTTTAAGTTATTTTATTTAAATTAATATATGTTATTTCAAGTTATACTTTAAGTTATTCAAGATCATTATACTTCATGTTATTATAAATTATTTTATCATAACTATAAATAAATGAAAATAATCTAAAACAAAATATGATGACCTAAGGTAAAAATAACTTGGAATAAAAAATAATAACCTAAAAATAATAATTTAGAATATCTTATAATATAATAACTATCAATCGTTTATAATATTATAACATAAAACATAAAATAATAATTTATAATATAATAATCACCAATAGTTGTAACATAACATACAATAACCAATAATAAATTATAATACGATAACCTTTAATAACCATTAATAAAATAGCCATCAATAACCACCAATAGAATAACCACTAATAATCATTAATATAATAACTATTAATAAAAACTAATATCCATCAATAACCATTAATAGAATAAACACTAATAGTCATTAATAAAATAACCACCAATAATCATTTATAGAATGACAACCAATACCCATAAATAAAATAAACATTAATAGAATAGCCACATATAGCCATTAATAAAATATTCACCAATAAATATTAATAAAATAGTCACGTATAGGCATTAATATAATAGCCATCAATAGCCATTAATATAATAGCCAATCAATAGCCATTCATAGAATAACCATCAATAGCCTAAATCGTGTACATGCCTTGATGGGGTCACAGCGACTGGGAAACCTACTGCTGGTTTTCATCGAGTGCAAGCTTGGGACGAAAAACTGCTACAATTTTGACCAAATGATTGACACGTTCAAACGTCTACCACGGAGGTCAGAAAAGACCAGGATCCGGCTCTGATCAATCACCACTCAATATTCATTACATGGTAATCAAGACGTGCACTGGATGAAATGACATTTTTCAAAAACTCAAGCCGTACACTGGAGATAATAAGTTTTTTAGATATCGAAACATACACAGGAGAAAATAACTTTTTAGGGCGAGCCTATGCTGACTTGAGAGGTTGGCTACGCCCCTGGTTTTTTTGTATTTAATAATAAACATTGATTTAAATGTGCCATGCTATTTTGCTTCAATTCAAAAGATGATAAATGATTATCTAAAAAGTAAGATATAAAATCAAAAAGATAATTGCCTATTTCATATTTGTATGTTGAAACTAGATGAAAGCCATATGAATGCAATACATGTTCAAATGATGAACCAACAAGATTTAATGAAGGTGTTTCCATTATTATTAATTTCAATTTAATGGATATCTATATAAACAAAAACATGGTTCCCACATAAACACATTCAGAAAAGATAAAATCGATGACTCATTCAAAATTATTTACGTTTTTGTTCTTGGGAAAATTCCTTGCATTGAAAAACTACTTTCATTGAAAAACAATTTCCATTGAAATTTTTCTTTCATTGGAAAATTATTTACATTGAAAATTTGTTTGCATTGAAAAATTTGATTTCATACAAAATTATTTTCATTGAAAAAAATGCTTCCATTGAAAAATTACTTCATATATAAAATGTTGCATTTAAAATTATTTTTGACACTTGATGGAAATGAATGTATGAGAATTTTTCTTTTCCCTTAAAAAAAAACTATGAAAATGATTATATAATATGGGCTATTTAAACCAAAATTTTGATATAAAGAGTTTCCACATATATAAATTATTCATATACTAAAGGTACCTATAAAAAGGTCATATAAAAATTATCAACAACCTTATTGTCTAAGAGGGTTTTGGTTTAGAAATTAATTTTTATTCAACAAAATCAAGTTTGCATTTTAGACTCCATTGGACATTATCGTTAGGAATAATTGTCGCTGGGGCAACCAAAGCTTTGCCTTTCAAATTCGTTCCTTCTTGTGGGATAAATTATTAGAAGGCTTCTTGAAAGCTAACAAAGGCAAATGTAGTCAACAAGCGAAATTTATCATGAATGTGAATTGAAATGAGAAGTTGAACTTGTTTTGGACAAGTCAAATCCAAGAATTTAGATTTTGTCATATACACAATTGTTTCAACCCATTTGCTTTCAATAATCAATAATACATGTTCATCATTGGTTATAATGGAACCACAAAGAAAGCCTATTTTTAAACCGTTGATTTTGAATAACAAGCACTACAATAAACACCACATGTTGGAAAAATGGTGGCATTTGCTACATAACAACTTCCACATACTTTTTGAAATGGAATCATAGTAGGGCTAGCTAGGGACAACATTTTAATAACCTCGGAAAAAAAGACAAATGAAGATGAACATAAACATAAGGAAATGCGAAAGAAAGGTAGATCGATAAAAAAATACATAAATTCATGCACACACATACACATAATATGTAAATAAAAAGAATGAAATGCATAAGAAATGCATAATAAAAGATGTTTATGGAAACATAATAAGTCAAAAGGTTAATACATAAATAAAAGACAAAGAATAAGATAAAAAATCAATAACAACAAAAGAAATATAAAAAAGAAAAGGTCATTCAAGCACAGAAAAAAACATTATACCCCCTTCTTTCAAACCATATACTTCTTCTATTTTTAATTCATTTTGAATTGTTTCAAAGGCTATGGGTTTTAAATCTGAGGTTCTATACATGGTCTTTGAAGTGCAAAAACATTAGACCAACGTATATATATATATATATATCTTAAGCTTCAAAACAGAAACTGGTTTTTTTAATGTTTACACCTTACATTTTCACCTCCTTCACTTCCATAAGCCACATCTTGCTCATTTTAAAACCAATTCCAACGATTTTTGTGGCATTAGATGCACTAAAAAATGGGCTACAATTTTTTTCAAATGTTCAAAGGCTATTGAAAAATGTGTAGAAAGTTATAAAACTTTATTTACAAAGGTTTTTCACATACTTGTTTAATTACCATATTAAAATTACAATATGTTCTTCTTTGAACAAACACATTCCAAACCTTTTATCCCATATTCTTTACCCAAAAAGGAATTCCATTCAACTACATAAAGACAAATTTTGCACTCTTAGTACCAACATTGTATTCTCTGTTTAGTATGCAATAGAACATGGAGTTTTATTCTTTAAGGAAATACAATTAAAAAAAGTCATTTCAATGTAATTTTGTTTTCTATAGATCATTTTAGTAGAGAAAATTATGTGGCCATTCAGTTCTCTTTCCTTTAGGAGGAAAAAATCAAATGGTTGTTTTTTGTTTTTACATTACATTTGGGTTTCTTCTTCTAAAAGAGAGGAATTTCCTTAGGAAGAGGATAATTGGGTTGGGCACTTGAATCTCTTTATTATTTAAGCAAGAAAAAAAAACCATGTTTGAACCTAGATTGCGAAAGACCATTTGGTGCCCACTTGGTTGGTTTTTTATTTTATTTTATTTTTTCACTTGGAGACCTAATGGCCACCATGGTGTTCCATGTTGGATTGTGAAAGGCGACCTAATGGCCACTAGGTCATTCCAAGTTAAATTACGAATGACAACCTGGTGGCCATTAGGTCATTTTTTTTACTTGGAGACCTAGTGGCCACTAGGTCATTTGACGTTGGATTACAAGGGATGACCTACTAGCCACAAGGTCTACAAGTAAAAAAAATTAATTCATTTTTTTTTGTTCTTGGAGACTTGGTGGCCATTAGGTTATTTCACATTGGAATCTTAGCGACCTGATGGCCACCAATTCTTTTGATGTTGGATTGTGACAAATGACTTAGTGGCCATTGGGTTGTTTTTTTCCCCTGTTTGGAGACTTGTGGCCAATAAGTTGTTTGACATTGGATGGTGAGGGATGACCTAGTGGCCATTAGGTTGTTTGAGGCTAGATTGTGAAGGGAGACCTAGTGGCCACTAAGTCTCCACGCAAACAAAAATTGATTTTTATTTTTATTGTGCATGGAGACTTAGTACCTAGTGGCCACCAAGTGGTTTCCATCTTGGACTATAAGGGACCGCTTGATGGACCACGTCAGAAAATTAAGTGAACACCCGATTTTCTTCGACACTACAAAAAAAACATTTTGAAAAATTATTTTTTATTATTTTTTAAAATATAGTTGATCATGAAATGAATATTAGGTTGTGTTTGATGTTTTATGTGTAAATTTGAAAAAAACTTAAATGATGCAAAGGAAAGGAAAGGAATTTACTTCTTTGAATGCATATTGAACATTTGATAATTTGTTATATAACTATAGAAGGCAAGTTCAAATACCTTTGTCAACAACCTTTGTTAAAATTGTGTACTGTTGTGTTTTCAAATATCAATATTTTTTGTTGTTGTCTCATTTTTTATTAAAACCATTGCACAATGGCCTCCATTGTACGTTTCAAGAAGTTGTTCATATTTTATTTTAAAATTATTACCAATAGCAATAATGTCTTGGTCAAATTCACCTTCTCCATTTGCAATCAACAATTGTTTTTCACGTTTATTATCCCCTATTATTATTCCCTTTACACTAATGACGACGACAACAATGGTAGCAGACCTCCCACTTTGAATATAACTTTTGAATTTTCTAATGGAATCATGTGAAAAAACATGGGAATTAACTTAGGTTGGAATGTAAGAATAAATGACACCATGGTTGTCAACTCAATTGTGATGACAACATGCATGTCACCTTTTTCAAAACCTCTTTTAGACTTTGACTCAATGCCAAAAAATTTCACCCTCACAAACATGTTTTTTTGCAAATGCTACTCATGCATTTTTGTAGAAGGCGATTTCACCTTCAAAGCGATTGTGGTCAAAGTAGCCTTGTTTAACAAATCACAATGCAAATATGCATAACTTGGATCTTCCATGCTCCTATTTGCAATTCAATCAAAGGTGCCATACATATTGAACACCTTTGCTTCAAATACAACATCTTTAATTTCAAAATCCAAATCATCCACCGCAACAACTAATTTAACTTCCTTCATTAGAGAAACAACTACTGTGTAAAAAAAGGAAAGAAGAACTTACCAAAATGAATTTGACAACAAACAAATGAAGTAGCACTTGGCAAAAATTAAAAGTTGCAAAAGCACATCGTAAAACATAAACTTGTAAAAACATAGACTTGTAAAGGAAGCGAGAAAATAGTCAATAAATGGTGAAAACTTAAACTAAACACATTGTTTTTATTCTAAAAAAGTGAAGACAACAAACATACGATATTATATTTATATGAGACAAAAGACTTAAATTAAACCCTAAACCTAATTTAAAACTTAAACCTAAACTTCTTTCTATTTTATATTGACTTTAAGTAATTTTGACTATGGTTGGTTTCAATTTAACAATAAAAAAATCATATTCATGGTTTAGTAGCTAAATTATGGTTTAATAATGAACAAGACATCGATACCCTTGACATCCTATAAACTTAATTATTGACTTTCAATAACTTTGACTATGGTAGATATTTACCATTAACCATGGATATTAATGAACCATGGTTTGGTGGCTAGATTGTGGTTTAATAATGAACAATACATTCATACCTTTGGCATCTTATGAATGTGAATTATGCACCTTGTGCTTATATCCAAACTTTAAATATCTCAACTTAGATTTAAAAAATATTAATTCATAAACTTTAAAAATTACTCCAATATTTAACTATTATTTTCATTTTAATCAAATATATTATTATTATTTGTTAAACGTCAATTTTTTTATCATGTACATTAAAAGATTAAACACACAAAAAAGTCAAAAAAAATTTCCTTTTTCGGTGAAATGTATTAAGTTTTCAAAATTTTTATAAATAATACTTTTCTTTCAATTAAATTTTTTAAATAAAATTGTTGTGTTGAAAATTTTCCATTCCCCAAAAAAAGATATTCTTTTTACGAAATATTTTTTAAAAAAAAATCTTCATTAAATCACCATATCACAAAAGAAAAAAAGACCAAAAAAAGACCCCCATCCACCTTCTCCATGCACCACATCCCACACTATCAAAAGAATAATTCCTTGAAAAATTAAAAAAATCTCACCTTCTTTCCTTGAAGAACAACCAAACTTCCCCCTCCCATGCCACCCAAGAAACAACCCTTTGAGTTAATCCCCATCCCAAAAAATAATCACCTATTCCAATCCCTTAAAGCCCACACAAGAAATAACCCTTTGAGTTAATCCCCATCCCAAAAAACAATCACCTATCCCAATCCCTTAAAGAAAACCTCCTTTGGAAAAGGGTGGAAAAAGAAAAGAAAACCCTAACCTTTCGTCCCTTTTTCTTAAAGCTCCACTTACAACTTGTAATTAATTCAATTTAATTGAATTATCCACTCCTTATACCTATTGAAACCCCATAATAAGAAACAAACTCATGAAGAAAAAAAAAAGAAAAACTTTAACCCCTTTGCTCTCATTAAGTTTTCACCTAAAAACCCCATCATATAGACACCCAATTTTCTCAACTAGTTGTGTCTGCCTCATGCATGCTTGTCAAAACCTAAAATCATACATGCATATCTACTATTTGAGGGCAATAATAAAATTTTATAACATAAAAATTTATTAAGTCTTCATCAAAGCCTTATTAAAGGTTTTAAAATAACATCAAATTAATTAAAAACATTTATGTCTTGAAAACAAATTTTATATTTATTTAAAAATTGACATGTTTTTCTCTTAATCAATTCTTGCATAATTTTTTCAAATCTCATTTTAATAAGATTTAAAAGACTTGAAGCAAATTATTTGTATGTTAATCAACCAAATTTCATGTAAAAAATTAGTCATATGAATTGTGTTTTAATTTCAGAGTGATATGAAACCTCATGATACAAAAAGATAAGTAACAACCCAAAAAGAATAAAATGATATAGAGACATGGTTAAGCTAGTTACCCAACATTCATATTTTGAGAAGAAACCCAACAAGTAGATGGGTGGACTTCAAAACAACTCATCAATTACCCAAAATCTACACATGCCCATCCATCAGGGTTGAAACATCAGGGACATGAAGAGCAAATCTAATCATGCCATGTTTTTTTTGGAGTGCACACAATATGCATGTAAAGGAAGGAAGCATTTCTCCACATGCTTTCTTTGAAAACTGTACATATCCCCCATCTGGGGTTTGGATGCACTCAGATGCACTTCAAGAACCTTCTTACAAGGGACATCTAATAAGAAAAAAACCACACAATTCAGCTGATTTGATTCTCCTGTCAGCAGAGTGCTTCAAAGTATGATTGCAACAGTACGCCCCACATGCAGGACATCATCATCATCATCATTGCAGACACTCAGGTTCAAGACCTGCAGTGTCTTTTGGTTGTCAGAACATTGTATGAAGAGAACATCAAGTTCACAGTGGATCAAAGTTCTTCTTCACTTGATGATTGATTCAAACCTCCCTGCTTCAAGCAAAATGCCAAAACCAACAGTTGTTAGGATTCACTGCATACAACAAAAATCCAAATTAGCAATGTCCATAATCTTCTAAACAATCCAGGAGCAACAGGAAAACTTGGTCCTGATGTTGTCTAGCACTCCAGAGACTAATAAACAAAAAGCATCAATAGTATCATGCTCATTCGAGCTGCAACAAGCTTGTAAGGGTAAGCTTCATTTGATTTTAGCTTGTCCCTTGTAAATGCAAGCTTCCAAGCTGAACAAATAGAGAGGCCCACATAGAAGGTGGTGGTTGGGGCCTTCTGCACCCCTGAACATATCCTTTACTTGCTCTGACAATTGACATAAACTTGGCACATACCTATATATATCAATTCACAGAAACAAAATCACAGCATTTGTCACTAATTCAAAGTGAAAAAAACTGAAGACCGTTACATTCAAATGGCAGAAAGGACTCTTTGGTAGGAGATGAGCAGGTTCTGTTGATTGCAACATCTCTGTGTTTGCAGCACCCCCCTCCCCCATCACTGTCTGCACATAAACATTACCATGTGCCAGCAAAGTCAAACCCTAGGGTATACAAATGACATGCAGATAAGTGAAGAAATGAAGGCACACTTACCTTAAAAGTTTATACCAGTGCCCCGCTGTGACTGAAGCAGTTATCTGGCATGCACCAGACATTGATCGAGACATACAATTCCTTCCTGGGCCAACAAAACCCACAACCCCTCCTCATCTTTGTCCTCCACATCCACATCTTTTGCTCCTTCCCCTCTGAAACAGCCGAAAACATGAACATGGATAGATTTGTTCCAGCCAAATTCTTAGGGTTAAGTCTTCTTTTCTTTTACTTCACAACAATAATGCCATTTCAGGATGTTCGTAGCCCTGCAGATTGCAAGCATCCAGTCTCCTACACAAGAGACCCTACTACCTACATTGTCAAATTCTTCATGAACAAACTACAAGCCCTGAAACATGGCAGCAATGCAACAGAACAGGAAAACCACAAACAGTTCACAAAGCTCACATAACAACAGAATACCCAGAAAATTGCTACTGAAAATGGCTCTGTGAATTGATGAATGTAGATTCTGCCAGCATGCCCATTCTACAGATTCCATTGGAATTCTAAATAGAAAGTTCATTTGTTTTTCCAAAAGTTTCTTCAGAAGAATTTGACTAGCAGGTGGGGCTTCATCACCAGCTCATGCCACAATAGGTTGTTTCTTCTCGATATAATTGCCCATGGTCTATACCAATTCATGCCCACCAAGGCATGTGATTTTGAGAAAGTGTCAAAATCAGCATCTAATGTGGTTGCTTGTCTGCAGCTGGCTGTTGAGTTAGCTACAAAAGTTGGCATGGGTTGGGTGTTCAAGCAAGCCTCTTGTGATTGCAGGTGCTGATGAGAAGGATAATCCCCTTGGAGTAGGGCAATCCCGCTGTAAGTGCCCACCCAAGGTGGAGTCAAGGGGGTGTTTGTTTCCCGAACACCCCCACTCTGAGGGCATTACCCAATGTACAGCACCAGGTATCACTGACTGAAAAACGAAAAAAAGAGGCAAGGCATTTCAAAAAACAAAACGTCCACCCCTGCTGTGTAGGAAAAATTCCACTTAATAACATGCCCTTCAGATACACTAGAAATCTTCTGCTGGTGCTTTCTGTATTGTTGTAAACCAATCTGTGATTAGCACTTAATCATGCATCGGACTTTGAATACAAGGTCACCAAAACAAAGAATCAAAGAAGAGGATTGTGTCACCAAAACAAAGAATCAAAGAAGAGGATTGTGTCTGCTTGCAAAACAACCAAGCTTGAATTATCGGAGAGATTGATTATTCAATCCTAATGCCTTATGCTGTGCCACTCAAGTGGTGATGTCTATGTCTTCTACAGCTTCTCACAGCTTACTTTTATGATGGTCATGAGATTGCTTGCTCCAAAGAAATGACAATTCTCCCCTGGAATAATGTCCCCAATGAAAAATGAACATGTGAGACCCCTGAATCAGATAGACTTGGGTGAGAAATATTGATCCCTGATGGGATATTCCCTACTGCGCATCTTGCTAGGGGAAGGAGTGCGTTGTCCATTATTTGGACCACCAATCACACCCCAAGTTAGGAATTGCTCATGTCGTGCTCTGGCCCTGCTCTTTTCTGCATCTGATTTTGTGTAAAAGCAATGAGGACATGAAACACCTTCTTCCCAAAGAGGAGATGTTGCATCTGTGTCATCAATAGGCTTCTTGCATGCATAACATAATCTGTAGCTTCCCTGCTTCAGCCCATGACCTACAGACACCCGCTTATCAAAGACAAAGCACTCTCCTTCCCACAAACTTTCTGCAGGAGGCATTTCCTCAAGGTACTTCAATATCCCTCCTTCCAGATGATACACCTGCAGCATGTAACATTCAAATCAGCATATCTGTCATCAATACCAGCCAGAATGATGATTGATCCAAGTGTATCCAGAGTTTTGGAGCCAAAGTAAGAAAGACATTAAGTTTATGAACTCCCTGTATGGTTTCTTAGAACAGCTTTTGATAATACCATAGTATGGCAAATAACCATGTCAGGTGACAAGACATAATTTGAAGATCTTTCTTAACAGAGTCCTTGTGAAAGAAGGTAGCGAGTTCATGAGTATGAATGGAATAACCTACTTCCTGAAACCCCTGATTGATTAGAAATGAAGTCGCCTTCTCACAACGAATCCCACCAGTACAGTACATGGCAATTCGTTGGGGATTTGAAGACTGATTCATCACATTTATGTTTGCCTCTTCATTGAGAAGTGCCTGACTCTCTGCCTGCGGTTCTCCATGATCACCTTTGCACACCTCTTGACTGCCACTGGAAAGGTGTTGATTAGCCCAAGCAGGAAAGTCTCGAAATGAGTCTGTCTGTGGGTCCACAGCTCCTTTGAACTTTCCAATACGAATCTCATATGCATTTCTTACATCCACAACCATCTGCAATCAGTGCCCATACAAGAACATGCATTCAGGAGTGTTATTAGGAGATACTGATCCCCAACATTGACAGCCTGGTCTCTCTCTTGAAGAGCAATGAATATTAGCAGAAGAGCAGCAGCACCACCACCTACATCAACTACTCCAATACAACACAGAAAGTGAAACAGATCCAAAACACACAACAGCATACTAATATCATTGTCACAAAATGGAAAGTATTATACGCACTGTGTTTGGGTCAGAAATGAGCTCGTTCCATTCCTTGGGTCTCACATACTTGCCAACTTTCTTAGCAGGGTCCACACCTGGAACACCCAGCGGCACCACCTGTGATGCAGCATTGACCAGTCAGAAATGCCACACAGATCCACTCCACTTCCCACTGACATGAGCATGTAGCACAGACTAGCCTCACAAATGGATCTCAAGCCTTTCTTGCATTGACAAAGGAAGGAGGATCACATGGGTTATGTTCTGAATTGTTGTTATGTTGTAACAATACAGTAAGTACTGCTGATGTATAAGGGAAATGAAGTTCTTCTTGACAGAGCTTCTAGGTTCCAATGTGCATTGTTTCCACACCTGGATGAGAATGACAAAGCAAGAAAAAATCAACAAAATACCTCCTTCTTCAGCTTCACACGAACATGATCCCAGCGGAAAGGAGCATCAATGCCAGAACCAAGAGGAGATTTATGGGTGTGACCATGGTGCAGTATTTCATCATCTGGTCCTGCCGGAGCTTCAGTGCACCTTAGATTAGATAAGCGCTCATCACTTTGGATGCTTGACATCACAGTCTCAACCGCCACTCGTGTGCCACAAATGCTTCCATTTATCCCTTCATGTGCCAGAATTATGCTTCCTGACACCCGCTGCAAAGTACATTGGCCCATCAGTAACTTCAGGCAGAAACTTGCAGAAAGTGGAACACTTCAAAGAGCCTTCTGCAGACACAAATATGATTACTATGTATAGTTGGATAATGCGAGCTTTTCATTGCCAGATTTGGATCTGACCCAATTTTTTTCTTTGTTGCATTTGTCACGTTTCTATGAGAAAACTGCGAGTATAGATATGCAGGCAAATCTGCATCTTGTGCTTGCTATTCTCACACTTGCAAGTCTTAGGGTTTAGGGTTTAGGGTAAGAATCACAGATGGCAAGGCCAAATTCAACATCTGCATCATCTTCAAGCAAAAGCTATTGCAAAGCTCTTCCTTGCTCTTTGTGTCTTGGCATCCAAAGTTCTGATCTTTGTGTTCAAGGTTCAATCGAATTTTTTTTGAATTTATATGCAGAAGGAAAAAAATGGTAAGCACTTGAGAGAGAAATCCTACAGTAGAGCTCCAAAGCCACATATCAAGCAAGAAAAAACTGCAAATGTAATAAAGTTCTCTTCAGTTAAGAGCTTGGAGAATGGAAGACGGAGCTTACATTGGCCTCACAAATCTCCTTCAACGGAGCTCGCATCTGCTCACAATCTGGCAAAGTCGCAAACTTGTAGAAAGAAACCACGAGCAAGGAAGTTCCAGCAGGGTTCGCTGCAGCATCGTCGCCCCCCGTGCCCAGGCTCCTCGCAGCAGGCGTCTTCTCCTCTACTCGCCGCCCAGACTCGCTACTACTAGCACTTGCACCGTGTTGGAGATACGCCTGCGGGCCATCCACAAGTTGGAAAGAAGAAAGAAATCCCGCAGACTTCTTCCCCCAAACAGCGATTTGTGGGCTGCCGGATGCCTTCCCGGACTGGAATCCTGTGTCATGCGACAACAGCATGGTTCTGTAGTTGGAGGAACGCATCACCTGATGAGAATCCACGCTCTTGCTACAGAAGGCGAATGAAGAAGACACAGTAGCGCGCGTCCGCAAGGCCATCATGGTAAGATTGGCATGCTCTAAGCTTGCCAGTGCATGGGCCACCGCTCTGTGCGTTCTCAAATTGCAACGCACGCGCATCAAGCCCTTCCGTCCATTGCATACCAAACAAAGAACACAAGACAAGTATGTCAAGAGCCAAGCAAAGAGCTTCCTAACACTGAACAAATGTTCCGCAAAGGGCTGGCGTCAGGGCATTAGGGCTGGAATGCGGAGGTCTGAATTGTAATCATGAGACTGCTCCTGCTGTTGTTGTTGTTGTTGGTGTTGTTGCTTCTTTTTAATCTTTTTTTGCATGAGATCAAGATGTAGTTGCATATCTCTAGTGGATCTTGGTGACATATAGACTTATTCACAAGTGAGAGACTATGAGATGCTAAGAGATCTTGGCTACCAGAGATGCAGACACAAATGTAGTCAATCAAAACCTGAATAGTCTTCATTGATATTCTCCAGGGTTCCGTTCATGAAGAGGAACAGAGAGGAATAGAGAACAGAGGGATAGATAACAATGATGGGGAAAGAGATTAGTGATGGAGGTATGGTTCTGAATGTAGAGAGGCGGAGGTGAAAGATGTGTCAGAGGAGACCACCACCCTCAAGATAACATCAAGCAGACAAAGGGTGACCAAAGCAGGTAGCAATTCATTATTTGCCGCACATCTGTTTCTGTACTTATGGTTTTCTTTGTGTCATTTTGTGAAGGCCTGCTAGCACTTGTTGTTTCTATAATGCTCACAAATGTTCTTCTGGTCAACTTGCCAATATAGCAAACTCTTGCAAATGGATGAGAAGGTTGCTTATGGTGAAGTCTGGGTTGGACCTTGATCACCGGCAGCATGAACATGATCATGCTCATGAGCAAAGGCACAGCTACTGGTCTCATTCTAGGTCAGTCTCTACAGACAAGAAAAGGTACATTACAGGTTTTCTCATGCTCAATTCTGGTCATGTGTGCAATATTGTAGGTTCCTGCTTGCATGCCAGGCAACCTTTGGCATGTCCCTGTTTTTTAATCCTCCCCATATTCTCTTGATAATGCTAGAAGGGAAAGGTTACAGGGTTAGATCATGGCCCTGGATATTGCTTGCAAAATGGAGAATATGCATTCCTTGGAAGAATTCTTAGGAGTCAAAAGGAAACCTGATGTTGATGATGTTATTACATTAATGTCTTTGAGCTGTACAGTTTTTGGTGAAACCTGAGTTGTTTCCAAACCTTATTCAGTTTCGGGTTGATGTCTGGCAGCAAATATGCAAGAGACTCTGATGCGGCCCTTTCTGGTGCTACCATCGTGATAGGTGCAGCAATGTCAGGTGTGAACTTCAAAGCTCAGGAAATTTTAGCTTCAGATGTTTTGGAAGAAGCATCATATAGATTTTGCATGGTGTCTTTTTTGTTTGTAAACTTGATTTAATATGGTTATGGGTTGCTTGTGGTTCTTCTATTTCATTTTTGAAGTCTTAATTGGCTCCTAGTTGACAGCTTACTGTTGAGGAGTTTGTTCACGCATTGGTTTTAGATGTCTCTCAGGCAGTTTAGAAATTCAGAAAACTGGAACATGAACTGAAGCAAGAAATCCTGACATAGTAAAACACTCTTTCTTGGCAGTCATTTAATACGGATTGGAATGGTTCACACAACACCAGTTCCACACCTAATACAATGTGAATTGTAGTTTGTTTGTTTTTCTTTTTTTTTCTGCTTTTTTCTTTCACAGCTAATCTGTAGTGGATCTTTCTTGTTTAATTTCTTTTCTCGCATGTATGTATTATGGATCTGTAATGGTTTGCCCACAATTGAGTTCATGCCTACATAGTATGGAATCAAACTTTGCCGTGATTGAATACAAGTGTAAAATTTCCTACTAATGTTTGTTTTGTTTCTTCACAGTTGAGATCTCCCAGACCATAGGCACCTCAACTATGTTCTTAGTACTGGACAAGTACCCTACTATTAATTTTGTTTGTTTGTTTTGTTTTATCACATTGAGATCTCTCAAACTGCAAGGCCCTTTGTTGTGGTCTTAGTACTGGTTGAAAGCTCTTGATGCGATTGGGGAGGAGGCTAAGGTGATTTTACTATGCAATGCAAAGCAAGAGTTTCTGAATTTTGAGTATTTTTTATCATTAAAACTCCAACAAAAATAAAAATAAAACTATTATGGTAAGTAAGGGTGTGCATATGGAAGAGAAGAACACTTCAAAAAAGTGTTGTAATTATTAGCAGAACCTGCTGAAATAATGCAAATGAAGAACTAAAACAACAAAACCAAAAAATAAAATAAAGAAACAATGGCTAAAGTGAAGTGCAAATGAAAGAGAAGAAGAAAAATTTAGAAAACGTTGTAATAATTAGCAAAACCTGCCGAAATAATGCAAATGAAGAACTAGAACAACATAAATAGAAAAAAACAACCAAAAAAAAAAAAAAATCTTAAACAAAGTGTAGATGAAGGAGAAAAAAGAATGCATTAGACAAAAAATGCTGCAACAATTCTAGAAACGAAGGGAAGAAACAAAAACAAAACCAAAAAAATAAAAATAAAAATAATGAAGCTGAACTTGACGATGGTGAGTATAAAAAGTCCAAGAGTGTTGTCGATGATGATGAAAACTTGAATTCCAGCTTCGGACACTCTACATGTATAAAAAGAAGAAAGTGACATTGCAACCAAAGAAAGAAAGGGACAAGAAGTAAGTTAATAGCAAACAGAAGAAACAGAGAAAGAAGGTGGAGATAGTAAGGAAGCAAAAAATGAGACTTGGTTTAGGGTTAGGGCAAAAAGGCCAAAGGCGAAGAAACAAGAAAGAAAAAAAAAGAGACATCTTTTAGGGTTAGGGCTTTATCTTTTTATGCAAAAGTAAAGGTGCCAATTGTTTAATTTTTTTATATGGGTTATTCTAAGTTCTAGTATGCATTATTAGACTTCAAGAAGGTTGTGATTTTTATCTATTTTAATGCTTGATTTATATTGAGTATGAATTTCTTATTTTAATGCTTGATTTATATTGAGTATGAATTTCTTAACTATGTACCTTGTCACCTAGAATTTCTTAATTAAGATTTTCTGTTTTCTTGACAAGTTTGGTTTTTATTGGGGGGGCTTATTTGCATTAGAAATTTTTTCTGTTTTTTTTTTTTTTTTCCCAACTGGATTCATTGTTGTTAAGCTGCACAACTTGAACACAAAGCAACACTTACATGCCTAAGGGAATTACAATTTATAAAACTCTAATATTTACCCTAGATTTCCCTTCTTATAGTAATTTTTGTTTTTAAAGAAGAAAAGCTTTACAAATATTTTGTGCTAATAACGAATGTGATTGTTACTTTAAAAAATGGTGTGAGAATGTGCTACTATTTAAGTAAATGTGTTTCTATTTAAGTAAAACAAATGGTTACCCAAAAAAAAAAGGTGCGACACAGACAAGAAAGTGACTAAAATAGACGTGATTATTAAGGGGCTTTATTGTAGTATTAGTGTATTAATATACAAGAGGGTGTTGAATAGGCTTGTGTGTAGGTGCGCAGAAAAAAATGTTATAGCCAATGAAGGGGTTCCCTACTCCCTCCCCTAAACCCTAAACCCCTCCCCCCCCCCCCTAAACTCCCTCGAGTGAACTAGGGTTGAATGTGCAATAGGGTTTTGGCGTTCAACCACCACGCAGAAGAGCACAGACGAGGTTGTTTCAGAATCCAAGTTTTGTTCTAAACTTGGACTTTGAGTGAGCGTTTTGTTGAATGGCTGGCCAGCGCGTGAAACAGCCGCGTTGTCGCCCACCAACTCACCCATATTGTCGTTCTCCCATGAATTCAGGCGCATTGCAGTCCGTGGAGGAAAGTCCTGAGAAGTATGGTGGTGGTTTGTTTTTCTTGGATACCACCCATTGTGTGGAAAATTCACACATGCTGCGGAAAAAAGTTCGGAGTTTCGTCCATGGTGTGTGTGTTTTCCCGGAAAATCTCCCCGACTAGAGTAGTAGTCGGGGAGTCGGAGAATACCGACTCGGTGAGTCTTCTTCACGATGGTTGGCAGGAACTTTGTTGTCTCAGTTCCTTTGTGTTGGAGAGGGAAACTATACAGAAGAGTGAAGCGGAGCGAGCATCTTTGGTTGTGTTGTTGAAGTTTTGTTCTGCTTTTCCTCCTCTCTTGTTGGAAGATCACGAGAATTTGGGATTGTCAGCGGCGCGAAAAGAAAGTTGGTACTGAATTTGGTGCGAGAGAGAGAGAGAGAGAGAGAGAGAGAGAGAGAGAGAGAGAGAGAGAGAGAGAGAGAGAGAGATGTGTGGATCTCGAACGGGAAGCATGCCCAGGGCTATCAAGAAGAGGGCCCTTTTGGTAGGGTGCAACTATCCAGGCACTAGAGGAGAGCTTACTGGGTGTTGGAACGATGTTCAATCTATGCGTGAAACCCTAATCAACCGTTATGGTTTCAATCCGCAAGACATTTGCGTGCTCGTCGACGAGCCGCAGCAGTCCCTACAACCTACAGGGGGAGTCGTAAAGCGGCATTTGGAGAAACTAGTTCGCGATGTGCAGGCACGTGATGTTTTGGTCTTCCTTTTCAGTGGCCATGGTATTCAGGTGGGTGTGCAAAATGCAAACTGTAAACCGTGAACCCTATTTCTAGTTTTTCACAGGTTACACTAGACTGCACCCATGTACTACCCATGTGGCTCAGATTCTTTGTGTACAAAACGCAAACCCTAAACCCTAAGCTACTAGAGCCTCAAAATTACACTAGACTGCACCCATGTACTACCTATGTGTCTTGGATTCTTCCTTTTGTCAGAAAAATGTCTCTAGGATCTTCAGATTCAAGGAACATCTCCACTTTCCACTGCTGTGCACTATCCAACACTCCTCCTCCCTTGCAAGTGCCTATATCTTTGAAGATGTTGCTTCAGTCCCAGTTAGGTTGTAATAGATGATTTATCTCCAACTCTCTTGTTTGTGTGTTGGGGTTGGAAAGTCTTGTATAGGACACTAAATTCTGTCACTATTTTTGTTGCCAAGTTCAAGCCCATTTTGACATATCTGTAGGGCAATCTTAACATACAGGCCCCAGGTCATGCATTCCTCAATTATGAGTGTTGTTCACCACCAGCTTGCAGTTCAAAATGTCTGTTGAGTTGCAGAATTCTTCAACCTATTTGAACTGCACACACACACACACCCTCTCATGCACATGAGCAATTCACCAGCCTTAACAATCAGCTCAAATCATATAGGTTGCAGAGATAATGCATGGAGATGATTGTGGATATATCATTTACTAATAAGATCTCTGATGTCCAGAGTTTGCTTATTTTGTGCCAGTTACCACCAGAGGGCGTACCTGATGAGACTGGTGCTCAGGAGTGCATAATGCTGGCTGACAAGAATGTTATCGCAGGTTTGCTTATGCCTGCCAACATTATCAGTATTTTTGGTGTTTCTTACAGTTGTGCTAAGAAGTTTCGAACACTAAGAGATTGTACCATTGGATCAGAGCTGCTGAGAAGGTTCCATGTTTTGAGTGCTAGCAGTCTTGGCCAGCTGAGTTCCATCCATTGGCAACTGTTTATGGCCAGCTGAAGTTTTAAAAAATCATGATCTCTGGTTGTGATTGTAACTGTTACCCTATGTTGATTCCCACCGTGGTCATTCCTGCGAATCTTGACATCCTCTCAAGGCCTAGTCGGATTGAACTCTTTTCTAGAGGCACAAAGTTCAAAAGAGCTTTATTGTCTCACTTGTCTATTGAAGAAGCTATTAAGAAAGGTCTCAAGAAGTTTGTCAATAAACAGGAAGAACTTCTAGGAGTTCAAGGGATCTTGAGTGAATGGAAAGCCAAAGTTCTTTTGTTTGTGCAGAAGAGGACCTGTTCTTTCTCTGTGGTTCAATCCTCTTCTAATTTGTTTTGGTCAGTTCCGTTAGGGAATTTGGATCACCTACAGAGTCACCAGTGTTCCTTAGTTATCACTTACATGGATAAATGTAGTAGTAATTTTGTGTTTGTTTGTTAGAAGTTCTATGTTTCTTCAGTTTTCTTTGAGCTTAATTCCCCAATTGGTACTTATGTGGTCTCTAATCTTGCCCAGTCTGACATCCTGAAATCTCATCTTTCTTTTAATAAGGCTGATAATTTTAAAGATGGAAAGTGTGGCCCTCGTCTTCTGTTTCTTTGTGCTGTTTGGAAGTTTCATAAAAATCTGAGTAAACCTAGATTTTTTGTGCAGCCAGCTCTACTTCTCTTACTGAAGTTTCTAAGTGGTTGAGTTCTGTCTACAAAGCTATTTTTCCTATGGGCAATGACCTTAGGGTGTTGAAACTTAGGAAGGCAGATGTTCCTTGTGTTAGTAATTGGATTCTAAATGATTCTACAGGAGTAGTGGATGTAATGAAACAAGTTACTCTTTCAAGATCGGAAAAACCTTCTCCACTCCTGTTGCAGTCTTTTGATTTCTCAACTCTATACACTAAAATTGACCTAATGGATCTAAAAGCTTGTATGAAAGTGCTGATCAATAGAGTGTTTCATCGTTTTAAGACTTTGCTGGTTTAAAGATCTGCTTTGAACTTCAGGTTTTTGTGGTTGGAAAATAAAGAAAAGATAAATTTGTTTGAAAATCTTCATGGCTTTAAAATTGTGGAGGCTCGAGATTTGATCTCTTGTTTTCTTGCTAGATAATTTGTTTCTTTCTTTTGGTCATTGTGCTTATAGACAATGTATTGCTATCCCTGATACCCTGTAGTCAGAAGGATGGGTGCTTTGGTTGTCATTAAGTACTGTTTTTTGTCTTCGAACAGATATTGACTTCCGTGTCCTTGTGGAGAATCTACCTGATGGGGTCCAGTTCACTTTCATAGCTGACAGCTGCCATAGTGGAGGCCTTATTCAACATCTAGAGGAGCAGATTGGTAGTGGCCCACAATTTGAGCGACCTCCAGATCAGAGCAACTTGGAAACCTCTACTGGGAGCGGCTCATGGTTCCATACTTGGCTTAACAAGGAGCACCAGCAGGTTGGTCCTGGGCCATTTGGATATTCAGGAGTACATTGCCAAGATTACAGTGGATCACATTTTGCTTATGCTGAAGGCAGTAGTGGAAATGATCATGTGGGCACTTATTCTCAACCTCAACTAAGTGTTCTTGAGAAGTAAGAAATCTAACACCCCCCACCTTTCTCCCTTCCCTCTTCCCTTAATAAATCCAATGCACAGCCTTAATAACTTGCAACTTCTTAATCTAACATGGGGTTCATTTTGGTCTTGTATACTGCAAATTGCTCAAGATTGTCTTCAGACAAAGCAGTCTATAAGGTCTACATGTCTCTCTTCACATTCCCAGCTCTCTTGTTTTTTCAGGTGATCCTGAGGGCCCATTGGCTTCTAACATATATTTCTCTTAATTTCTGGTTTCCCCCCAATGTTCTGCCATAAACAGTAGAATTGGGCTAAGTTTTTTCTCATATGGCATTTTTGAGGCTTGAGGGTTAGAAGTTTTTCTCACTCATCCAGATGAAACAGGAGTCATTCAATAAAATCAACTGAAATTGTCTACTTTGTCTGTGTTTTAATTCACCAACAGACACAGAATGTACCGTCGCACATCCCCGCAAGCTGGTTCTCGCTGGGTAAAGAAGTGTCTGACAGTGGACATGTTCATTGGAATGCTGAGCCAGCGTTCACACCATCAAGTGGAAGTTGGCAACATCCGGGCTAATCTTTATGACATTTTTAAAGATGAGGCTAGCATCATGGTCAAGAGTTATGCAAGAAATATAATCTCGAAACTCCAGGTTTTTGTGCATCCCTTTTTACCTGTGTTTCTGATGTGGCTGTCCAAGGTGAGTTTGAAGTTTCCACTTTTGAGTTGGTGGAGAATGTGTTTGTAAGGCTGTAGAACGACTGTAATGTTGTGGCAACTTGGATAGAGCAAGAGGGATCCTGCCACCTTAGCTTGAAGCCATGCTGCCTTGAGCTTTTGAAACTACCATCTTGAGTTTGAGCTACCAAACTCAGGATGAACAGCTGCATTCACAGTTCTAGAACATGTCAACAGTCTTCATCTAACACCAAATGTTCAAAGGAACTGTTTGGAATTGCTTTTTCTGTGCATGCTACACATGCTAGTGATGTGTCTGATGATGCTACACTTAGTAGTCCTTTCTAGTCATTTGGTCTTTTTTCTGGAGTGACCCAAGAGCTTAGTCTACACCCAAGGCCTTGCATCTGTAGTTGGATTACATCTAGTATATGTCCCAATTACAAGTTGATGAGAACTTGACCCAAATGTACCATCCCACTGCCTTTTCTCTAGTCCCCTTCTCTTCATTTGGGTTCACTGAGCACAAGGTGACAGTTGCTGCCAAGTCTTAAATGAGACATATTGTCTTCCAATTGGAGTTGCTCTTTTTTGTTGGTTCATCTATTGCTTCAAGAAGTTTGACCTCAGCATTGGTTATGTGGGCAGGAAGACAACACGTTGAACACAACTGGCAACCTGGCTGCTCAGTTCCTCAAACAGAGACTGAAGGATGAAGGTATGACTTATGCGAGGCCAGCATTTGCAGCGGCGCTGCAGCCTCTTGATACTGCAGCTTTTAATAATAAGTGTGTTCTGATCAGTGCTTGCCAGTCAGATGAGGAATCTTTTGACTTCGAAGAAGGCTCAAGCTATGGAACCCTCAGCAATGCAATTCAGACCATATTGAGGCAACACAGAGACCCGATTGACAATTTCCACTTGGTTCTGGCTGTAAAGACTCTGCTTAAGAATCAGGGGTTCCCTCAGCATCCTGGCCTGTATTGTGGTGCCAAGAAGGCCGATTCTGTATTCATTTGCTATTAGACATCTCTCTAAATTAGCACATACCCAGATTCTAATTGTGAAGCATTTCCCACGTGGCAGTGTCCTACTGTCACAACAGTGGATGACTTACATTTGTTGATTAGCACATTTATAGGGGAGGAAAAAAATTAGTTACCAAGAAGCATTGTTGCAAGTTGTGGATCCCAACATAAGAGCTAAGCATGAAAAAAATCCATACAAGCTGTGCTCAGTCTGCATACTATGGATTCACCACAAGGAACTGATTGAGGAGATGTGGGTAGATGGGTCAGAAGTCAGAACTGTGCACTTGATGCCATCTGCTGGTGACTATAAGTCTATTAGAGAGATTCCCCCTGGAGATGTCCCTTGAAGGGTTCCTTGTGGTACATTTTTACTCCAAATAAAAGGACATGAAAGTTGATTGGCAGTCCATGTTTCTCTAACTCAAATCAATGCTGGACATTTTGATATCATGAGACAAGTCACTGCTCAAAGTTTGTTTCCAGTTGTTGCAGCAACCAGGGGTTTCAGGTTTCATCTGCTTCATAAATGGAGAATCCAGTTGGAATTCATGATATGGGCAACCATAGTATCTGCATCGAAGCCTCTCCAACAGGTAGGTATTTCCCTTCTGTATATGATGATGCCTTCTGAAAATGAGCATGCATGGCACACAATGTTTGAAAGGTTTCAGGAAAAGGTTTCTGATGGTTTAGTAGAAGCTTCTTGTTCTCAAAAGCAGAAGGATTAATTCCCTTGCTTGTGGATCCCTAAAACCTAATTAGGAAAAATATTGTCATGGAGATCTAACAGTTACCTACTGGCAAAACGGGTAGGGCCTGGCAGATTTTGCCAGGTAATCACTCAGTGTGTGAGGCCGGTAAAGGTGTTCCCTTGTTGAAAGGTCTGTAGTATCTCATGAAATTGTTCGGTAGGTTGTAAGTTGGGATAAGTAGGTAGGGAATGACAGAATTGGCCATCATGACCAATTCTGCCATTTAAGAAGGCCTGGAAACTTGCTGAATCAGGGGGCAGTTGCAGAGCTTTCAGTATATTGTTCCCTTGCTTGTGGATTTCTAAATCCTCATTAGAAATATAAAATAAAAATTGTGTCTTGCCATGAAATTTGGGCAAGCTGGGCAATGGGCATTAGTTTTGTTTTCTGAACTATAATTGGAAGGGGTGGAAATGCACTAGTATGTCTGTGCTTGAAATGGGTGGGTGGGGGGTGTATTGAAGAGCAAATTGTTCCGAAGTTACTGCAATTAAGGGTGCATGGGGAGTGGATGGAGAGTGTTGGACAGGATGGTTCAATGTCATGGGTTCTCTTGGACTGCCATGCTTGGAGATGATGCAAGTGCATGGCCTCACAAAAGAATGTCTTGGTCATTTTGACCAGATCTGTTTAGATTTGTTTTGGTTTACTTTGACCTTGTCATGCCGGCCTGCATTCCTTTGAATCCATGAGTGTGGTTTACATTATTTTCTGCAAGCAGTTGAGCATGATACCTGCATTGGGTGATCATCTTGTCATGTTGGCTGCCTGCACAGAGGAAGGATTTGATTAGTACTGTCTCCTGAACTTGTTTGGGGGCCGGAGGGGGTATTCCTTGGTTGGTGTTATCAGAGTTCGTTTTAATGTGGAGATGGAAGAAAAAAAATCATTAGGAAATAATAAGATCTTGAATGGGATCCTTGATATAACACAAGCTTTACATGTTTTCTTAAATCCTAGCTCCTACTGGCAGGTTGGATTTCATTGCAGATGCTCAAGTACAGAGGCCAGAAAGGGGTATGAGGAATCTGGGGTGAACCTGGCTTGAGAAAAGATGTCTACTCTTTCTGAGTAGACGAAAAACATCGACAGATAGCTGAAAACATGAGTCAAGGTACAATGACAATCCAGGCTCTTGGAAGATTAGTGCATGTCTCAGATGCGGAAAGCCGTGGCTTGGTTTATAACCCATTACCACCTAACAGAACGGTGGCAAGCCTGATACAGTGGAACAACAGGCCCGTAGGCTTGACTGCCATATCACAATGTCAGTTGTCACCTCCCGGGTCCCTCCTGGATACATTGACACTGCATGTGACTGCACTGAGGACTGCTGGTAAGAGGTCATCACCCCCATCAACTATGTTACAAAGCAACATTATCAGTATTAAAAAAGCAAAGCGGTGGAGGAGAGTTGACAACACTATTGTACAGGCAACACTTATCCATGTTCCAGGAAGCTTGATCTGGAATTTTTGGCACTTCCTTGTTCAAGTGGATGAATTGAGTGTGATTTCTTTTCCAGGAAGTTTGTGTATACTCACCAACCAGGAGCCGACACCACAAGCTAAGGGATTCTTGCTTGTGCTTGTTGGGCCCCCCACCTCCCAAAACAGCCCTGTTTGAGGTCCTTAGTCCTTACCTTAGAGTTTTTGGATGGCTGTGATTCATTTGATGGGAGAGATGAGAGGAAAGGAGTAGCCTTCGCAGGAAGGTGCCATCCTCTGAGTAGCATTTTTTTCTCAATTTCAGGATGATGCTCAAATGGATCATCCATAAGTACATTAAGCGAAATTTGACAATATTCAAAGTATGAAAGTAGAAAATCTTAAGCACCTTTTCATATTGTAAGCAATTGTGACCCCAAAAAAAAAAAATTTGTATTTTTGGAGGTTTTCCATTTTTTAAGAACAGAGGATTTATTATGGAATTTTATTTTTTTCTAAAACAAATTCTGCAAAATGGCGAAAATTTGCCACCCAAAAAATCACTGCCTCTGAGGCAGAAATTTTAATTGAGGGTAAGGCACCCTACATACACACTAGAGAAATTCTACTGGGTTCTTTTATGTACTACGGAATGGTCAAGCCGATGCCCATTATGTTGGGCAAGACGCCAGGTGAGAGCCTGTTAAGACAAGACACCCCAACATACATAATGGCCAAGGGTGAGACCATTCCATGACATGAACGTCCACGGTGACAAATTCCATATTTTATATTTTAAAAAAGCTCCAAAAACACAAAATTGTCATTATTTCAAGTGTATAATCATCACCAGAAATTGATGGGATATAATGGGTTCAAGAAAATGACATAATCTGCCATTCCAGACGTTGTTAATGTACGGTGAAGGGACCATCACTGCAATTCGCTTATTAACAAAAACACTTATTATTCCCTTATTGCTGCACACTATTGTTCCATACTCTTGCACTTGTGTTCCTGCAAATGAAATACTGATCTCAAACCCTAAACCCTAAACCCTAAGCCTATAAAGTGTGTAAGGGCAAGGTCTTGGTGTGCAATGGAGTGTTATGATAGAGGGTTTTTTTTCTTAAAAAGCCTGTGCAATGAGGACTGCAACCAAGAATGCGATCATTGAATAAATGGAAAATAATGAAGTCAAAATTATGTCTCTTATGTGTAGCCACATTTTTGAACCTAAATATCATACATGGGCTCCAAATTGTGGCACACTACCAGTGATGATTTTCCTTTTTTATTATGCTCCCGAATAATTATCAATAATTCATCATTATTATTTAGCTCAATGTCAAATTGAATTTCAATTAACATAAATATCATGGACATGAAAATGTACATGTTAATTTGCATTTTTTTCATATCGTTGTTGGTGGATAAGGAAAGAGGTGAAATAGTTATTAAGAAAAGAGCAAGATAGTTAAGCTTGGAAATGAAGTAGTATTTGGAAATGACAAATTATTGATCCTAGTCTCCTTATTGATTTTGCATGTGTTAGTTTTGTTACATATTACCGTTAGCCTGGGGTCAGTTTCCACATTGACAAAATGAATAATTATTTTTTTTATCAAAAACTTAATTTGTTGTTTTAAAAAAAATTAAACTATTATTTTTTCCATGATCTACTATGATATTGTTACATGAGTAATGAAATTATTTAGAGGTGTAACCTATAATAATTATAATGATTTTCAAACATTTCAATTTCATGTTTTCACAAAAAAGATTGGTTCAATATTTTGAGGATTATTAAATGATGAAACTGACCTTCAGGTAACAGGTATTGAGGGTGAAATGTGTCGAACTCATATTGTCAGCTTACCAGCTTGCACTCACATGTACACACATGCATTTCCAAAATGATCCACATGAAAATAATCATAAAATTTGCATGGAAAATGGGTGGGTTCAAACCAGTATTGGCCAGGTATCACAATTTCAAAAGAAATCAGTTGGGTTTGTATATATAAAATCTTGAGGGATCTACTACCAGCATGGTTGAGAATTGACCTTACAAACATTAGATCATGGAAGAACTAATAATTATAATTAATTACAAATAGTTATGCCTTTTTTTGGGCATAACTAAACTATCATTCATGATTGAAAACCTATAAAGGTGAAAGAAGTATATTTATAAACTGCAAAAAGTCCACATTCCCCACAATTATTGATAACCAAGGTTTATTCAATTGTAGGTGATGAATCAACATACATTCTTAAGAAATAACATGAATTGCAATCTATGTCTTTAAATTAACCAATTTTGTCACACCATTCTAGTTAAGCCTTTTTTTTTTCAAGTTTTCTTAAGTAGCCTAGGTGGCTACTTACGCTCTACATATACTTCTAACTAGTCGCAGCCACATGTGATTTAAGGGGTGAATTGTGTAGCTAGTTACTTGGGTTTAGAAGGGAACGAAGATTGGGTACTAAGTTAAGTGTTGGGTGCAGAACTTGTGGCTACACAATTCTAGGCATGGAAAATTCTGCATATGATGACATTCAATTGGTACTAGGAAAATTGACAATCACATTGAAATTGTGATAAGAAAATCGGCACCCAAATCATGAACTAAGCAGTATTTAGACACCACCTAGAGCCAAAACCAAGTAGAAAATCGAGCCTACTTTGTTTTATTTGTTTTGGTGTAATGAACTCAATACTAGGTGCCTTCAACATTGTCTTTCCTAATGGAATTGAACCCCGATCATTATGGACCTTGCTCACTCCAATAGCAAAATACCTACCTAGAAAAACATAAGTTAGAGCATATATCATACATATTAGGAAACTTGTAACAATATGGGTTAACAAAATGAAAAATCCAAGGTAATCAAAACCATACAAACAAATGCAAAGGCTCAAGCATCCAATCTAAGGCCCTTTTTTCATATTCTAAGTTTTTGATCGTAGTATCAAATGGAAAGGTTTTAAGGATAAAGAATTTTTGTGCATACATGTGCATAAATCTAGGTGCATTGTCGACCTACTTCTCAACTTTTTTTCACAAAGTTTCAAAGCACCAGTCATCTTCCACATATTGATGGTTAGGTCAATTTCTCTTTAGTAGGGAGTCCCTATAAGATTATGTTGTATGTTGTGTGGGCAATTTATAAGAATTGTTATTATGTTATTTGTGATTGGTGCTTTAGAGGTTGGCATATGGGATATTTCATGCCATTCTTGGAAGAAATGTTGCTCGAAGATGGTTTTTCCTTCAATGCACAAAATAAACCTAGGTGCTTATTCTTGTAATTAGATAGTAGGAAGAAGCTTAAATTATTTTTTAGCATGATTCACATTTGGCTGAAAATTTGAAGGATTGTAACCAGGTGA
Source organism: Sphagnum tenellum (assembly GCA_963921925.1). Classification (NCBI taxonomy): domain Eukaryota; kingdom Viridiplantae; phylum Streptophyta; class Sphagnopsida; order Sphagnales; family Sphagnaceae; genus Sphagnum; species Sphagnum tenellum. The sequence continues at coordinate 8,193,014 of OY998156.1, forward strand.
TTAATAATGGAAGACAAACTAGTTTGGAGTCTAGTTCGAAACTCCAATGAATTGTTTTACCTATCATCTATGGATCTGCAAATTTCATTCAACATATGCAAGCTTCAAAGCTTGGAAGAACATTGAATGATACAAGTGTGATGTGCAAGCCTAAGATTGCAACTCACTCAATAACTTCAAAATTGAAGGCTACTTTTTTTTGAAAAATGTATGTATTGTGTGTGTGGGGAAAATTCCTATGAACACAATAGAAAATGTGTGTCTAAGCTATAGAACTTTGTGTATGATTTTTATGATGACAAAGTTTACATAGAAAAGAGGTGGTGTGCGAATGGCATGTTGTTGAGAATGATAGGAAATGACCCCTTGATGTGCTATACATCTCCACAATTGATAAAATAAATGGCCTTAAAAACTTGCACATCATCGAACTTGATTTTGGCAAAAACAATTTGCCCACTTTAAAGTATGGAGGTTGTAAAATTAATGCAAAAAATTGCAAAAAAAAGGTTGTTCTAGTTTTGGGCTCTTGAAAAAGAAATTTAAATGGAATTCCATCTAGGTTATTTGACCAATTTTTCTTGAGTACCATAGATATGGGTGAAAACCAATTCTTGTGATTTTTTAAAAACAACTAAGGTCCATCTACTTGACCCTTACCCCTTGGTTCTTTCTTTGAAATAGAAAAAATTCCCAAAAGTGGTCAAGATATTTTTATTTACCATTGAAAATATTACACTTTCACCAAATTTGACCAAAAGAATTTATTATCAAAGTTTACATCTGTGAAAGTTAATGTTTGACAATCAATACCATTGTTGGGCAATTCTTTGTTTTTTTATCAAAATTGTTGGGTATAGGTTTTATCAAAATTTATGAGACTTATCTCAATTTTTTTTTCAAATTTTTTTTTAACAAACTTGGGTAGGATTTTAAAAAAATTTGAAATTTTTTTTGACATGGGTTTCAAAGTGCCAATTTCCATATATTTCATATTAGTCAATTTTCAAAGGTGGTTCTCACATAACGTTTATCAAAAAAATTCAATAATTGATTTTTTTAGTTTTAAAACTTTAAAATTTACAAAAGGCAAAAGAAAAAGAAAAACACATAAATTCATCTTTCAACATTTTATATGTCCAAAAATTCAACTTTTCTGACTCCTTTTCAAAATTTAAATGCTTCTCAATCATGTCCACCAAATTGGAAGGTGGTTTACAATCAATTGTATGATCATTTGGCCAATTTTTTCTCACAAAAATCAATTCTTTTAAATCATGTGATTGTGAAAAAGATTCCTTTAGGTTTGTAAATATCCATGGTAAAGAAAAAACCCTTTAAGTTTCAATTTGTGATCTTATAATCCCTAGGATTTGGTGGGCCAAAAGACCAACCTTAGGAAACATGGCTTCATGTTTTTCCCACCATTGGAAAAAACCTTGGGATCTATTTGGTAACATCTTAAAATCAATAATTCTCTAATGACAAGTTCCTTCATTCATTTGTGCTAGGAATTTGTTAAAAAATATCCAACTTGAAATTTTCATTTGATGTTTGATGTGCACATCAAACTTTAAATTTTGTCATTGGATGTAAATAATGATATCTTTTTAGAAAACATAGGATATAATGACTATTTATCATATTCATCAATAATGTTCACACCTTCTTCATGAGCAATAAAAGAAGATATTACAAAAGCTTTTAAATTTAAGGTTTTGGAGTAAATGTAACATCTTGTGAGATTTTCTTTCTTCATATCTTCTTTAAAAAGAAAAGAAAAATTCAAAAACACCACAAACTTCCCTCTTGATAGTGGTAGCAAACAAAAACAACTCAAAAGCAATCCCAAAGATTATCACAAATCAAATTGACTTTGGTAGGTGGGTTTGTAACTTCTTCCGTACATTTCAACTTTCAAGCACATGTGGTAATGGTAGATTGCATTGCATTCGACAATGACCAATAGCTATTAAACTGGTTCACAACACAAGCATTCACAACATGAGAAAAATGATTCACAATTATTTGAAAATGTACCAAGTAAGAAGAGGTGGCATTCTCTTACTAATTTTGATAATATCTTTCCTGTTATAACAAAGGGTAATAACATTATAAAATTGCAAAGCCTCTTGGAACATAATGATTTTGCTAACAAACCTACAATAAGAACTACAAATGCAATGTTAATGTATATGCAAATAACATAATTGAATAAGAAAACAAGAAAACCTTAAATTGGAAATGTTACTAACTTATAACCAATTAAAAAAATTAAAAAAGAAAAAAAAGATTAAAAGATTTGTAAGAGATTATAAATTCACTTTATCTTTATTAGAATATTCAACTTTCTTGGGTATATGTTTGAATTTAAACATGCATTGTTCCATTCATGTTTGCATTTCCAAACTTTTAAAACTGAGTTATACATTTTTGTAAATTTGATTAAGCAAACTTGATTGAAACAAATCTAAGGTTTTTGCAAACCTTTCCACCAATTGTAGTATACTAATAAACCTTTAAAACACATGGTCAAAATAAGTACCTTGAAAAACTTCATCCGAACCTAAAACTTCACATTTCATAATTGATTTCAAAAAAGTTGTCAAGTTACAATATTTCATGAGATAATGTTTCTTAGAAGGGAAAAGAATTCTAGCACACAAATGCAAAACCAAACTTTTGGACCAAACATTGTTCACAAATTATAATGGCAATTGATTCTTCACAATTAAAAAGCCAAGGTCTTGTAAAAAATCTTTTTTGTTGGACCTCATTTTTTTGAAAGGATTTTTGATAACACAAACTTAGATATTGCATTGCTTAATCCATCAAGCCTGTTTTTGTTGGTTATTTTTCAAGAATTAATTTCCTCTTAATTTTTCTGAAAATTAAAAAATGATCTACTTCCACATGTTTTTTCAAAGTTGTCATTCCATATGTTTTATATTATGTTATAAGATCTATTTTCCTTTTTTGTGCTTGGAATAAGAGCATGCACATGATTGGTGTAAAAATACATACATCTCGTGATTTGGGGACTACCTCCATCAACATCTTTCCCATCATTCATGCAATTAAAAACCCAACAAATTGCATTCATGTTATGCTTTTCCACATTTTCTTTGAGCATGCTATTTTTGAAAGTTTGTTTGAATTTTTCTTCATTTCCTTCTATTGACCCTTTTTTGTGTTTTGTACTATTTGAAAATTTTCATTCATAATTTCATCTTCCATATTTGATTCATCAAGACAAATTTCATTTTCATCATCAATTAAATTACATTTTCATTTTGATTTGACTCCATTTTCTGACAAATATTAAATAAAATTTGGGGTGGGCGGGGGATGTAAGTTTTACCAAAATTGTGGGTTTTGATTTTAGTTGTTTAGTTTATGTTATGAATATGAAAAAAGCCCATTAAGAAATTTACAAACATTTACAAGGCAAAATCAAACTTCTCCTTCGTCTTTCCATCACACACAAGATGTGAAAAACATTGTATGAATTTGTTACAATGTATTAATGTATTGTGCAAGTGGGATTTTGGTCCTACACATAATATATATATGTTCGATAAATGGAAAATATATAATTAAAAATAAAAATTTCAAATAAAAAGAGAAGAAATTTAAAAGTTCACTACGAAAATAAATCCAAAAAAAAAGAAGTTAACTCACCTTGTCAAAGAAGAAAACTAGAAATTGGTTTCTTTTCCTCTTCTCACACATGTAGAAAAAAAACATCACAACGTACACATTGAAAAAAAATTTAAAAAGAAAAAGAAAAGAAAAATTTAATGAAAAAGGAAAGAAACTAGAGAGAGAAAAAAAAAACAAAAAGATTACTTAAAGTTGGGTTGGTAGTTGAAAAAAGATTTTCTCCCCCTTCTACACAAAAACAAAATGGGGGGCAAGATATTAATATTGAACAAAACAAGGTGAAATTGAAAAAAACAATAAGAGTGCACAAACAAGGAGGTAACAAAGAGCACTAGAAGGGGCAAGAAAGATACTTGAAAAAGAGGTGTTGAAAAGCTTTGTGAACACATAAGAAAATAAATTCATAGGTGACAAAACTCACCAAGAATGCATATCAAGAAAATGAGAAGCACACAACAAGGAGACAATGAAACTTGTCAAAGGCACATAACAAGGAGGTGATAGAACTCCCAACAAAGAAGTGACAAAGCTCACCAATATGCATAGCACAACAAGGAAACAATGAAGCTCACAAGGAGCACACAATAAAAAAATCGACAAACAACAAAGTTCAACAAACAAAGTCAAATAACTAATCAAAGCATTATCCTCATTACAAGCAACAAAATAAGCACAAAAACTAAAAATCTTTTTTCATTCTTAAAAGAGGGAAGCGTGAGGAGAAAGCTCTCACAACAACTAGGTGGCACCTCCTCCAATAAACTTTTTTTTTTCCTTTTAAACCTTGCCTGAAAACTACTTCTCACCAGGGTTTTCTTTGTGGCGAATTTTCGCCACTTGGCGACAAAAAAAAAGGCTGGAGAATCCAACGAAGTGATTTTTGAGAATTAAAAAAAAAAAATTGCCATCTTTTGAGAAAAAAAAGTTAGAAGTCGCCAGTTAGACAATGTGTTCCATTTAGGTAGCCAGAAATAAGCATGATTCCAAAAAACATCTACTAGTCCACTAGGAGAGTTGCCATTTATTGCTATTTAATGTTGAGGATCCTCGCCAGTACAACTACTTGAGGAATTTGGAACAAAAAAAACCTTGCTTCTCACTACCTCAAACCTTCACCTTGCTATTCTTTGGTACTTTGATAAGGTATAAAAAGAACTTAAAAAATTAAGGGTTTTAAATGAACAATTTTTTCAATTCAGTGAGAACCAAGAGGTGGGTTTCAAAAAGGATATCATCTTGGATGATACTTTGAAATATTCAAGGTAAGAATGAACTTGAAACCCTAACCAGTTCTCACCTCTTTTTTGATACCCGTCCAACACTTGTCAATACTTGTAATATATAGGGTTCAAAGTCCTGAAGAATATGTAGAATTAAAATGTTGATTTGTAATTCAGAAGACTTTGTCTATGGGGACTCAGAGATGGGCCCTGGGGTGCAGTTTCTTCAAGGAAACTGGGGCCACTTTCCAAGGCCAAGCAAATCAGGTGCAACTTGACTAATGAAGATAGTCTAGACATTGCTATGAATCTACTACCAATTCCATGTGTTGTATTATATTGTGACAAAAAATCCTTTTCTCACATATTCTGTAATATTACAAAAAAACAAATGTCAGTCATTAATGCAAGGAAAAAAAAAAAAAAACCAAAAAAGGATGTGCTAGGAGGAGCCTAGGATTTTTAATTATAATTCTTGCACCACCGTCAACTTAAACCAAACAGTTGGTACAAATTTACTACTTCTTATGAGAAACATGTCCTCCATAAGAATATAGTTTGAAGTTTTACTGAAGAAACAGTGCATGTACTGATTTGGTGCACTTTTTGAATGAGGTTCTTGAAAACAGTTAGATTTAATATTCAAGTTTGTCTAATAAGTGCATCCTTCAATTTGTATAGATTTTTGTGTATGGATTCAGACTCAAGTTTACAAGAGCAACAAACCCAAGAATCAGGCTAGCGACCAAGGTTATAGTCCAACTCAAGGATTCAATTTGCTTCAAATCAGTCCAAATTGGTTCCTAAGATATTGGACCTTGGAGCCTTGTCTAAAGTGGGCCTTAAAAGTTCATCCAAAATTTGACATACCAGTCATTTGTATTATTGCCACTGAAGGAACTTGACGATGTCAGTGGCCAGAGTGGGGCTGCTGGGTGAGTATCAGAAAGTGCACCAAACACATGCTGGGTATCAAGGTGGGTATCAAAACATGTGATTATAAATCAAAAATCAATTACCCAGCTCTGATCCATAATCACAGTAATTAAATTCATTTTTTCCAAATACTTGATTATAATATATAGCCATGGTTCTGGATGTTATTGGGAAAAAATAAAAAATCAAATATAATCAATCACTAGAAAACTGTTGGGGCCCTAAACCCTAAACCCTAAACCCATGAAACCAGACGGTTATTTGATTCAGGTTTTCAAATACCTGGGACTTGGCAGTTCAGATTTGATTCTGAACTTGGTTTTCGAACTCCTAAAATGGGCAGTTCTTTGATTTTTCACTCTTGATTAATTTTCTCAAATACCCAGAGGGTATTAAAAGCATCGAAGACCCTAAACCACCTGCACTGGCACTCACTCCAAGGATTCGTGGTCATCATCATCATCATCTTCTTCTTCTTCTTCTTCTTCAGATTTGTAATCTCCAACTCTGTCTACACACTCGTTGTAATCGCTGCACACACAACACCTCGTCAGTCCCCCCCACCTTCCATGCGGTACTATTCATTCTATAACACTATTGAAGAGACTGTCATTCTGTTGTTGTTGGAAGGCATTGGAATAATGCATGCTACCTCCTGTAGTGTTCTTGCTGGCAGCAGCAGCTAGCAGCTAGCAGCCAGCAGCCGCTGAATTTTTAATCCTTACTTTCACCTACTGCATAGCTCCTTTTGAATTCAGATTCACATGTCCTTCGCTGTATCCAGCTCAAGTAATAACGTGTACTGTACGTGTCGTTGCAGCTAAAAGGGCAGGCAACAAGCGACGGCCCCCGCACAAGGAGGAGTCTTGGAGACGAAGGGAGTAGTCAGGGACCACAACAGCAACGTTCCTGAAAAACGACGACAAAGTTGGTTCCTTCAAGGGTAGGCCCTGCATCTTGAATTAATTGCTCAAGACCTGATCATTTTCCAGGCTTCAAAATTCTTTTCTTTCTAAAGTTATATCAGCGGCAGCCTCCACCCTCCTCAGTATGTCCTGCAAGAGTATTTATCACGTCCAAGATTAGTTATTTAACTTTTTTTCTCAATTTCAGTCATCACCCATAAAACTGGAAACTCAGACCGTGTGTGAGTGAGACTACTAATAGCAACCCACCTAGATCAATCAAACCATCTAGCTAATCAACAGCAGGTGTTAGGCTTTGCTGTGCCCTTTGCCAGCCTCAGCATCTTTTGTTGAAATACTGGGACAAGAACCATTGTGTTGAGCCAAACCACGGCACTTTTAGGCCTATTCTTCATCCAAAAGTTGTGGCAAAGTACACTGGAGTTGCTCATATGGGCTCACATCATTTGCTCCTCTTTTGCCTAAGAGCGTGGGTAACAATTGCTTGATGGGAACTTGATGGGAACACATTGGGAATGTAACAAATCCAGAAGATTCCCCGCCCCCCTTTCTCTCTTTTCCAAACTGCAAAAAAACTGGGTCTTTTCAAGGGTGCATGGTGCATCACCTCATTGGCCAAGTAAAATCACTATTCCTAACTCTTTTCATCTATCATTTCTGCCTAGGCTAATGCCAACCTCTTTGTTCATGGGTACGTATTGACATTTGCAAATGGACTCACTATGGATGAGATTTTTTTAAAGTGCTCATTTCACTAGCTACAGCCTTCTGTTTTCTTTTCTCAAGGGCTTATTCGACTTCCTCTGGTCATTTTTTTTTCTCCCTTAAGTGCCCTTTTCACTTGCTATGGTCTTTCATTCACACATGAATACACTCACTTCACTTTTATCAACAATCAATTTCCCATCATTCGTACTGGTTCAAATCATGTTTTTGTGTAATGTAAAGCTTGAGGGGAGACACTAAATAACCCCCTAACAAGCTCTTTTCCCAAAGTCCATTTATAGACTGTTGTGTCTACTCAATAGTGGAGCAATCCTCCACCTACTTATAGGTGGATTTCAAGAGGAGATTTTCTCACTTCTAAAAGTAAAAAATGTTTTGTTGGGTTTGCCATTGATTCCAGTTCAGAAACCTGGTTACCAAGCCAACAAAGTGGAAACACAATTTGCAATAAACATTTCTTGGGTTCAAAGTAAACTTTGCCAAATTGAGATCAAAAGGTTCTAAGATGAGAAATCCATAGATAAGATAGGAAAATTGAATATTGGTAAGTTTGAGTCAAATACATTAAGGTTGCACACACAAGCCAGGTGTTTGTCCACAAGGGAACTAATGTTCTGTGCATCTATCCGTGGAGATATTAAATTTCTGGAATAGTCTTTTGGCCAACAGTTTCAACTCTTCAATCAACTGCATATTTCAACATACATCTAACATATTTTTAGTAGAAAAAGGGACAGAAACTCAAACACAACCTTATTATATGGAAAGCAAAGACATCAGCAGAAAACAATGACCATTGGCAAAAAGGTCTGGGTCAATGCTATGCTATGAACACAGGTGTATTGGCTAGTTAATCTTTGGGTAATACCCCTGAGCTACATACCTACTCCCACGCAAAACTTTAACAAAATTGTATACAATAGCCTAGTTGAATATCTCAAATGTATCATGTCAGAAAAGGGTGGGTCTAAGAACAAGTTAAATGTATCTCACATGTGTGTATTTATCTACTCAATACAAGAGAGCTTGAATGCTTGCTTTCAACTCAGGTCTCAATTCACAATCTATATTGTAACAAACACTTAAATATTTTCTTTTAACTTAGAGTTGGAAGTTGGATCTATATAATGAACCAAATGGAATGTTCATGACAAGAGTTCCTTACTGCAAATCACACCAAGTACAATTGTTGCTTTGAAATGAGAGAAGATTTTGACATGGAAAAATGAAAATACTCAAAGTTCTTATCCAATAAGTTATTCAAAAGAAGGCCATTGGGGTACTTTGCCTTGTGATACTAACAACTCTTTTCTGGACCAGTTTTGGAGAAAAAGCAATTTCGCTTCTTCTCCCCCCTCCTCCTTCCACCTTTTTCTTTTCCACTTTTGCCATTAGTTCCTTGTTTTGGTGAAACTGGTTGTTCTTGCACCTAGTTCAAAAGACTTTACGAATCACTTTAATGAATTAAGTGTAACATTTACATTTGTTGGTTATCAAGGTCACAATGCACAAGAACTTAGAATATCAAACAAACAATGGCATTGTCAAAAGCAGCACTTTGACAATGCAACACTTCCGCACATAGTGTGAGCATCAAATAGTGCCTAGGCCCTATATGAAGAAAAACTGAAATCAAGTACAACAAATTATTGGACTGGAAACCTTCAAGTTGTTGGAGGTTAATGCTACAAAGTGTAATGTTCATAATGCCATTAGTTGGTGTGAACATGCACATTTGCATCTCCAAACTAATGCCACGTTTTAGATGCACATAAAATAGAGTTTGAAAAGAACTCTATATTGAGGCCATGAAAAGAATAATCAACATAGAATGACTTTGGTCACATACAGTTGGAAGAGGGAGCGCGGAGATTTGGAAGGAGGGTGTAAATTCATGAGGTAATTTGTGGAATCTTTAAGTTCTAGAAGTTGAGATGCACTAGATACTTTGTTCAACTTGAAGTTAAAATATCAAAACATATATCATATAATCTCTTGAAGAAGTCCTACAACTAGAATTACTTACAACTGTCCATCTTCAAAATGTGGCATGGCACAAAATGTCTCAAAAAAATAAATCTGAAAATGTTCACTAGAAGTTATAACCATCCATCTTACATGTTTGGCACAAAATTGACTATCAAATCAGGAACACATCCCACTATTAAAAATCACAAACCACTTTACTTGCACTATGGAACTTTTGACTATGTCTGTGCACTCTTGCAAGAATGCACATATCATAAATTGTAAAGCACTTGCAGGAATTTCCAAGGCACCTGATATCCTTCTTGGAAAAGATGAAGGATATTGCACCTACTCTCTCAATATGGTAGGGATGGGACCTCATGCCTATCTTAAGTAGCTGTAAGGCCTCCCACTCTTAAGGACTAGCTCTAAGAAACCTCCCCCTTCAATGTCTCATAGCTACATATGTTTAGGTTTTGTCCTTTATGATGGGTAAGCCCAAAGACAAGAGATGTTTCCAAAATGTAATGTTGGGTAGTCAAGTCTAATCTTGCATTTTGGAAATGTTGTCACCTTCTAGTTTCATTTGTTACAATTGGCATTGGGTAGGTATATCATTTACCTAGATATACCTCTTGGGTATGGATAGGATATCTTATTTATCTAACTTATTTTCTGAAAATTGATATACTTTAAACAAATGCATATTCAAGAATATATATAAGTTTGAAATAATAAGTTTGTTTCCTAACCTTGAATGTATATTTTAAATACCCATACTTGAAGATAGGTGAGCTATCTAAGACCTAGCTCACCTAGTAGCAGGTCATGAATTACGACCAATAGTAGTTCATGGGGTTTTAACTCACCCAATAGCAGGTCCTACGTTCCCGTCACTAGTTGCTCATGAGTCTCAACAACAATTTCGTTTCAAGAAAAAATGTATGTGTGCGTAAATTTAAAATAGAAAAAGATTAATCTCTTATAAGACTAAAAATGAAACTTCAATCGTGAAAAATTTATGAAGTTGAACATTTTGACATTTAAAAAATCTATATTAATGAGATTGTATGAAAACATTATGTTGAAACAAATGCCTTTGAAAAACAAAGTTCCAAGATTTGAAAGTGATAACTTTAGAATCCATTCCGTTATTTTTTAATAATATTACAACATATAAAATATTAGATGAAGAACCAAAAAAATCATTTATGATTTTGTGTTGGTTGTTGTGAAAGGACCACTCCTCCTCAGCAAAATTGATGACATATGCATGAAACAATTTGACTTATGAAAGGACTCACAATTAGTGTTTTCATTAAAAAATATTACTTTGTATGATGAAACACACATTTGAGAAATTTGTTTTGTCTGTGTCAATGTTACAATTTCTATACAATAACATTTGACCTTTGGATGAACGAAGATGCACTTTATACTTTTGCCTTTGTGATTTAAAAAAAGTATTTGTTCTAATGCTTGATCTTAAATTCAAGGATATTTTTATTTTGAATAATTATGTGCAAATAAGAAAAACAATATGGTATGATTTTAAAATTTTAATTCCCCTTTTGTGTTCAATTTATCAAAAAGTTCACCCTTTTGCAAAACTTACATCAAATTATAACTTTGAAGAATGGCCGTTGGTAGTGTTTGGCCATTGGTAATGTTTGATACAAGATTAATTTAATATCAAATTGTTATGGAACTTGTAAGTTTTTTGGTTTTTCCAATCACAGGTAAGTTTTTCATTTCTAAAAATAAAAAGAAATATATATCAAATGTGTAATTCTTACAAGTTTTCTTTAGTATAGGTGCAACAAGAACTTGCATATTTAAAAAAACCCCCATTTTGATTAAGTACGATAAAATTATTTACCCCTTTCATTAATCCTTTTTTACCCTAAACATGGATTTATGATAAGGGGGTATTCGAATTTGGATTTATTAAGGTTTTGGCAAAATAATTCAAGTTGTAAATAAATAAATTTGTAAAGTATGTAGCCTTAAGTTTTTTCTCTCTCATTTTGACAAAATTTTATATTAAAAGATGCTAGTCCTAACACTTCCAAGTGAATTTTCATTTGTGGGAGTTGGTGTGCCATGGTGTTTTGAACTTTTGAAATAACATTTAAAATATTAAACCTTATTCAAATTGAGCTTTCTTTAAATGATTCAAAACATTTTGCAAAACATATATCTAAAGTGAGGTCGTAGTCCCCCTTTTTGAACATGCAATAATCTTAGCAACAATACTACTTTTCGAACGTGAAAAACTATTCCAAAAGGTGGCCTTATATGGTGAGTTCTCCTATCTATATAGAGGGAATTTACAAGAATGTAACCATGTTCCCAAGACTCAACTTACATATAAAAAATCACTAGAATTGTTTCTATTGTATGTGGGGGAAGGGGGGTGGGGTGCTGAATTACGCTCTTATAATTTATGCCTCGACAATGAATTTAAAAATTTGAGAAAGTTTTACACATAAGGTGCATCTTTTCCTTTTAAACAGCATCAAAATCGGACCATTTGTACACTTAAAAATTCTAGTGCTTCTCTACACCGGGTAAGAGTCAGAACCTTGAACGGGTGGCCGGCAAAAAGCCCGTGTGTCCCATGAAGTTCCCCCGGCTAAGGATAACATTCAGACATATGGATACCACCAAAAGAGGGGATAGATAAGGGGGTGAAAGGAGGCCCAAAGACAGGGTGAAGACGGGGTGAATTTGTGGATATATCTCTATTGTTTGAACTTTGTAACTAGAATGTGTTCAGAGTGAAACCCTCACATGGTCCTCGTAGACTTAAGTTTGGGGGGTTTCCGTGCCCAATTCAGCCTGCTCCTATGGAAAGTGGAGGCCGTGAATTTCATGAGCTTTGTTGCGGCGTTATGAAAGAACCATGAAAAATTTGATGGATTTGGGCTGCCACCAGGGGATTGAGGGAGGGAATTTCAGTGGTTTTTAGGCATTGTTGGTTTGCCTAATCTAATCAAGGTTTTTTTTGAACCATAAATTTTCAAGAAGTTGCTTAAATTTCTACCACATGCATGTGTGTTAAGGTGGCCCTGAGTTCCAGGTCCTGCGCTTGATCGGAGACTTCACCATGGAATGCAGGAAAATGTTAAATATGCCAAAGGTGTTTATGGCCAGCTGTATATGACAGATTTTTTGACCCTTGCAAAAAAAAAATTCACATTTAGTTATTTATTTTTAATTATTTTACTTTTTTGCAACCCCACCCATTAAACGGATGAACCTGGGAGAGCAAATAGGTGGGGGGACTACCAATAGCAAACTACCTGGACCCATCGTTACGATGGGCCAATCAGAAACACTGAACAGAAGTCAGATCCAATTTATTACACTCTTTTTTTTGCACGTTCATAGCGTTGCTGCCCCCCAACCCCCCCAAGAGCTTTGCTCACCCTTTCTTTGCCAACCACTTTCAAATTGTGCAATTATGCTGAGTCCCACCTAGTTTCCTGACCCCGACCGGCATTTGTTCACCGTTCTTCATATAATTTTATGATGCAAGATCAGATTTTGAGCACCGCTGGAGATACTCTTATGCATGTCACAGGTACATGAATCAGTGGCAGAAAGAAAAAAATTTCTAGTGTCTGGAGATGCTCTTATGCATGTTAGGGGTACATCAAGCACTGGCAGATAGAAAAAATTCTAGTATGTTGCAGGGCACGTTATTACCTAGCAGAACTTTTCATGCGACATGCGAGAACAACGATGAAGTGTTTTGTGAGAAACAAACGATGAGAAATTAGAGTTATCCTAAAATTCACCCTCTGTTTCACCCCCTATCTCCTTTACTTTCGCCCCCCTATCCCCTCTTTCAGCGGTATCCTCCCCAAAGTAAGGAAATTTTGATTAAATCTGGGTATGAAATGCATTTAATGCACAAGGTTGGGGAGTAATGATAGTAGTTGTACAGGTATGAGGAGTGAAAAATTATATGTAGCAGCCAGCAGTGAAGGCGCTCAGGCAAAAGGGAACACAGGATGAAACTTAGTGGAAAAACTAGTTTGGGTACCATTTTGTTTTTTTTTTTGGTTTTTTTGGCTGGTATCCACTGAGTATCATGGCAACAAATGAAAAGAAAAATTATTTACATGCGCTTTATTATGTTGGTTAAAGCTGGAGGTGCAGGTCATTCCAGAAATAAGTGCCTGCCCAAAAATAAGTGCCCTGGCAAGCACTTATTTGGGGAATGCCCCATGGCACTCTAAAGTGCATGCAATGATACATACTTGTATACCATGCCATGCTCATACCCTACCATTCTAAACCTACCATGCAAGTATGAGCATGGTTTTTTGCCATGTTGTGCAGTTCTTTAATCCATTGCCAGTTCTTTGCTGGTTCTTTGACAGGTTATATATATATATATCCACATATAATCAATGGTTGTCAAATTATGAAACAGCCACCCGACTAAGGAACCGACTCATGAAATAAAATTTTCATGGTACCCACTCCTGGAACTAACTGGGCAAAAATTTCAAAACTCATAGAAACCAGTGGTTCATTCTCTCATAAAGATTGCCAGTTCTTTGTTTCTGATTTTTTTGAAATATCCAAAACTGGTTGGTTGGTTCTTTCATTCGGAGTTTTTGAAAAATACCCAGAATTGACGATTCTTTGAAAATACTGAGAACCAGTGGTTCTTTGAAAATTCAAAGAACTGGGTGACACATTTTGTTTTGTTTGTTTTTTGTTTTTGGGTGTGTGTGTGTGGAGGTGGCAAAGGAGAAAGAAATGTAGCAGTACTTCTTGTACTCTTGCGTGTCAAGACTCTTGACATATTTAACATTTTTCGTGCAATGTATGCTTTGTCATTGAGTGCCTTCATGACTCGGCCAAGTTCTGTAAAGCATTAAGCAAAAATGCTTCCTGGGCAGTGATTGTGTTAGTGGCGAAAAGGTTGCCAGATTTCTCCATTGAATTGGGTCTGTCTTCCTCTAAGCTATAATTTTGTGGGTTAGTTTTGAGGCAAATTCGCCAAATACCTAAAGATCTGAACTCCCCTTTCGCCAGAATCCCATCATACTTTTTAAAAATATCTATTTTATGTGTTTAGGCCTTGATATAAGTGTGTCCTGGCATGTGTTTTTGGCTGCCTGCTTAGGCATCAGTCGCCATTAATGCTCAGGCACCAGTCTCCCCTCCCCCAAGTTTCGCCGGGCAAGTACCCTACTATGATCCGGTGAAATCTGGGTGGGCGACAGGGAACAAAGGCGCTGGGGTTTCTGAGAATTGCCAGTTACAGGGGAATCCTCTCGTAATTCGGGCATATTTTTACGGCGAGTTAAGCCAAGGCGCTGAGGATTTACTAAAATTTTCGTACAAAGGGGAGGATGTGAGGCGAAATTGGGGCAGTTTTGTCCCTAACCTGAAATGGTCTCTCCTCAAGGGAAGACATTTTTTTGTTGTGGAAAGCCCTAACCAACAAAAGAAGAAGAAATGATGAAACCTCTCACTCATAAATGAACCAAAGCACCAAAAAAGAGGGGGAATACAAGGAACAAAAGGTTGCCTACACACATTGTAACACCATTGACACCCTCTGCCTATAAAATGTGTGCAAAACTACCTAAACCCTTAGGGTTAGGGCATTCCCAAAATAAGGGTTATTGGCCGTATGTAAAGCCCTAACAAAAAAGAAGAAGAAAAGTAAAACCCTAGGGTTAAGGCATTCCCAAAATAAGGTTATTCGATGAACCTATATTGCCCATATTGCCCCTATGTCTTTGCCCTAAAACAAAAAAACAAGAAGAAAAGTAAACCCCTAGGGTTGGGGCATTCCCAAAATAAGGGTTATTGGATGAGCCTATATTGACCGGATGTAAAGCCTTAACAAAAAAGAAGAAGAAAAGTAAACCCTTAGGGTTGGGGCAAGCCCTAAATAAGGGCTATTGGATGAGCCCTTATTGCCTGCATTATTAGGTACCCAAGTCTTGCTTTACATTTTGAAAATGTTTCTCACCTTTGGGGCTTTACCTGACCTCAATCCTGAGATGAACATTATCGTGAACGGAGGTGTAGATGCAAGGTTTCTTATGCCTAGTGGGGGGGATGATCCCTCCCACCCTTAGGGAGTAGGTGTAAGATTGGTCCTCTTTTCTACGAGGTAAGTTCATAAATTTACCATGCCATTCAAATATACTAGGAGATATGTTGAAGCCTATGTATAGGAGAAGGGTAACCCTAGAGTTCCTTCCATGTTTTTGGGTGCCTGGAACTAGGGCTATTGTGCCTAAGCACTGGAAAACAAGGAAAGGCAAACGAGGGCTAACCTTCTCTTAGGTAAAGCAGTTGGGTTTTTTGGCCTTTTATCAATTTGTTTCACTTTCTTTGTAGTTGGTTTATGTATCCCTTCCTTGCCCGTATCAATCATTTTCTCTCAAGTTCATGTAGCTTTAAAAGCTCTAATTTTTCTTCTTCATTAAGTTTTTAATTTTAATTTAATTTAATTTAATTTTATCATTATTATTTCCTAAAATGGTTGCACTTCATATGATGATGTTGTTGTTGTTAAAGGATACAAATATCTTTGAAATATTAAAAAATGCTCAAAAGATAAATAACTCAAAAGGATAGTGCATGGAGTGGAAGAAATCTTCCAATTCTTAAGAGAGCCCTCCAAAGATAATGGCTTGACAATGGTTGTGAACTAACAAAGGGCAAGAAAAGATAGGGCATTACTTGTAGAGTAAAGTCTTAGGGTGAGGCCATTCTCATAGGTATGATCCCTCCCAACCTTAAGGAATATGCATCGTATCCCTCCCTCTCTTGGGCTTGGTGATTTGCATATGTTTAGATCCATGACAACATTCACCTTGTGCTTTTGATGGCTAAAGGCCACAAGTGGGGACGTACCCAAAATGTAGAGCTAGACAATGCAATATCATCATTGTAGGCCCCTCATGGCAGGGTTTTAAGTACTCTACATGTTCCTTTAAGTAACTATAGTTCTGAGATGAAAATCATCCACAATAAAATGAATTCATCTGAACTATTCATCCTTATAGGTAAGGTATATTGTTGAACTGGGGATAGGAATGTTAATCTGATCATTTTTGAGTTGGTGAAGTGTAAGGTAACACTCAAGGGGTGGGGCGTTCTCCAAACAAGTGCTCACTTGAGGTAAAGATGAGAAGCACTTATTTTGAGAACACCTCACTACAAAGATATTGCCCATCAACATCCTCATTGTTGTCCATAACAATGTTGTTCACATTATTGTGAGATAAACTTTATGGTTTCATCCATTATGGTGCACAATACATGGTGCTTATTGTGACATATACTACGATAAAATTGCAGTTTGACATTTGTCTAATATGTGATATATTAGACATTAATTTGATATCAACAATTGATATTTATGATAAATTGGTCATAGCTAGGAGAATTTAAATTTTTTTCTTATTTTAATGTCCATCATGTTTTTGAAAAAGAAAAAAAATTCATGATTTAATTTTTTTTTTTTTTTCTCCATCACATAGTTATGAGGAGCTCAAAAGGGATCTCACATTAAATGATGACATGTTCTAAGAACCTAAACCAAAACCTATAAAGAAATCTTGTAACATGATTTTCAATTTATTGCAAATCTAATGAATTTTTTCGAAGAAAAAGTGATCAAATATTTTCTTTTCATATTTATTTTTCACATTGGAGCAAAATTTCAAGCCCAAAAACAAACTCAACATGACATGTGTATTTGAATGTTTTAACATTGTCACATTTTGAAAGAATTACATGAAATTTTGCATATGATGGATGCCATAATCATTTTTAGAAAAAATATTTTCATATTTAGTTTTGTTGTTATGGATTGGTGACAACATCATTTGGGTTGGGTCGGGTTGGGTCGGTTGGGTACACATTTGAAGAGTTGGCAAAATCCCTTGAAGCTACTATACTCTACAAGGATTCTCAACACAATATCCCTGCCTTACAATGCAGGGCCGATAAACATCACATATTGTACATTGTAATGGATGAAACCACAAAGTTTGTGTCACATGTATCAGCAATAGCCCATTGTGTGGATAAAAGAAGCTAGCTCTTCATAAGAAGAAAAACACTCTTTAGGAGAAAAATAAAAGGCAGAATGAGAACCCATTCACACGAAGCACAAGGCAAGTAAAAGCATGAGAACACATGTCACTAAAGAACATAACAATCAGGACACCACTAATACATTAAAAATAAAATAAAAATAGTAAACTAAACTTCAGAAAAGCCTGCCTGTAAAGCTTAGCTGCAAATACACTAGCTACTTTGTTGGCCTTGCCTACCAAGCCAAAGGATGTTGTGTTTCGATTCATTATAGATTATAGTAACTTAAGGGATTTTTATAGGCCCCTAGGTAATAATTATAATAGGTCCATTTTTATATGAGGATTTTTGGAAAGATGATATTTTGGCTTGTGTTGAAACTTAAGATAAGTTATAGAGTTATGATATCTTGAAAGACTTTGGTTTCTTTTAGAGGATTTTTTTGAAAGATTGTATTTTGTGCATGGTGAAATATTTAAATTTTCTTAATTCTTTGTTTGCCTTAAGATACGTTTTAATGTAAATGGCAAGATCACAATGTGACACACCCCTTGTTAACATGGCCACCCCACTTGCCTTTCTTTCCATTTTTTTTTCAATCACTTGCTTGCTTGCTTCCTGTCACATGCTCGTGGAGTCTAGAAATGCCACAGAAACAAGCCAAGTGTGTTGTCTTATGCGGGCACTGAGGATTATACGCCTCAGATGAGCCAAGCCATGGCCCTGCCACTACAACCACAGGAGACAACTAAGCTGAAGTTACTACTATATGGAACACGAAGCTTGCATGGAGACAAAATGTAGAGCAAACTTGCTCCAAAAATAAGCTCCTAAGGTGGACATTAAATGCGATGACAATACTATACCCGACATTACGTTGGGTACCTCCCTTAGAGCATGGAGTCCTTGCAATAACTGCCCTTGGGCTCCCACCTTGGTGACGAGATTAATTCTTTGCATTTTGGTGGAACTTGGAAGTGTTATTAAAAACAAAGGAAAATGAATTTTTTTTCTCTGTACAAATATAACACATACTAGTGTGGCCTCTGGCATTGGCCCAAATATTACCACATTCTGAACTGATTTGTTTCCTTCCAAGACCTGATTTTTTGGAATTTGTTTGAATTTTCAAGGGTAGAAAATCACTTTAAAATCAATATCTCCCACATTGTGAATCCAAATCTTGCCAAATACATTCCATTAAATCCTGCTCATCAAGATCTTTCCAACAACACCAAAGGCACATTCCAATTCCTCCAAGATTTTATGCTCTGGTTTAATTTCATTTTCAGTGAAGAAATCATTCAATATTCAAGAACTTTTGCACCACAAGTCCAAACATCATGGAACCAAGCCATGCACCCTTCCTCACTGGGAGCTTTCCAAAGACACCAAGAACAAGATCTGAAGCATCCTGGTTTAGTAGATCTCATAACTACAAAACAAAACAACACAAGCAACTTCCTTCATAGATAGATGAAAACAAATTTTGCACAATTGATGAAAAGCACATTGATTTAGGGTTTGGGATCCCAACATTCCTAGCCAGAAGGTTCATTCATGGATGTGCTTAAGGATGATGCAACGCTATTGGAAACTCAATATTCATTATGGCCATTATTACAAGGGGTTTAAAGTTTAATGTGAACATTGAATGGGCTGGGGGCTAAAAGTTGACCAAAAACCATAGAAATTGAAGAAGTTGAAAAAGGTATATGAGGGCTATTGATGACAAAATCTTTAATTGCCATATGTGTAGTTATATGGCTATATATAAGTACGTTTAGTGATTGTAAAGGCTATGGCTCAACATGTTTGTAGAATATATTAAAAGATAATTAATTATGATACCTAGCCTAGTGGTTTCTATTACCTAGTCCATTTCATGAATTATCTTTGATTCTTCACAATGAATTTCAGATGCATGAACATAATTCCTTCAATTAAAGTCTATTTATTCATTAATGGAAACAAATTAAAAACAAGATTAGAGAGGTAGTCAAGAGAGTGGAACCCATAGTGATGAAGTCATGTGTGACAAAAGTTTGGCAACAGGACAAAGTTGGGGATGTGGCACATTGTGTCAAAAACAGATAACTTTTCAAGCTTTTTCTTCTTGTTGGTTTTGCACATTTATTATGCTACATTTATTGCTCCATACAATGCAAAATTTCCCTGCTATATTTTCATTATAACTCACCTCCCAAAAACTTTTATGTTATATTTTTTTGGGTGCATCCAAGTTTCTATAGAACACGAAGGTGATATAAAAACATATTGCCACATACACGTATATAGAGAGAGATATTGAAGACGAAAACCATGTAAAATGTAATTGCACAACAATATGATATATTTGGGCTTTGGCATCACAACAACAAACTACGCGGGAAACCGACTTTGTGTTATAGCCAACACCTTAACTTGTCTTATCTTGTTCTTTTTCCACCACCCATCCATTTAAAAAGCTTGTAGCAAGTACGGAAATTGTTGTTGCCATTGTGTCCTTGAATGTTTTCCCGAGATTGGTGTTTGGTGGATGCCATGATTCGAAGCATAAATTTATTCTATCCTATGGTTCTCTCCAGGAAAATCTTTGAAGTAGGTAATAAACATCATCCCAAAAATAGTGTTTGGTGAGTGCCACATGGTGTGTCATGACCTATTATTATTACCTTCCTCAAATTCTTCAAAGACAAAAAAAAGTTTTATTAGCCTAGTAGGATTGTTTTGAGTAGTAAATCTCATAACATCCTTTGGAGTTGATCCTAAAGAGATAATTGAGGGTGTCAGCTAAAAAGATGGTGGGGTTTCCGTATTTCCAAATTTGGAGGAGTCAAAAATAGAAGATGGTGATGTCCATCATGCCCTAAACTTGCAATCAACATTGATGTCAATGGGTTAATGGATGATTTAACACAGGCCATAAGGTGCAATCAACATTCATGTCAAAGGGTTAATGGATGATTTCACACTGGCCATACAAGAAGCTATTGAGTTCAATCATGTTCATCCAACTCCAGAGGTGCTCTCCCCCCCCCCCCCTTCCAGTTCTCTTCACAATGGGCAATTTGGGCAAAGTGAATGTGGGCACTTCTCTTGCAAATTAAAAATTGGCAACATGTGCCTGTGAAGATTGTAACTAGTGTTGGGCTTGCCCAACTGTGCGAGGGATCTAAGGGCAGCTTATTTGGGAAGGTGCCACATATTGGGATCCTTCTATCCTCACACATAATCTCTATGGAAGTTGTGAACATCACTCGGGAGACCAAATTTATACATTATTTATATTTATCTCTGGCTCATCTCTAACCATATGGCAATCCAAGCATAGAATCCCCCTTGGTGCTATTATTGTTTGAGGTTCTTCTTGTTGCATGGAATACCTAAATTTAGGGTCTTTCCAAATAAGCAATTCTCCAAGTTATCTCCCCATTAATACCATATAAAAATCTAGGTTAAAATTGGAATTTTCATCCCTCCCCATGTGAGCCAACAACCATCATGGATGTAGTGAATTGTGCCCTTTGAGTGTTTTTTGACATTTGGGGAGGCTGGACCTTGAGGAATTGAACTTACACACTTTCAACCATTATATGTCAATAAACTTTTGTTCAAACAATGTCCTTCCCTTTAGATGTTTTGGTTCATCTTGACACAACTCTTTTTCTTTTGTTTGTTTATTTGTTTGTCTGTGATTGAGGATTTCACAACCTCTAGAGCCCCGATGACCTTTTCAGTCAAGTAGGGTAGTACCAAAAAAGAAAGAAAACAAGGAAAGGGGTGGGTGCTTTGGGGGATGAGCTCCAAGGCTTGTTTTCACTTTTGGAAAGAAGACTTACATGACTATTCATTCAACTACCCAAATAAAAGCTTCCTCTACGTATTGTAAAAATCGAAACTATTAACACCATGGCCACTTTCAAGGGAAAGGGGATGATAATTTGGTAACCCTGGTTAAAAAAAAAAGGGTTCCATAGTCGTTGGCCTCGGGTTAACAAGAACCCATGTTGGTACCATGGTGAAAATCACAAAATCTATTTAAATTATTTCTAAATATTACAAATATCCCATGCTTAGACTAAATCAAGGTCTTTGTTACATTTTTGGGGCTTAATATGGGCCACTAATAAGAGGCCTCTGACTCAAAAAAAGGTAAAAAGGTCCCAAAGTGGGTGCTGCTGGTTCCGCCTTTCTTTACTTACACACACTGACTTTTACTTGCAGGGCTAGGACAATAAATAATACTTAAACAACAAACTGGAGCTGGAGGGCTTTAAACTTCCCTTGGAATTCACCTGACCCCATGATGATGGTAACGTAACTGCTGGTTAGTTAAGTAGTTAGTTAGATTATGGTGGTGGAATATGATGGGTGGAAAATTAAATGTCCGGTCTGTCCTTTTGGGGAATTGAACCCACAACTACTCTTGCAGGTGGCCATGAGCGCTAAAACGTCAGTACTCAAGTCATCATCAACATCAGCATCAGCAGCTTTCCATTAGGTTGTTGTGATCACAGCTACACAGAGACAAACCCTCAAGCCTGGCTGGTGGGCTGTTTGTTGGTGCCAGGAGGAGGTACTACTACCTAGTAGTAGTAAAGTTCTCTTTCCATTAGGTTGTTGTGATCACAGCTACACAAAGACAAACCCACAAAAAGCCTGGCTTGTGGGCTGTTTGTCTGTGCCAGGAGGAGGAGGTACTACCCAGTTGTAAGGTTCTCTTCCCATTAGGTTGTTGTGATCACAGCTACACAGAGACAAAAGCCCAAAAGCCTGGTGGGCTGTTTGTTTGTGCCAGGAGGTGCCTACGGTGCTCTGCTGCCTTCCTGTTCCTGCTGTCGGTTCCTGTGCGAACCAACAGAAGCACGCAGGCCCAATTCTGTTGTTGTTGTTGTTGTCGTCGTCGTTGTTCCGCATCAGAAGACCAACACAAAGATTACTACTACTACCTATCGTGTGGCACACTACTACTAGTCTGTCTGTGTGGAAGAATTCCAGACAGAGTGCAGGAAGAGAGAGAGAGAGAGAGAGAGAGAGAGAGAGATCCTGAGCCAGCAAGTGGCAGCTCGACTCCACAACACTTGACAATATTTCTCTCTAATGATCTGGTCGTGTGCCGTGCTGCATATGCTGCTGTAGTCGTGGTGGAAGAAAAGTAGTGTTATTTGGTAGGAGCTGGAAAAGAGGAAGAAGAAGAAGAGGAGGAGGACTTCTTTGTTGCAGAGTTACTTGGTGGGGGAGTGGTACTGTCAGATGTGAAGACAGTGGGGAGAGGCATGATGATGGGTGCTGGATGAGGGGGTGAAGTGAGTGAGTGATTGATTGAGTGAGTGGGTGGGTGGGTTACCGAGCAAAGCATTTTCGTTCTTTAGAGGGGTGAAGAAGGTATCTGTTTTCCAGGAGAATGTAATTGACTGAACCATGGAAGATGCGTTCTTCTTCCGGTTTTGGATCTGTTGTTGCCATGGGTTGCGACATAGCTGGTTGGACTCGTGGATTTCGTAACACGTTTGTGTGGGCGTTTGAGAGGGTTTGAGGAAGAAACGGTAGCGATTATCTCAGAGCCCCTTGCGACTGGAGTTGTCAACCTCGATGACCGTGAGCCAAGGTGCGTTTGAAACGAGCTCTGTAGTTAGAGGATGGAAAGGGATTTGTAGAGAGAAGGAAGGGGGGGTTGGGGGCGGGGAGGGAAACAAGAGAACCCATACACATCGATGGAAGGGCAGAAGTTGTGAACTGAAAGGAGTTAGGCCTTGGGGTATGTATGTGCTGTAATTGGCATTGCAATACTCGGTAGAAGTAAGAAGAAATGGGTAGTAGCAATCTTGCTTGTTGCAACAAAATGTGTGTTTTTTTGCTTCCTGTTGATTGTTAAGAAACGGGGGTTTTGTCGACTGTTGTTGTCCCTGACTGACTTCTCTATCTGTGTGATTGTCCATGTGCTGTGTCTTTTTGAATTTCCAGAGTTTCTGGCCAGAATCAAACACATGTGTGCTGCTCAGTCTGTGAGTGAATCAGAACAAGATCTGATGGAGGCAGGAGGAAGTTCAGAAGATAGATATGAGTTTAGTATAGATGGTGCAAGCTCACGCCTCAGTATGGATGGTCTGAGCTTGGATTTGTTAGGAGAATCTGGTGGCTTGAGCTTCAGTACTGTACACGGTGGCCGCGGTGGCAGCACAGATGATTGTGGCAGCAGTTCAGGAGGATCTTCACCTCTGGGATGGCCTTTGGCCAAAAGAGATCGGCTTATCAAAGGCCCTTTACTGTCTTCATCATCAAATGTAACCAGTGAAAGGGATACATTTATGTGGGAAGAGAGAAGAGAGACAACAGAAGCAGAACTTGCAGGTTGAATTCGTTACTGTCTTTTCAACTTTTTTCTGTATTTGTTTTTCAGAATGTTCTATCACTGCTGGAAGTAGTATTGATCCCACTTAGTGGGGTATTGGAAAATGCATTGTTGCCACAAAAATCATGAGGTGATGATGTTAGGTCAGGTTTGAAGGTCTTGAAGTCTCAGGATGGTGTGTGGCACAACATCTTGCATGATGTTGGTATTATGGTTTGATAATAAATGGATTCATCCAGTATGAAAAGAAATGCAAAGTAATCTTTTTAGCTTTGACCCCCATGAATCGTTTGTGGGTTGGAAGTTTGGCTGCTTTGAAACTCATCGGGAGGTTTCTCTGCATGTGTGTGAAAGCCCTTTTTATTCCCTTGGGCATTTCCTCCTGTTGCTTCTGAGATTCAAACATTGTATTTATAACCAGGATCATGTTGTAGTTGTTGCCACAACATCCCAAAAGTTCTCCATTAGGCACTGGGCCTCTCCTCCATTTCTGTTTTGGGTCCAAAGAGTGTATCAACTATTATACAATTAGGGTGAGGTATTATTGTTCCTATCTATGGAACTCCTATCTGAACACTTGCAATGCCACCTTTGTTGTGAATCTGACTCCTATGGGCCTTGTGCTTACATCTGGGTACAGAGGTGGAGATGATGAAAGAGAAATTTGCAAAGCTGTTGTTGGGAGAAGATATGTCAGGTGGTGCAAAGGGTGTCTGCACAGCAATGGCCATTTCAAATGCCATCACTAACCTCTCTGGTACACATTCATTGCTGTTTCAGAAACATGTACTTTCTCATTTGTGCACCCGTGTGTCTCTGCACCTTTCTTCTCCTGTTTGTACAGAAAATATTATTTCTTTGTTCACGTGTTAGTGTGTTATTTGCGGTGGATGCAGCTTCTGTCTTTGGGGCACTCTGGAGATTAGAGCCATTTGCTGCAGAGCGACGTGCAATGTGGCGCAGAGAAATGGAATGGCTCCTCTCTGTCAGTGACTTCATTGTGGAGCTGGTCCCTACATGGCAAAGATTTCCAGATGGTAGTGCTTTGGAGGTTAGCATGACCCACAGGTGGTTTTTGTTCTTGCTCTAGTATCTAGTATGTTCTCATCATGTTGGAGTTTAGCCTAGCCACAAAAGCTGGCAATCTGGAAAGAAGATGCTTGAAAGCATGTATAGGTTCCCCGGCAGTTATACATGAAGTGCAAATTCTTATTTCAACTCTCATGGGTGCTGGGTGCAGGTGATGGTCAGCAGGCCTCGGTCAGACATTCATGTGAACTTGCCAGCTTTGCGTAAGCTGGACAATATGCTGCTTGTATGTCCACAAACATTTGAAACCTGCAGGCTTTTCCCATAAAGATAAAATCCTAGGGCAAATTTGGTTCCTTTACTATATGACATATAGCTGTTGGCTTGATTTCCTCTTTTGTTTTTTCCAGGACTCATTAGACAGCTACTATGAAACAGAATTTTGGTATGTGGACCGTGGAATTGCAGTGGCTGAGAAAAACAACTGGGTCAATTCACTGAACCCCTCTCTTCAACGACAAGAAGAGAAATGGTGGTTGCCAACTCCAAAAGTACCAGCAAATGGTCTGAGTGAAAACTCAAGGAAGAGATTACATCACCATAGGGATGCCACAAGTCAAATCCTGAAAGCAGCCACAGCAATTAACACCCAGATATTGTCTGAAATGGAGGTTCCTGCCATCTACTTGAATTCCTTACCCAAGGTAACAATCATTTATATTTCTGTCTGAACAACGCTGGGTGGTCTCTGTATCTTTTTGATTGAAGAACTTTGATCTCTAGATCTTTGGTCTGAAACCCTAAACCTGCTTACCAGATATCTCACAAGATCTATTCAGTTGGGTTTCAGATGGAGAGTTCTTTGATACTTATGAAGATCTTGAACTTTCACATCCCCATACCTGCAGGTATAGAGTCTGATACTCTACTACTGATTGTGCAGAGTGGGAGGTCAAGTCTGGGGGAACTACTATACCGAAGTATATCTGCAGACAACTTCTCAGTTGAAGCCTTCCTATCCACACTTGACACTTCAGATGAGCACAATATTTTAGATATAGCGAACCGGTTAGAGGCAGCCGTACTTGTATGGAGACAGCAAACTCACCTGAAGCATGCACAGTTGTGGGTGAAAGAAAAAAAATCCACTCCAAAGGCATCATGGGGAAAGATTAGGGAGTTTGTGGGTGATGGGGATAGGATGTTGCTGCTAGCAGATAAAGCCGAGAGTGTGCTAGTCAGTCTGAAACAGCGTGTCCCGGGGCTGCCACAGACATCCTTGGACACCAGCAAAATCCAATTCAACAGGGTAGTTATCTCTGATGACTTTCTGCAAAACACTCACCAAGTTGCAAAGCAAGTGTAGCTGGATTAATAATAAGAGTTATGCTATCTGAAGAATGAGACTGCAAGATATGCTTACACAAATCTGTAGCTTGTCCTAAATGGTGACAACTCTGTTGTGGAATGGGTGCAGGATGTTGGTCAATCTATATTGGAGAGCTATTCACGTGTGCTTGAAAGTTTAGCTTTCAACATCATTGCTCGAGTTGATGATGTTCTGTATGCAGATGACCAAGTCAGGCACTCATTATCAGCGAGAACAGTTGAGACAGATGGAGGAGATTTCATGGCAGACTCACATCCCTCTTCCAATATATCGGCAGATGGTTCTTTCAACAACAAGCAGTTGACGTGCGTTAGCATGTCTTTTTCAACTCCCTTTGTTTCTCCTGGTGCATCACCTACTAGTCCTGTTGTGGCCCCCGGCTCAGCTCACAACAATAATTCACAAGGTGCTGGAACACTAATCTCTTCTGTGGGAAAAGCCTTTTCAGAGCACAGAGGAGGAGAATTGCCAGACAGGAAGGAAAAACAAGAGCCTGCAAAGCTGGTGAAGCTTCCTTCAGAGCCAATCAAACCGTGGACTCATGCAGGCAACCTTGAGAGTAGCAATGCCCTTCACAGTCCACCAGGGCGTGATTAGATGAACTGTGAGATTGGCATGAGTATGTTCCATGCTATGTAATTTTACAACCCTTCTTCCCCCGACCCCATTCCTGGTAACTAAACTTTACATTTTAGGTGGATCAGGGCAGGGGGTGAATTCAAGCATTCATTTGAACCGAATAGAAAACATAAGACACTTCAGTGTACCAGAGGTTATTTTCATTTGTTTTGGCATTGCAAATGGAACTGGCTCAAAGTGTTAAACCAGTGATTACATCATGTACACAGCCAATTAGACATCGCTTTCGACACTCTTTCAGTATGCATGACATGCCTTTGGATGCAGTTGTAAAACAACCAGTTTTTGCATGGAGCTTTTGCAACACCATGGTATGACTTGCTATTGCTCACAATTTCAGATGATTAGTCAGATAGCTACAGTAGTTAGCTGATTATTCCTGCAACAATTTTGGTGGTAAATTATAGGTTATATTAGTTTAGCTGGTTCAGTCCTTTTCACAGTAGGCCTTGTTTTCTGCTTACAAGAACCTACAGAGCCGCGGACACAGCAACTTCCCAGATTGAGTTCTCATAGCTTGTAAATGGAACAGAACCAAGTGGGTATGAAAATGAAAGAAATCCTTTATAGAAGTGGGTTTTGCTTTTCTGGCTCTGACTTGTTTGGGTCCTCTCTCTTTGTAATTCCTTTCCCCCTTCGCTGCGTGTTTTGTTTAATGGAGCTCACCAGGGTTTAAAACCATCATACATTGTGTTAACATGTGGCTTTTCAACATGATGATCAAAGTATGCACATTGAAAGTGAGAAGAAGCATGAAAATGTTCTAACAATGGGAACAAATTGAGCTTTACTAAACTTATGTTCCAAGGGATGTAGGCCCAACCCTTTGCAAGGCACTGTGACCTAACTTACAACCTCGCTCCTCTTTTTAAGCCCTGATTCTTTTTACGACCATTTAAGGTATGGTTTCTGTGGGATTTCAGACGTTTGTTTGAGTATGGGTTGCAATTTTCAATAACATGTGGAACATGTACTGCAATGCTGAGATAAGCCAAAAAATTGTCCATAAGTTGTGGTTGCACAAGACATTGGGATGTGGGATGAGACACATTATGTGTCATAGGAACATCTTTTGAACCCTAAGTGTGTCTTGTTCATGTTTGGTGAAAGTAAGCTTCTTGTAGTTGGGAGCTGTCCTATATGTGTTTGGATACACTACATAAAACAAGGTTTGATGATTTGAAGTGCCAAAAGTATCATGAAAAATTACATCTTGGTGACAATTTGCTTTGAACAAATCAGCACAAAATCTTTGTTGCAATTGAGATCTATGGTTGAAGGAGTGTTGGGTGGTTCTCTCTTTTTCAAAGAAAGAACCACTGGGTAAGGGCATCCCTAACATGCCAGGAAAAGTTAGATGCTTGGTGGACAGGGATCCAAGCATGCGTTGTGACGGGCTGAATCAACATTGTCATCATTTTCCATGCAAAAAACACATTCAAATACAAATATGGGGGTGAAATTGTGTTTACTAAAATTGTGCTAAAGTTTATGAGACAAAAATTGTTGTAAATATTGTCTTGCCTAAGAGCATCTCCACCGATGCATAACGTATTTTGGATGAAGATCAATAAATTCATCTTGTCAACAAGGTTACTAAAAAGCCTATGGCTTAGCATTTTTGCTCAATATACTCAGGTTGGCAAAAGCCCCAAGACAATCTAAAACCTACTCTCAATTGGTCAAATGTATCGATTGGTCTAGGTGGTTTGTTATCAATAAGTTTTGACCTTTCATTGTCTACATTCATG
This sequence comes from Sphagnum tenellum, assembly GCA_963921925.1. Taxonomy (NCBI): domain Eukaryota; kingdom Viridiplantae; phylum Streptophyta; class Sphagnopsida; order Sphagnales; family Sphagnaceae; genus Sphagnum; species Sphagnum tenellum. The sequence continues at coordinate 8,221,702 of OY998156.1, forward strand.
TTGTACGGGTGGGGCTCGGTATAAGAAATAACTAATCTTGGATGGGAGAAATATTGTTGCAAGGCCAAATGCTGAATATAGGTGGAGGTGCTCTAATATTAGAAAGATATTATCAACTTCGATATGAGCTATTGTAAAATGATGTACAAGCACAATGACTAATTAACCTCAATTGTTGCAATAGATGATGAAGGGAAATAAAAAAAAACAAGATAAAGTTTTTCATGTTGCACGCACACGTGGTCACTTTCTTAAAGTAAATTGCCACCAAATTTAGTTTAAGTCTGGGTTTTTACGTTGGGACTTTCTCATAAAACCCAAACATGAACAAGCATAAACATTCAAATACATACATTCACTTGCATTCAATTACATGCTATTGTAGAACATGCTTGACAAACAACAAAATTTAAACATGACATTGACGCTTGAAAATTATGGCAAACAAATTAATCATATGTGGCTCTAGTCAAATAATTGTAAAAAAATATTGACACATACAATCTTTAAACAACTAAACAAAAAAGACATTAACAAGTTTGACAAGTAAGCCGTAGAACACATCAAAGAATTTGGACAAGTTAGTCCTAATTATGACAAATTGGTCAAATGACTCTATGATAACTGCTAGTATATTGAAATCCAATTTGAAAAGTTATCAACCAACCCCTTTGGTATATATTAACATGACTATAGTTGTTTTCAATTTTTTCGTTCATTAATAGTTTTTTGCACATAGGTTTGTGCATCCTTGATTGACACCTCCTTGATTCCATTGAACAAACTTTTATTTCATTAGTAGCATACTCACAACATTTCGACACAACATTTCGATAACAATTGGCAACATATGGTTGTGTTGCACTTGTGGCAACACAAGTGGAACAAAGAACACAATCCTTGTTAAGGAAGTTATGAGGGTGTTTAAGTTGGCACCTTTGTCTTTCATCTAGGCTATAACCTTTTCACACAAGGCAAAATGGGCACATCAACTTTGTTTAAAGATTGTTGCACATGATCCGATAATGCATTGACAAGGAAAATGTTTTGTGGTATATAAATGTTCAACATGGGAGAGTGTTTCAATTTTTAAAGTGATATGTCTAGGTCATTGTTATCCATAAGAAGACGTTTGTGATGATGGGTATTACTTTCTTCATTTTATTTTTATTGTACATTACAACACATGACATCCATTGAAACATTGAGAAATCCACAAAATTGATCATTAATGAAAAAATAAAAAAGGCCAATGTACTTTGTTGTTTTATTGAAAGGAGGTTGCACACGCTTTTTGATTTGCCTACAATTGGAAGAGGAATTGCTATTGTTGTGCCTATGTTTTAACTTGCAAAATCTCCTACATGCTCATTTTTTTCCCATTTGCTAACTCATTATTCAAATTCAATCATTGTTCTCAACTCCAACTTCATCAACATGAACATCCATTGACAAATGTGAATAATGTAAATAAGCTTTGTAAGTTTTAAATCTTAAACTGTCATGGCAATCATCCACCCTAGTAATAACAAATTAAGATTATATTCATTAGATTATTTTCAAACTTATCTAAATGTTATATTGATATATTAGACAAGTGCATTGTAAAAATTTGACACTCAACATTAACTTGATTGATAAGACTTGTAAACATGTCAAAAGAAGATTGGTTATGCTCAAGGTGGTTCCTATTAATGTGAAGGGATTCGAAGATGAATGTAAAACTTCAAAATGTATGTCTAAACTTGTTTTGAAACTTTTATCCACTTTATGTATCACCTACATACATCAATGCAAAGGAGTGATATTGATTGAAGAGATATCATGAAAGATGTTCAAGGGAGTCAATTACATCATGGCAAAAACAAGTGTTGATGTTGTGCAATTTGATTATTAATGTGGCCACCCCTGATTCTTGGCAAATTTTCATAGTTCAAACCACAAGTTGAAATTCATTCTTTCCTTTGTTATAACTTGAAATTTTAAGCACCCTAATCTTAATGTTGTATGCATGTAAAAAAGTGGGGGTGTGTGTTAGCCATATGCATTTGAAGGGCTTCACAAGCCCTTTTGAACAAGGGCATTGCATTTGTAAGTCTACCCAAGTAGGTGATTTTGATTTTTTTTCAACAAATGCCTATTGGTTGAGTCATGATTGCCTTGTTATGTACATACCCATAACACCCACACCTACCTAACATTAATTTTTTTCTCATTTTTGCGTGAATACCATTAGTTTTTAAAAAGGTTTGAAAACAACACAACCAAAGTTCATTAATTTTGAAAATTGTCAAAAAATTGAAACTAGAGATTATTAATACCAAACAAAATTAGTTCAAAGGTTAGACCATGAAAGTTCCATATTCATGGTTCATTATAAATTGTTTCTTGTATTGGCATTGTACTTTGTGACCAACAAAAAAGTTTTATAGCTAGATGCATAAATTGACATTGTAATTTGAAATCATTTGAATTTAAGAGTGGGCAACTTTTGATCAATGATTCTTTTGGGTGGTGAATTTTGATTACTTTTCAAAAAAAAAAGGGGAAAATACTTGGAAAAATGTGTTTATCAATGTAAAATGTGTTTTAAAAGCAAAAATTGTCATTTTTGCTAGATCCAACAATTGAAAAAAAGCATTGATTAAATGGGTAAAAACATGATAAAACGAATTGCTAATGCTTTTGAAGGAATTCATGAAAAGTCACAATAAGTTGATATGATAACATAACATTGGTCAAATTGCATTGAAACAATGCTTAAATAGTGTTTTTGGGTAAACTAATAGGAGCCATTGTAAGTGCAACCATTGCACTTGTTCATTTGTTCATTTTTTAAAAGACTTGAAATGCTTTCAAAATGACATGATCATGTACAATAATTATTCACACCTTTACATAATAATATAATATGTTATGACAAATAAAATGAATATTTTTTACCATTGTAAAAATTATGGACTTCTAATCCATCACCTTTTATAACTAATCACAATTTGCCACCTCTTCTTAACAAGCATTCCCGCTGCTTTTTAAGCAAATAAAAAGCCATTGCCCAAAGTGGTAGATTGGTTTTTATTATCTTGTTTGCATTTTTTCACAATGTTTTTAAAGCATAAAATGTATTGGTTATGGACTTTTAAGAGTGATGAATTTTTAAAATATATTTGTTGAATTAATTTCAAAGTTATCCAAAATCTAGATTGATATATTGAAAAAAAATTGTACAAATACAACAGACATTTTCAACATTAACTTAATTTATGAGGCTTATATATGGATAAAAGAAGCACCGATTATGGTTGAGATGGCTCTTAATAGTTCAATTTCACCTTTCCAATTTATGTCAACTCTTAAAAATGTATGGTTTCAATTTTCACATGTTACTACAAATGTTTTTCCATCCTATAGACATTAATAATAACAATTTAATAATTGTATTATGATGGAATGGCCCATTCCACTAAGGTACACGGCAAGTTGTCATTTTGTTAGTTTGTAGTTGAGTCCTAGTAGGGCTTGGTCCATAAGATGAAAGCAAAATCAAGTAAACACATCTTGATTTTTAAACATAAGTGGAAAATAATCATAAAACAAGTCTTGATGCATCTAATATATTAAAGCTACAGGTCGGTCTGTCTGTCTCTCTGTTTGACAAACAGGGGAGGGCAGGGGTAGGGCAGGCGGCCAGACATTTTCAATTACTGGCCGTTATCTTCCTGGCCATTATCTTCTAGCAGCGCCAATTCGAAACAGGGCAGGGTAGGGGCAAGGCAGGATAGGGCAAGGCAGACAAAAAACTTATAAAACTTCACAGTGGCCGAAGGTCATGGGCACTCACGGGGGACTTCACAGTGGCCTTCGACCACGGGCACTCGTCAAACAAAATATAAATTTTTAAAATTATTTTCATTATAGAACATATTAAAACAACTATAATCTTTTTGAAATGAAAATTAAAAAATAAAAATAAAATGAAGATAAAAAAAATAAGAATAGAAAAAATAAAAACATGAAACAAACATAAACCAAAAAAAAAGTAAAAACGCAAAAACTATAAAAAAGGAATGGAAACAAATGAATCAAGGAAAGGGAAATACAGTAAAATAATTTTAAAAGAAAAAAAATTCCAAAAATGAATAAACCAAATAAAGAGTATAAAATAAGAAATAATAATAAAACTTCACAGTGGCCGAAGGTCACGGGCCGCCACGGGGGACTTCACAGTGGCCTTCGGCCACGGGCACCCACTAGTTTAATCTAAAATATCATTTATTTAGAGATCAATATGAACATATTTTGTGATATTATGATAATGATATTGAAGAATAGCATGTTTAATATATGCACTCAAATAAAATTTAAAAAGTGCAAGTAGATGTACGTAGATGTTAATTATTACAAAATTAGTTTCAAAAAATGAAATATTGGGCTTTTCTACCTATTTTGTTTAATAGAAACTTAGAATGTACTTATGTACTTTTAAATTTAAAAATATATAATCATAATATATCAAATTTAAAATGTAAGAGTTTGTTCGAGCATCATATATTCTTCAACCAATTTCAAACATATTTGTTACTTATTTTTATTATATTAAAATCTGTCAAATTTTATGTATAACTTACTATATATCCCTCGCTCCCAAGGCCCTACAAGTAGTCGCAATGTTTCTCCAATTCTGCAATTTGATAATATATTAGACTTATATCACCCTCCATAAATGAGAGATAAAATTTAACAAAATCACACTATTGTTATGTTGTTTGGTCATGTGGGAATTTGACATCTCAAAACCATGATAGTCTTGACAATTCTTGTGTGAATTTCTTTCACGAACATATTTTGTGACTTGTATGCATTCTCTTTATGTCTGGGCTTGCTTTGTGAAGCTTGTGTGCAATTTGTATTATTTTTTTCAATTTTGTGATGTTGCTCAAGTGGCAATAGTCCATAAGTATATTTAGCCAAATTTGGCAATATTCAAAATATGAAAGTATAAAATCTTGAGCACCCTTTCATATTGTAGGCAATTGTGGTGATTCTTTGAGGTTTTTAGGAATCTTTTTCATTTTCTAATGATTTTTTTTCTCAAAAGAACAGGGAATTTGTGACAGAATACTCTTTTTACAACTCAAGTTTACACACATGAAGGGAAGTGGATACCCAGAATGAACAAAATTTAGAGGAATCAAACATGCAAGAAGTGAACTTGGGATTGTGATAGAGAAGAACCAGAGCAAGTAAGAGGAACAGAGGAGGGACATGTAAAGAAAAAAAGGAAAGAAGACATGAAAAACATTTTGTAAGTCATGAGTAGGACAAACATGTTGACAATTCTTTCATACTTGTTCATTTCCTTTTGCAAGGGAATGTATGGATGATTTGAGTCAAAGAGTAGGTAATACCTTTAATACATAACCCAGAATTTGTAATCTAGCTCCTTCAGTTTCAGATCCAAAATAGCTTCAATAAACCTAATGCATTTATCAACTTGTCAGCCACTAAGGCTTTATTCAAGGATTTAAAACCTGTTCTCAACCATTTGAGCACGCAAGCAAAGCAACTCCTTTTGAACCAAACATGCTGCAAACAACTTGAACTAATTGGCACCTGATATATGGCTCTCAGATTAGAATTACCTTAATAGTCTTGAGGAGTCCCTGTCTTCTGCAAATCCGAAATATATTCCCACTTCTTGTCTTGCTAACTTCTACTGTTTCTTGCTTTACAACCCTAAGGTACTTTAAAACATATTTCAGCCACCCATGGCAGAGTTGACAAAGCTAAAATTGGTTCTCACTCCTTCAACCACCTTGTAGTTGGTTCCTGAAATTGGGTTTAAACTGCCTCAAGTTGGATACAAGTAATGATACATCTCAGAATGATCTAGATTCCAACTTGAGCTGTTCTATCATGGTAACTTAGATTAAATTGAGGCTTGTTGAAAAGCCACAAAATTTAGAATTCTAGTTCATTAAATACAATTGCTTCTTGATTCTTTGTTTGTAGATTGTCTATGGATGGAACAGTTTCCCTTGGTAACACCCAAAGGAAACTTAACTGACATTATATCCAGCATGCCTCCATACTGACTATACACATTAGGCCTGATCAGCTTCTACTATGTTTTCAGCATCTTGCATCAAAAGTTATGACAAACCTTGTAACATCATGAAATTTCTCTAGATGAGGTGGGGAAATTGAGAAAATGATACATCTCCCACTTTACACCTTTGTACAAAAAATAGGTTATTGAATATTGAGCTTTTTTCTTTGGTGAATTTTACATCCATTGCATCAACAACTGCCACATCCACCCCCAAATCCACTGCCACCTCCACAACCACCACCACCACCACCACCATCAAGATCAATACCAGCATCAACACTAAAACCACCACCAGCATCAATACCAAAACCACCACCAGCACCACCATAATCAACAAAACCATCACCAACATCAACACCAAAACCACCACCAGCACCACCATAATCAACAAAACCACCACCAACATCAACATCAAAACCACCACCGACATCAACACCAAAACCACCACCAACATCAACGCCAAAACCACCACCAACATCAACACCAAAACCACCACTACCATAATCATCACCAAAACCAGCACCAGCACCTTAGCCAGCAGCAACACCTACAAATCCTTGCTGTCCACCAGTGCCTACAAATCCTTGGTCTTGCCCCGTGCCCCCTCCAAACCCATGTTGTGCACCCCCTCCAAATCCTTGATACCCACCAGTGCCTGCAAATCCTTGATCTTGCCCTGCACCACCTCCAAACCCGTGTAGTGGACCCCCTCCAAATCCGTGGTACCCACCATTAGTGCCAGCTGCAAATCCTTGGTATCCACCATCGCCACCTGCACCTAGTCGATTTGAAGCTGAAGGATGTAAGGCGGCAGCACCAAGTGCCGCAGTTACTGTATCAACTGCCAAGCGCTCTAAACTCGTGACAAGCGAATATAATGAGCCTGTACGGGCGGAAGGCCGACTCGGGCGAACGTTGGCATATGGACCTGCACTTGCAACTGGCTGCGGATTACTATATTGTGGGGGTTGGGTGCTGGGGTACCGTTGTTGGTATCGACTGCTCATGACCGCTGCGTTTGGTTGCAAGGGTAGGGCTGCAGATGGCCTTGGCACAGATGCAGGCCTCGGCATAGATACCTGAGGCCTTGGCACAGATGGCCGGCCTGAGATAGATTGCCCCGGATGCATTGGACGAGGTTGCATTACGTCTCCAAGCTTGAGAGAAAGGCTCAATATCCCTTGAATGCGTCCGGAACGTCTGTAAACCTGTGGACACATGCATGAAATCGTGCGCAACAAAATTAGGGTTATAGATCAAAGAGCAGGAGTGCAGGAGCTCATAAACTCATATATGTACACACCTGTTAGGAAAGAAAGACTCCATCAGCCGCGGAGGATATGTATACATACCCGAAGAGACATGATCTGTGCATGATCTGCACCTGCTCCTTCGCTGTTTTTCAGCTGAGAAAGTGGCACTGAGCAGGATCCCACAAAGTCATCGGAGCCGCCGGGGGACTTGTTATAAATGTCTACCGTCAGTTTCACGTTCTGTTGCTGCTGCTGAAGAACCACTTCATTGACAATCAGTCTGATCCTCGTATTCCAAGTAGGGTTCACATGATTTTTGGAGTCCACTAGTGTGGCGAGCTTCTTACTTGGGTGTACCCAGGCGACTGCGAACGTGGTCATCTTCCCATAGTGACTCACGTCCTTCAGATCTTGCGCTGATATGATCGTTACTTCAAGCTTCCGCACCAGCTGCTCCATGATGTTCTTCTAAGCCGTTCGACCTGCACTACTCAATGTGCACGTTCTAGTATAAGTGGCGATCAGAGTGTCGCTCCACAAAACAGGAAAAGAAAAGAAAAAAGAAGCTCATACAACAACAGCAGGAGATTCACAAGCTGATGGCGAAGCAAAGAAGATTCTTGTAGCAGATCTGCAGAGATTTCAAAACAGAAAATAAGAAGAAGAAGAAGAAATTTTTTATCACGAAGCTGCATCGATTGCAGACATCAAGATTCAAGGTTGCATACAAAATGCATACAAGAAATGCATGCATGCGAAATTACTAATTTCTGCGCAAATCCGAAACCACAAAACAGCACAAAATGCATGCCTCCCACGAATGAATAAGTTTTCAATTACTCGTTACTAGGTAGAAAAACTTAGGACATCTTTTCATTAGGCTGTTGGGATCACAAACACATCTGGTCACAAACACTACTGACTTATAGTCAGTCTCTCACAATGTTTACTTGTTTGCAATTACTCAATACTAGGTAAATTAAACTTAAAAAGACATATTTTCATTAGGCTGTTGGGATCACAAACACATCTGGTCACAAACACTGCTGACTTATAGTCAGTCTCTCACAGTGTTTACTTGTTTTGCAATTACTCAATACTAGCTAAATAAACTTAGGACATCTTTTCATTAGGCTGAAAATTGGGATCACAAGCACATCTGCTCACAAACACTGTCGACTTGTAGTCAGTTTCTCTCAGAGTGTCCACTTGTTTGCAATTATTCAATACTAGCTAAATAAACTTAGGACATATTTTCATTAGGCTGTTGGGATCACAAACACATCCGGTCACAAACATTGTTGACTTATAGTTTTCTGACAGTGTTTACTTTTTTTGGGTGAATTTTCGCTTGTAGCGACCCAAAACAAAAAGAAAAAAAGAATCCAGTGCTAAGTGTACAAATGGGTTTTTTTGGGGGGAAAAAAAGGGTCAAAAGTTGTCTCTCTCTTTTTTGAGGAAAACAATTCAGAAGACAATGAGTTCCTGGAGGTTGTCAAAACAATTCTCCTTGGCTGGCAGACCTCTACCCAAATTTGGCTCAATCCTCTTGTCTATGATTGCCAGTCACTTACTTCGACCAAGTGTTTTTTATTTCAAAATTTGTGAGGTAGGTGGGTTGCCGATCATTTTGCAAAGGACTTGGCCAAATTTGGGTACTGAGGTCATAGAAGAAAGTAGAACATTTTAGGATTGCTTCTATATGCATTTTGGCTACGTCTTGAAACCTAATATTGCAAGGACTTCACATGTGTTTTCATCATAATGTGGCGACTTCGGCCCATTTTTTTTTCCAAAAAAAGTCCTTTGTATCACACTCTCACATTGACTTGTTTTGTCATGATCTGAAAATCCACCAAATTTATAAAAAAAACTGTGAAATCTAACCCATTTTTAGTAATGGCGCCAAGTAGGTTGTTGGGTTATTGGGTAGGTCATGGGTTCTAGGTTAGGTTTGTGGGTATCTTAACCAGAGGTTTGAACTTTTGCCCAAATCAGATTTGGTTGGATCTCTACTCTAAAATCAGCTCTTGTTGAAACTAAACCCTGAACCTAGGACAAGGAAGGTTTTTGTCCCTTTTAAAACAAGTTCAGATGCTCTAGCTACATAAGTACAAGGCTCTTTTAAATTTTTTAATAATCAACCATGAATTTTATGTTGTGACAATTCAACTTTTGGCAAACCTTATACATCTAGAATAAATTGTGACCTAATGGTGGGTGCATGCTATATCACTAAACAAAACAAAATGATGAAAGAGTTGTGTCATCATCTTTTGATTCAGTCCCAAGATAAAACTTGACCTATTTTGTGATTTTAATTCAATGAACTAAGTTATCATCAAGGGAAAATCACTATCATTAAATATTAATGCATGTCTTACTCATTTCTTGTCCATATTTAGTGATATTCATAACTATGGGTGTGTCAAGTGGAGGTTTACAACATTTCTTTGAAGTCTAAAATTAAAGGAACAACTAAGAAAAAGCATGAAGAGCACAACCTATCCAAGTCCCAAAATGTTTGAAAAAAAAACACTAGATTCCCCCCCAACTTTCAATTGATTGGACCATCACCAATGCAAATGAACTCACTTTGAACTGTTGGTTCTTTGCTAATTCTTTGAAAAATATGGAAACATTTTGGGAACCTAATGGGAACATCTTGTGAACTTGATGGGACCACATTAGGAACACCCCCCGCAACCCCCAAAACTATAAAGAAAAACACTAAGCCTTCCTGAATCTTCTCAATGAAATCTTTATTTTCAAAACATTTTGTCACCATTTTCAACTTGGACTAATAACCCCATTATAAATCTGGGGTTCTTGAAAGGTAACTTATTAATTTTAGTTGGGTGCAAGGTGAATGGAAGTGAACTTTGTGTTAAGTTGAATTGAGTTCCGAGTTTTTGGGGGAGGTTTTACAAATTTGCAAAAAATGTTTTGGAACTCATACCAAAACTTCTATCAATTTTTTTAAAATAAAAAAGTCTAGAACCAAAGGTTCCTTTCAAAATCAAGGACTGGATGACACTAGTCAAAACCAGTTTAGTAATTAAAAAAATTGTTGATCAATGGTCAAAACCAATTATTTTGATTATTAAAAACCACTAACCAAAGTATGCATATGCCCGGCTCTTACCCATTGGCCCTTGCTTTTGTTTTAAAAAAAACCTTCCTACACTAATACAAACTCGTTTTAGGCAGTTTTCATTATTTAGTAAGTTATCAAAAGTTCAATTACTTTCAGAAAAATGATTTCTCATTGCAAAAACTACAAAAAATTAGTAAAAATAACAATAAATGAAAAAAAGATTTTTTTTTTGTTTTTCCTTCCATAATTTCATATGTTCATAAATTCGTCCCCTTAAATGAATTTTCAAACTATTCAAATGATTCTCTTAACACTAGGTCCTTTCAATCAACTGCATCAAATTCTGCACCAAATTAAAAGATGATTTGCAACCAACTCTTGAATCATAAAACCAATTCTTATTCACAGATGTCAACTTCTCCAATTTGTAAACATTTTTAAGAATAAGTTGATATGTTAATTTTTTTTAAAAAAAATTCTATCTCAATTTGAGATCTTACAATGCATAATATTTGGCGGGTTTGTTGTAAAAATTAAGCAACAATAAGAAGAACCAATCAACAACAAGAGGAATCGAGTAGAACAACAAGAAGAACCCAACAAAAATAAAAGGAATGGAGCAATAGCAAAAAAAGAACCAAGTAGCAATGTAAGAAAAGCAAGCAAACAAAGCAAGAAAAGCTAAAAGATAAGTTGAATAGCAACAACACAAGAGGAGCCAAGCAAACCAAAAAAAATAAAACATTACAAAAATAAAAAACAAATTCTCAACTTTTTGATTTCAATTTTGGGTATTTATCAAATTTGATGGAACCTTGGTACATAATGCAATTCTAAGCAAGATCCTTTTAGAATCTCAAGCCTTCACATTTGATGTTTATAAGTAGAATTCCAAATCCAATCTTGTTTGTGTAGTGTATGAACCTAGTAATAATGTTGTATAACCAATTAGTCACCAAACCACAAAAATATAATATGAATGTGAGTCCCAAGGCTTTTTGTTTATGGCAGATTTTTATTCACCACTTAGTGATTTTTTGGGGGAAAAAATTGGATTTTTATTTCTTGCGGTATATAAGTTCGAATAATTTAGCTAAAATTTTGAAATTTTTTTTGGCAAAATTTGGAAACCAAAAAATTGAAGGAAAGAAAAAAAATTTGGAAAATGATTTCCCACTTGCCTAGAAAACTGAAACTTGTGGATAGGCATAAACTTCCCTTATTTCTTTGATGTGCATTCATTCTGCACAGAAAAGAGAAACAGTTCAGAAATCATCACAAAGGGTCAGGCTCCTTCCTTTTAGACAATTTCCCTTCTTCCTTGTTTCTAAAGAAATGTCAGCATAATAATGTGTCTGGTGGAGTTTTTCTTTAATGGATCTAAATCCCATAATTGCAAAAATTTGCAATCAAAATTTTAAGTGACAAAGTGTCTGTGGTCTTGGCATGAGAGAGAGAGAGAGAGAGAGAGAGAGAGAGGAATTGGAGTATGTTTGATTTTCATCCATAACAAGCAATGAAATAATATATTAACAGTAGAAAAAAGCAGCAATATTTTTATTTTTAGAGCTTCAATTTTATTTATTAATTTATGTGGAAATCGTAGCTGTATGCAGCTCTCGTGGCCTAATGGATAAGGCATCTGACTTCTAATCAGGGGACTGTGGGTTCGAGTCCCACCGAGAGTGCTTTTTAAAGCTAATCTCTCTATGAGCACAATATTTGCCTTTTCTCTTTCTTTAGAAAAGCCCTATGAATGTGTCCCACCTACCAATCACCAGTGCTTTTTTTTTTCCCCCCTTGTTTTTCGGTTGCAATTTTTTAAAATTTGGAAGTGGCAAAATATGTAGATGTTTTGGTCTACAAAGGCACAACAACTAAGTGATTTCTTTTGTGGCAAATTTTCACTATTTGGCAATTAAATCTTTTGGAAAAAGGAACATTCTATAACAAATTCTCTGTTTTCATTGCCTTTTTTTTAAATGAAAATTTATTTATTTATAAATTCCAAAAATCACCACAAACAATTTGCCTGCAATATGAAAGATTTTTCTACTTTCATATTTTGAACATTGCCAAATTTGGCTAAATATACTTTTGCACAATTGCCACTTGAGCAACATCACAAAATTGGAAAAAAAAAAACACACAAACACATACATTGCCAACCATCAGTGCTTTTTTCTTTTTCATATATTTTCATTCTTCTACATGTAGGACTACTATAATTACCTTGAACCTTGTGCATTAGATGCTGAGTTTCATACCCAGATTTAATAAAACTTCCTTACTTACTTTGCTGACCTCACTCAAAGAGGGGATAAGGGGGTGAAAAGAGGCCCAAAGACAGGATGAAGACAGGATGACTTTAAGGAAAACTACTCTAATACTACTATTCTATGTATATATTTTGTCATAACTCTACATACTCAAGCTATGAATACAAGACTACTCCTGACTCTTTATACTTAAGCACTAGGAGCCATGATGGCCACAAAGTTTACTAGAATCTGCTATAGATATCCGCCGGTTACCAGCTTGGATATATACTCACTTACCCAATCAGGGTGGAAAAATAAAAACCCAGTTTTCGTATAATAGATCCTTGGTTCTCCATAAAATTGAGAATTTCAAAAAGTCACTTTTCTAGCTGCTCGTTGTTTGTTGATTTCTTTTAAATTTATTTTTTAATTTAAATCTTAATAACTGAAACCAACGGTTCTTTGATTCTGAAATTTTCAAAGAGTCAGAACCGTCGGTTATTAAAAAAATCAAATAACCACATAACATTGGTATCATCTATGAACCATCCACACATCAGATACCAATGTTGATCAGTTATTACCTTTTTTTTTCATAACCAGATGGATACAGTTTTTTTATTTAATTATTTAAATGTTAATTATTTACTTGTTTATCTATTTATTTATTTAATTATTTATTAATTTATTGGACCATGGTATAAAAAATCTATAAAAATTCATACCCCTCTATTATCAATTTCATTATCAAAGTAATACCCTCACCACCAATTCACTCAATTAATTTTCTAAGTAATAACTACCAGTTATGCATAAAAATCAGTTCTCAAATACCCACCGTGAGAAACCAGTTGTTGCAATGCCCAAGTAGGATAGGTTTTAGGGGTTTTTTTTTTTTTCTTAATTTTTCTTTTTTTTCTTTTTGTTTATGGCCTTATTTCCAAGAATAAATAAGGCGAGCAACATAACAACTGCGGTAACCATTATGGTTAGCTTGAGAATTAGAATCCAAAGGAAAAATGTACTTGGGTCACCCACCATCCATACCTCCCCTCCTCATGTGACTAGTGGTTCACTATGGTCAAATATGTTTCTCTCCCCATTGTTTGGGGTAGCTTTTGTTTTTTTTTTTTTTGGGGTGATCTATTGTCGAATAGCAATGGTGAGAAATATGGCTTCTGAAATTGATACATGTGAAATCCAATTAAAAAAAGGAAAATCACGGTAGTGTCATTGACCTAGATCATTATTTTGTGCACATTCTTTAAGATGTTTCATTTACTATAATCATGTTGTAAAGTATCCCAATTGTCAAATTGTGATTTGAAAGGCTATTGGATCTAGGGTCAATCTCCAACATACACCATTGGAACTAGGTTGATCACCAACATACTCTGTTGAATCTAAGTTGATTGCCAACTTTTTATAAGTTTTATAGCATCATTGTTATTCACTAGTGCACTCCTTCCTAGTATGTTTTCACGGCTTCAAATTCCAACAAGTGTTGTATGTGGTGGGCTCATGAGGTTGAAAGTTCAAGGTGTTCACAAGTTTGCTATCATGTTTTATTTGTTACAATTTTAGAGTTTGGCATCTCCTTGAATCTTTGCAAATTGTGCAACACAACCATCTATGTCTATCTCGTTAAGCCTTGATCAAGCTTTTTTTCTCTTTGTGCCTTTGTTGTTATGCACATTGCATTATCTATTCAACTACACACTACATTCTTTATCAAACTTGTGTTCTAGTAATTCCTAAGGTCAACAACTTCTAGAGCATAAGGGTTTTCTTGTTGCTTGGTGGCTCCTTTTGCTTTTGACACAACTTTGGAAGTTGAAGTTATGTGCATAGACTAACAATGGATGATCACAAACTTGCTCTGATTATGTTTTTCGACCTACCTCCCATTTGCATTTTCTTTTTTGTATGCACTTTGAAATTGCAAGGCATTTACACAAAAGAATGAAAGTGTGTTGTCTAATTTCTTCAAGTCCAATGACTTTTCTCCTCTTAGATCCATCATAAACCTAAATCAATCCCATTGTCTAAAGCAAGTTCAAGTGGAAGCAAGGTTTAGTCACATTCTAATTTGAATTGTAATAATCCTACCACGCAATTTGTCTGTCATGGTTGATTGCCCACTTTTGTTGCTAATGTGCCAAATGTATGAACAATCTATGTTATTTTAGAGGAAGAAGGATCTAAGGTGCCCCCACCTAAGAAGCCTAAAAGGATTATGATGTCTCACAAGTGCCAATATGTGTGGGTTATTCAATTCCTATGAGAAGAAAGGTTGAAAAGCAAGATTGGAGAAATTCATTGTGTGAAATAAATGGTTTACTCATTTGTCAAAAGCAAGGATGTGATATTGGGGCCAAAGGCCAACACTCTTGAATTGCTCTAATTTAGTTTTCAAACCAAAACTAGAGGGTCTTCATAAAAGTAAAAAAACACCCAACACTTGTTTTCACATTTTGAAACAAGCACAATTCAAACAATGAACCACAACCCACTTGATTTGAACATGGGGTTTGATTTCTTTCTTTTTCTTTCTAGCACTTCCATCCTAGCCCTTTAAAAGAACATTGTCTCTAGATTTTAGCACTAATTGATCACTTTCTTCTCATGGAAATGCTCATAATTCCTTTTTTAAGGATAACCATAATGTGTACTTGTATCAACATAAAATAAACGTTCATTGAAAATAAAATGTATGATTCTCAATGAAATGTATTATTTATATGTTTATATCTATGAGGATGATGTGCCATTATCATCTAATCTTAGAATGTAAACCTTAGGAACGAGTTTTGTGCAAGATGAAAATTCCATGAGCATGGTTTGCTTATGTAATAAAATTGATTTGGAATGTTCATGAAATTGCTAGAGTTAAAGGTTCAAAGAGTCGTGCCACATGTGAAGTTGGTTGAGAAGAATAATGAACTTGCTTGAAAGATTGATACCATTAGCAGCACATTATAGTGAATATGGTCGAAAGACTTATGAACTAACTTGGAAACTTCGACAAATTGAGTTGGCATTTATATGAGACCATCTTATGAAAAAAGAATAATTTAAAGTCAAGAAATATTAGGACTCAAAGAGTTCCATGTGGCTTCCTAAAATCAAATGCATGGGATATTTACAATATTTAAAAGCAATTTAATTGAACAATAAGATTTTTAGGTTTTTAGTCCACCGATTGCTTAGTAGCCGGGTGTCTCTCTCATATCAATTTGCTACTTTTGAATACTTTTCAATTAAAGAATGGCCTGACCAAACAATACATGCATTATTATTTGATCAAAATCTCACTCAAATCCTTTGTGAAAATTCTGGGTCACCAGATTATCTGAAAGCTCTCTCAAAAAACCTTCTCAAGAACATCCACCACATTTGTGTACAAATATGGTAAGGATGCTCTCTAATAATTTGCTTGGGTTGCAGTTGAATGATGACATAACTCAATTGGGTTTACCCATCCAGAACTTGGCCTAATAAAAACTCGGGTTAATAGAAAGCTTAACAAACCAGATGCTGATGAAGGAAGAAGGAGGCTTTTCAAAGGGGAAGGTATTTATTGACCGCCAAAAACAAGAGTGTACCCAAAATTGCAGCTTGGAATGGATCATATGTAATGAACTATGAACCTGCAGTAATGAAAATTATTGCAGCTCGCAATGGATAAGTATGTACTGCAATGAAATGCAAAATTGCAGGCTTGCAATGGACAAGTGTGACCTACAGTAATAGAAATTGCAGCTCAAAGTCTTTTCTAGTTCCATTCTGGCAAAAATTGTGTGAAACAAAAGGAAGAAAGAATTCCAGATCCTCCTGACTTGCAACATCTTGCAATTAAGCTTAAACATGACCAGTAAGAGGTAAAGGTAAACAAGAGCTAGCAGTTGTTTTGTGCACTAAAACAAGGCACATATTGGTAGCTACAGTCAGAAACCAGAACTCTCGGACAATAACTAACCCAGGCACTTGGACCAAAATCAGGGCTGGTCCAAAAACAGAGGACAAACAAAATTGCTGCAACCCAAAAATCATAAAAAGAAAACTCAGCATTCAACTCGTCAAGAACTCCCTCCTGTCTTAGTGTCTGCAACTCCAGCAGGCGGCAAACAAAAAAAAATCAGAGTTGGGTTCATCGCAAGATGCTCTGTTAAAAAGATTTAGTGGTGACTTTACTGTCTTCTGGCAACAATCGAACAGAACAAGGAGAATCAGAATTGAGCTTCATGGGTCACAATTATTTGAGAAGCAGTCATTCAGTTGCATCAACAAATTCAAGCCAAAAACAAAGCTTTTTGATAAGGAATCAAGTTGAACACAAATCTGAATCATAAAGAATTGAGCTGAGCATCAGTCTTGAGACATCATGACACAAACCAAAGAGAGTGCATGGCAACCTATCATTCCCTCAAATGGTGTGTCTCTATTTCACAAATTGTAGCTCACATTGAAATGGTGGCTCATTCAGTGACAGAAAATTACATGCCAATTTCTTGAAGATAAGACAATTGTTTCAATTTACAAAAGTAATGAAGTTGCATCAACAAATTCAAGCCAAAACAAAGCCTTAATAGTAAAGAATCAAGCTGTGTACAAATCTCAAAAACCTGATAAAGAATTGAGCTGAGCTCAAATCTCTTGAAAAGCTTGACAAAAGAATCGAGCTGACGAGCGCCACATGATCTTAAAAGCTTGATACAAGAATCAAGCTGACATTGAGCACACGTGTATCTTAAAAGCCTGATAAAAGAATCGAGCTGACAAGTGCACATGATCTTAAAAGCTTGATAAAAGAATCAAGCTGACAAGCACACATGTATCTTAAAAACTTAATAAAGAATTGAGCTGAGCGCAAGTCTGAGACATGTCGAGCTGCCAGAGACATTCAGCTCTGAAACATGATCGAGCTGAACGCAGCACCATCAGAGACCTTTCAAATTTGATGTCAAAACTCCCTCGGACGCCATCTGCTTAATTTGCAAGTTGAGCTAAAAAATTGAGAGAAGAAGTAGAGTAAACTGAATTGCTGTAAGTACTGGCTATGGAATTTACTGAAGTCTAGAGATGCCGCTGCTGCTGCACTGAAGTTGAATTTGAAGATCAAGATGGAAAAGAAGAAGAAGACCTAGCAAACGGGAGATCTGTGAGGGATGCCTTTTCTTCGCTTCACGGAAGAAGAGACTGGGACAAGCTGGAGTACCGATTTTGGAGAAGTTGCAAGCACTGAAAGGCGACCGCTCCTAAGCTTCTTAGGCATCATGGTGGAGGCAGCTGTGGAGGTGATGGCGGTCCCGCATAAGCCGCCACCAACGCCTCCATCGCTGCCAGTTCGAGTTGATGAGGTTTGGGTCGGAGAAATCCGCATGTCATCGGATGCAGGAGAATCAGCTTCTTCTTCTCCTTCTTCTTGAACCCTAAGTGATTCTTCTTCTTCCTTCATGTCAAGGAGCTTGACGGCGGCGGCTTTCTTCAGGCTTGGTAGCAAGGACTTGCTGCTGTTTGTGATCACCAAGCTGAGTCTTCGACGATGACCAGCAGCTTGACGAATTGCAGCATCGGCCTTGCAAGCAACAGAGCAGTAGCTGTAAGAGTCTTGTAAACTGCGGTCACAAGTGGCACAAGCGTTGCCGAGTCCCTTTGAAGGACGAGGTTGTGGCCTTTGATTGAGGAAGACGACTCTGGAGCTGTTGATGATGTAGGTCTGCACTTGCGAGCAATCCAGCAGTCTCTGCATGTCTTGGAGGCGGATGACATCGTGGTAAACATAGCGCCTGATCTGCAGCAGACAATGAGTGTGGTGATGCCCTCCTCCTCCTCGGCTGCTGCTCACGCAGCAATGCTGGCATACTCCCCCATTGCAGTCGACGCAGAAGACGTTCCTCTCGTTCTTCTTCAATGCCGCGTGCTTTGTGCATGGGACGAAGAATTTCTCGCTCAATAGCGCCTCTAACCATGCTGGTTTCTGCGGCACTGACAAATCGTACCCCACCATGATCGCAGCAGCAGCAGCAAGAGCAGCAGGTATCGGATCTGATCACCCGGAGAAACAAAATCCCGTGATCGATCTATCAACAGAAGCAACAAGAATCGGGACTCTCAGGTGGACTGCGCCGAGGACTTCTTTCTCCTCGCGGCCGGGGGTGCATAGTAAAAAGAGATCAGATCACAGTCTTTCGAGGGGATTTGGTTCTCTAGAAGACAATTGAGGAGCCTCCAAAAGTCTTGTGGTCTCGAAAGGCTTGCTACTCAAGTCTCCTGCAATTGCTTTGCGATCAAACAAAGCTTCTCCTCGCTACAACTCGGAAAAGCTCACTCTCACAAAATGCACGCATACAATCAGAAGACTCCCCCTCAAGAGTTCACACGCCGAGAAAAACTCTTCCAAACACAACCACGAAGCTTGGTGAACGAAGCAAAACAAAAACCCTTCGGCGGCAGCAGCAGCAGCAGCTCGAAACTCTCAGATCTGTCTGTGACGCACCAGCCAGTTCTCACCACAAGCGGAAACAAACAAACAAACAAACAAACAAAGTTCCTTCCAAACAACTCGCAGAAGAGAATCAGGCTATGAAAACTCAAAACTGAATCCACATTTCTCGCAAACTACTACTGTAACTGCTATCGACAGGAGGGAGGCGAACAAACAACAATTGCAACGATACTCACAAGGAAGGAATGAAGGCAGGAAGGAAGGAAGCAGAGATCGCGCTTGGGCAACACATATTGCAGGCAATTGGGGGAAAACAAATGAAGAGGTGCAGGTTCTAAAGAATGAATGCTGAGAGAAGAAGAGGAGAGAATTCAAGAGCACATGTCGATCTTAGACGACGATACTTGCGCGTGCGCCTTCGATGCCGATGATGCTGCTGCAGCAAAAGAAGCGAATGAGAACGGCGCGGAACGAGTCCGCGTGATACTCTCTCCCTCTCTCTCCCCCCACACCAACACAGCGTCCGCAACGACGGTCTCGGCTCGGCTGCGTGCCGGAGCTGCCGCGGCCGTCGTCGATGAATGT